>ML780452.1:981961-1011033 GCA_009831015.1 Picea engelmannii | reverse complement strand
GTGGTATTGGGAGGGACACTTGTCACCTCCAGGTGATTTCGGACCCCCCCCTCCTCCCAATAACGCTTACCACCTCAAGGGGGGTCCGGAATACCACTTACCTCTCCAAAACTGCCCTCCCCCAATTTCACAAAACCGTTGTTTTTCCAGTTTTGACACCTCGTCTTGCGAAGCGGATTCTGGGCAAACGAAGATGAAATTTTAAAAACCGAAAGAGGTTTTTGTTCACAACAGGCTGATGAAAAAAAATTCTCCCAATTTTTTCAAAGGTGCTACCAGTTGGGAGAATTGAGGCTATCTTGCAGCCTCATTATTCGGATTTCTGGTTTTTCGTGTTACAGTCCCAATTTTTCGGGAGCTGTTTCGGCGAGGTGGAATCGAAATTTGAGAAACAGAAGGAGGTTTTTGCTCCAGAAAAGATAATATAAAATGACCGCCTTCAGATATTTCACAAGTGTCACCAATTGGGAGAAATCAATGACTGAGCGTACCCTTATTTTCAGCAAATTTGACCAAATTTGCAGTTCCGTATTTTTGTGGATTTTATGCTATTCTTGGCCGAGGTGGTTGAATCTGATATTTTGAGGCTGGGGAGATTATTTTTTATAAATTG
This sequence comes from Picea engelmannii, assembly GCA_009831015.1. Classification (NCBI taxonomy): domain Eukaryota; kingdom Viridiplantae; phylum Streptophyta; class Pinopsida; order Pinales; family Pinaceae; genus Picea; species Picea engelmannii. Next base: position 1,010,420 of record ML780452.1, on the reverse strand, counting down.
TAGTGATTCAAATTTGTAAAGGGGGTTGATGATTGCACCCAGAAAGGTTGTTCTCTGTAATTTGTTAGATCCACCAGTAATACAAAGGAATTGGTGCACAAGATTCTTGTGTCTGGACATTGGTGATGTTTTTCTTGCTATGTTAATGTTTTCTTACTCTGTTATCACCTTGTTTTCTAATTCCAACTGTTAAAAGGAAGTTAAAGAACAAAATTTACCTTGGGTACTCTATATCTGGCCTTTTATCAGTCTGCATGTTATTCTTCTGATTTTGAGTTAAAGAAATTCTTTAATGCTTCTTTACTTAAATGAACCTCTCACTTGTTCTATCTTTCCATCACATTTTATCTTAATTGATCCAGTATCTTGGCTATCTCGCCCTATGAAGAAGCCCTTTAAAATCTATTTATCTGACCTTAAGTTTTGACATAGACCCCATAGCCCAATGGGATTCTAGAGCAATCATTCAGGCAAACACCTCAAATAAAAAACAAACCATGTTCTACATAACTAGCCTAATATCCTATTTCAAACAAATCTAAATTTGATAGAGAGATCCCTCTCTGAGTCTCGGAGGGCTAGATCCCTGACTCAAAGCGGTTTTGATGTTGCCTCTGTGACTGCCTCCACAGCCTTGGGAAAATTACAGAGTGCTAACAACTGATTCTTCAGATTTCACATTGGCGGAGCTTACAATGCCATCGGCATGAGGTCTAGGATTTTGTCTAGGGTCATAGTTTGACCTCGGTGCATCTGGAAGAATATCGTATAACATCCCAGACTGAGCATATATAAGATCTAACTGTTGGGCTTTGAAGATTTTTTCTTCCTCAAATGTAACCTTAGATGTAGCAACATCCTTTGAAATAGGAGGTTGTAAAGACTTAAGGAACCATTATAACAAGAAGTCTTGGGGTATGTAGGTCTTCATCAACCTCTTCCGTCTACACCACACCTGGATGTGATCCGAGATATGAGTGGATTTGTCCTGGCGTAAGTTCGACAAAAGTTCTAGGCGATAATTGTAACGAACCGACAATTGGAAGTGGTTAAGGAAGACTAGCACCATCTAACTAAAGGTCCCATATTCCCCCTTACGTAGCTCAATATACCATTTCGCGGAAACCCATATGAGGGTGCATTGAAATAATATTAACCGAATGGAATCATCATGAAAGGAATTCAAAGAGCACCATAGGTGAAAGGTGGTGACGTGATCACCAATATACTCACCATTCTTGCCTTCAAATTTCAGAATATCCAAAGGAATCTTGGTGGGAACATGGGCCATGTAGGATCATGACACACAGGTTCGTTCATCAACTTAGACACGTTTTTCAAGTTGAGCATGTCCAGAAAAGGGAGACTGGGTTGTGGCATCTGGCCCCAAGATCCCTAGAAATATTGTGTTTGGGGAATCACAACCCATCCAGGGTTCTGGTAAGAACCATGGCCCTGACCGGTATTGTAAGACCCTCCTCCAGGATGATTCATAAGAGGTTGGTTGGGCACCATTCTAGTAGGAATGTTCTGATGAGGATTATAAAAACTACCCCCATCCGGAGTGGCTTTGGGTTGGGGGTTGCCCAAGGTGTGAAACTAACCTCCTATAGGTGTGAATCCAGAGGATAAAGGTGGATTTGTCATGCCAAATGTGTTGGTCAGAATCGACACTAAGTAGGTGAGGGTAAAGGATGAAACTTGAGCATAAGCTTGTCCACCAGGTTGGTTGCTCCACCCAGAAGCAACAGGATTAGACCCAGGGTTAAAAGAAGGAATGCCTCCCAATGTAGGAGTCATTTGAGGGATCTGAGAGCCACCAAAGGAGAATGGAGTATAAGGATGAGTTATGCCCCCAAGTCCAATGTTAGCATTAGGGCCAGCAGTTGGGATGGAGTTTGAAAACTGCGAAGTAAAATTTGGCATACCATAGGAAAAAGGACTAGAGTCCATAGGGATAGACTGAACATTATAGCACGGTGAGTGACCAAGAGACCCAAATGGGTTCGTGGCAATAGGTTGAGCATTCACTATAGGATGGGAAGCAGTGATGATAGGTGCCTCTGGTGCTACAACCATTGTGGTTTCAGGAGTTGAAGGGGTGTCATTAACTATAGTAGGTGTGGGAGTCAAGGGGCTCCCAATATTTTGATGACTCAGTTCAGTACTCATCCTTGTAGAATCACAAGTCTAATAAGTGGAGGTGTGTGTACCACATTTAATAACTCTACACCTTTTAGAAGGCAAAGACTCGAAATCCAGTGGTAACTGTAATAAGAGGCGAGACCGATGGGGAAGTTGGTCCGACTCCACGATGACTTAAGACTCAAGATATAAAAGTAAATCCTAAGGCCAACTAGTAATTAAAGAGCAGACCAAAAATAATCAAACGACCAATATGCACACAAACAGGGTAAAGTGGTTGAAAGGGGCCTCCCTCCCTAAAGTAGGTATGCCTCACCCAAGAGGGGCCTGAGACTCCCTACTAAAGATAGAAGGTAAAATAATCAGTTATAAGGGCCCTCGTGGGCTTAACAACTAGTCGGTCAGATTCCCCCAGAGAGGTAATCCTCCATAAAGGATGTGTGTTGTCGGACCCTTATCTGACCCAGGGTACCTATAGAATAACCCCTACAAGTAACCTATGTGGCACCTAAGTCAAGCAAGTAAGCAACCACGGTATAAACAATGCACAGGTGAGCAGTCGTAAGTCAGGTCTACCGTATGGGCAGGGTAGCAAAGCCTGAAACCTTAAAATCATCACCTCTCACGGAGGTAAGGGAACTAACAAGATCCCCAAATTCAAATAGATCCCCAAAAATATCTCTGACACTAAGAAGGTATCGGGGGGATATCCCTTCAACCGACCTCGCGTGACCTAATGATTAACTCTGTTGTAAGTGGAGCCTCCTGATATTACCGATTATAAAATGGATTTCTCCACTCCCTTAGTCAAACACATATGTTGATTTAATAGCCTTGGAGAAGTTTACTCACAAAATCCTATTCCAAGGCACTAAATCCTAAGCTAGTTTGTGCACCCTAGAAAATAAAATCGTTACTAATCAATTTTAAATTATAGTGTTAATTTTAATGGCCTTGATTACTCAAAAGGTGTGGTTGTGAAACTAGTGATGTTATGACTCAGCAAGTAAAGAAAATGAAAATGAATCCAATGCAAAGTGCTAACTTCAATTTCCAATGAATGATATGTTTTCTAACAATGCAATTTTCAATTCAATTCTACAAATCTAAATAAAAATGCCATAATTCTTTACATGCACTAAGATAAATAACAAAGACTCAAAATATCAAAATGCCAATCAATGTAAAATGCCTAATATTTTTGTATTTTCAATATAAGAAAAATGGAAATGCATCGATTGAACAACAACTTGATATATAGACTCTACTGTGTATAGATAGAGACAACCCAAGTAGGATATGAAAGAGAAAAACACTCATCCCAAGGTGCAAGGACAATCAAAATGGAAATATGATGAGAAAGGCACCGCCCAAAAATTCAACCAAAGACAGGTTTCTTGTCATTCCACAGACACTTAACAATCACTAAATAGACCCAAGAAGACTCAACAATAATAAAAAACTTCCCAGCAACCACCAAACCCAAAAATCAATCAAAATAGGTTGATATACATGATTTTTCAAGGGAATAGTGTGTAAGTACGCATATTGCAGAAGGACAACACACGTATGTACGCGACTGTCAAGAAAAACCCCTGTATATGTGTCAAAAACATAACTAGGCTAAGGAGAAGGTTGAAAGACTCAGACCCAGAGTGAACAGAGGATGTCAAGCAATCATATGACAAGAAACTCAATATTAATGAGATAAATCTAAGGAGAAAAACACTCCAAACCCCACAAAAAGAAGATTCAATCCCCAGTATGGTTGCCAATTATGTTACGAGGAAAATCTCTCTATAGCTAGGGGAAAACCACAACAGACGAGAATGACTGTAGAAATCAACTCTATTCTCAAGTATGCTATATAAGAAAATATGCTAGCAAGACAATATAAAAGGCCTACCTCGTCCATACATTCGATGAAGTCCACCGTTGAGAATTTGACCCAAAGAAATATACCTGCAACTAGTCCTCAACAACCAAGCAATGCAAGCATATGGTGATAATATATGATGTTAGCACATTCAATAACATAATCCATTAACATTCATAACAAACATGCCCATGGAATAATAATTCAAATATTTGCAAGATATCAATTGGACGAGAAAAGAGTATTTCTATTAAGATATAATCAACAAAAGTGAATAAGTTACAGACTTTTGTTTTGGCATGGTTCGGAACTGAGAAACTAATTTCCTTCTAGCTGAACCTCCACCACTTGAATCCTCGACCAAAGGCAAGCTCATGTAAGATATACAATGGAGTTCTCACTCAATAAGGGAAGATATTGGGGGTCGAACAATGTGTTTAGAATTAAAGGATAAAGGGATGTAGACTCAATATGATGTGAATAATTTATCCAGAGTAACTGTTCTCTCAAAGTTTAACTCTTTCTCTTATTTTCCATCGCTTTGATTTGGCCCATTTATAGCCTTCAAGTGGAATTGAAGGGACGAGTTGAAACGTTTCCAGTATATGGAAGGCCAAGGATCATTGATCTCCTATAGTGACATGGAAACCCAACACCATTTTTCAATTTCGAGCACATTTCCCGATGTACATGGGTTGTAGTGGTGCAACCTGCTTATACACATGTTGTTTAGTAGGCAAGGTCTGTATATGTGGAAAAAAATGTATTTTTAGCTTTGGGATTTGTAAAAAGGGATGACAAGTCTGCATTGGGAAATGGAAAAAGGCCTTTTGTGCAAGATTGCATGGGGTGGTACGAATCTTGCTATAACACAAGGATTTACATAGGATCCTCCTCCATTTAGGATTCTTGTTACAAAATATTCCAACAAAAGCCTAACAAAATCCTATTTTACAGGATGTTTCCTATTGTGATAAATGCCTCTTGAAACATGTCATATTGATTGATTTGGAGATGGAACACATGTCCCTCATATCAAACTAACTCCTAGGAGACCATTCAACCCTTCCTTCACAGCTGACATCCTTCCCATAGCTCGAATTGGTCGGATTGTTAGAGTTTGCAGTGTCTGTGACAACATGTGCTGCGAACTTTCCTATAGGTTATGTTTTTATATTTTCTCAAAAAAAAAAAAAAATACGAACTGGGTTGGGCTGATTTTTTGACAGCAAGTAAAAAACATCATGTTCTTCCTCCACACAAAATTTCAGAGGAACCCAGATGGGCATTCAAAAGTTATGAGAAAACACTTCCTCTGTTGTGTGTTAATTTCTTAAAAATTGTCAACAATACCAATTCGCAGTGTCGATGCTATGAAATTTCCTATAGCAACCTATTTTATTTTTTCAAAGCTTCAACACCTCAAAAATTATGTCAAGAATCTGGTCATCCTGCAAATCTCCATTATATTTATATATGATCATTTAAGGATGAATTTGAAAGGATGCAAAAGATGAAAGTTTCAGTAGTCCTAGAACAAAGTATTTCCAGCACGGTTTGCAACGCCAATATGAAAACCAGCAAAAACCCCTTTCTCAACCCTCAAACATGATGAACACTCTCATGGAGTACCATGTGGATCTAGGCTTGATGCTGACATATTTGAATTAGCACAGAGGTGTATGCAAGATGTCCAACCTCCAACTCTCTCCTTCAGCCAGTTCATATCACCTGTCACCAGTTCGCAGCGCCTAATTCAAACAAGATTTGCATGCTTAGAGGAGACTGTTAGGATGTCCAAAAATATGATCCCTGAAAAATTGTTAAAAATAAGCTCTAATAAAAATGAAATCCCTTAGCATGACAAAAAGGTAATGATGGTAATGAATGAATGGATCACTTGAGTACGGTGTGAACTCTCCTAGTGAGTTGGAAGCACAAACAATTGTCTTTAACTTGACATTTAAAAATATGGATGATGACAAAGAGAAACTTTTATGCAACTGAGAGGTGACATGTCACATTAATGATGTAAGGATCATAGGTGTGACTAAAAAACAAAACTCAAAGTGGTTCCTTTTTACCCCTACAATTCTATGTGCTAACATCAAGCTCCACAGGGGATGACATGCTCCCTGTGAGTTGCCAATAACATGCAGTTCCAATGCCTTCTCCATCTCGTCTCTACAATATGTACTCTTTCTATGACTTGAGAGAACCTCTGATCGTTTATTGAAAACTGAAAAACACTCACTGCAAACCAAATGCTTGCATATCAATCTTATGTATATACATTCCTACACTAATCTATCCAATTGAGATTCTTTCCTTAATTGAAGTCATACTTCCAATGCATCTAGGTAAGTATCGAATTGATGAAAATAACTCCTTCCATGAAACTGTTCAAAATAATTTTCAAGTGTTATGAAGATTGCAACAAGAGGTTAGTAAGCAATGGATTACAACTATGATCTGAAATAATACCAACAATTGTATCATTAGAAACCTTTGAAAAATATAACTCTATGTAAAAATTCACAGGATCATGAAAATTATGAAGAGACATTTCTAATGGGTTAAGAAAACCATCTTCCTACTCTGTGAAGGTTGATTCATCAATAAAATGATGGTCCTCATATACTTTACAACTACTCATATGTTGTTTGATGTTTTTTGCAAGTGTAGGTATAGAAATGATAGACATTTCCTCGTTGATCCTTGGAGTTTCCTGCTCATCAATAGGTGATAAAGAGAATTCCAACTGTTGTTGCAATTCTTCCTTATCTCCTTCATTGTATTCCCATGTATCAGATTCAAGACTGTCACGTGTTGATATATCGATCTGCTCATTATCATTCGAATACTCAAAGGAAACAATTCGATTTTCATGACAACTTAAAATAGTAGATACATTTGATACAATGTCAAAAGTATCTACATTATGGCTATCACTTTGAAGATCATCAACCTATTGATCATAATGAAAAGTTTCTTCTGCTGCAACATACTCTTTATGACTATTGATCCTTTACTCAACAAATCAAATTCATAACAACATTCTTGATAAAGGAAACCAACTGCAAATTTCTCTTTGCAAAACAAACAAAATGTAGCATGAAAATATCTTAGTGAAGTAATACAAGCAACCAAGAGTGATCTACACCAATCACGAGCTGATCCATCTAAATAGTATGTAAACAATTTGATGGGGATTTCTTCATGTATAAATTTCATCTTAAGCATGCACTCATGAAAATCTAGTAAAAACTCAGCTGGCATTTCCCAATTTTCCCCTCTAAACCTAGGAAGGAAACCTTCCCATTCATCTCTACTAGGAACTGGATTTGGAAAACCGACTATCTTTGAAAAATCACATAAAGCATACCTCTGAGCTAGGATCTTGTCCATTTCAAAACAATGGAGTCTTCGTTATATATATGAACAATGGAGTTTCCATGGTGAAAGATAAGTAGTCTAAAAGTATCTAGCTTCATTTCACCATCCAAATCTAGATCTAATCATCATAATTCAACCAGGGAAGGTGTCTTCATTGTCGTCCCCGAAAATGACGCCAAAAATGTTAGCACTGAGAGTCACCCTCAGACTGCTAGAGGATAATCCCAATACCCATTTGATTTAAATGATTAAAACAAGTAATACTTGGTGAATCAACAAGAAAAGAGTAAAAGGGAGGGCATCATACTACATGAAAATACATTCTATTGGGCATGGAGTCATAACATTCTACATATCAAAGGCAATCGGGCTGCCTACCAGACAAAAGGATTATAAAAAGATGGATAGAAGAATAGAATATAAACAAAGAGAAGAATATCCACATAACAAAGATCCTTTATGTAATATATCTTAAAGAGTGCTTGAACAATAATCTATGATTAACAAAAAATTACCACAAATCCTTTGCATCTCATGAATCCATTAACGAAAGGCATATTTTGATCTTCAAAATATGTAAATATTACTCAATAAAGATGATAATAAATAATGGAAACAAGAGAAAAATAGTCTGGTATCACAACTTTCATGAATCCCTAATGGCAGAAATGCCTACAACACATGCCCTCAGGCTTACAAATGAGCAACTCAACTTCTCCTCTAGCTCTCTCCTCTCTTGGATCATGAATTCAACCCTTTTCTCATCAAAAACCCTTTCATTTATAGTGAATAATTTCTATCTAACCTAAGGAGGCCCAAACCAAGGATTTACATAGGATCCTCCTTCATTTAGGAGTCTTGTTACAAAAGATTCCAACAAAAGCCTAACAAAATCCTATTTTTCAAGATCTTGCCTATTGTGATAAATGCCTCTTGAAACATGTCATCCTGATTGATTTGGAGATGGAACACATGTACCTCATATCAAAATAAATCCTAGGATATCATTCAAGCCTTCCTTCACAATTGGCATCCTTCCCATAGCTCGAATTGGTCGAACTATTAGAGTTCGCAATGCATGTGACAGCATGTGCTGCGAACTTTCATGTAGCTGATGTTTTTATCTTTTCTCAAAAAATATGAACTGGGTCGGTTTGATGTTTTGTCAGCAAGTCAAAAACATCATGTTCTTCCTCTACACAAAATTTCAGAGGAACCCATATGGGCATTCAAAAGTTATGAGCAACAATGTCCTATGTTGTGTGTTAATTTCTTAAAAACTGTGAAAAATACTTGTTCGCAGCGCCGGCGCTGCAAACTTTCCTGTAGTAGCCTGTTTTATTTTTTCAAAGCTTCAACACCTCAAAAAATATGTCAGGATTCCAATCATGCTGCCAAACTCCATTATCTTGATAGATAATCGTTTAAGGATGCAAAAGATGAAAGTTTTAGTAGTCCTAGAACAGAGTGTTTGCAACACAGTTCACATCGCCAATATGAAAACCATACAAAACCCCTTTCTCAACCCTCAAACATGATGAACACTCTCATGGAGTACCAGGTGGATCTAGGTTTGATGTTGACATCTTTGAATTAGCACAGATGTGTCTGCAAGTTGTCCAACCTCCAACTCTCTCCTTCAGCCAGTTCACAACGAAGTTCACAACGCTTGTCACCAGTTTGCAGTGCCTAATTAAAAGAATATTTTCATTCTTAGAGGAGACTGTTAGGATGTACACAGACCTGATCCCTAAAAATTTGTTAAAAATAGGCTCTGGAAACAATAAAATCCCTTAGCACGAAAAAAGGTTAATGATGGCAATGAATGAATGGAGCACTTGAGTACATTGTGAACTCTCCTAGTGAGTTGTAAACACATACAACTATATTTAACTTGACATTTAAATAAATGGATGATGACAAAGAGAACCTTGTATACAACTAAGAGGTGACATGTCACGGTAATTATGTAATGATCATAGGTGTGACTCAAAAACAAAACCCAAAGTGGTTCCTTTTTACCCCTACATCTATATGTGCTAATAGAACGTTCCAAATCCAAAATCACTTCTGACTTTCCCTTATAGGAATGAGTTGTACTTGTTTCCATACAAAAAACACATTTACTTTTTCCAACAGAAGAGCACTAAACACCAAAAGTCCCCAACAAAATTTCATCGAGACTATATAAGGTAGAAATCCCTAAAGCAGGACATTTGTTATTAGGAGTATCTACAATGAGTAAACACCTTAGATATCTAAAGAAGCATGGTTGTAAGCAGGGTCATACATGGACATTTGCATGATGGTCAAAATAATAAGTAACTTACACCAGAATTTAAGTTATGAAACAACAAGCATGGTTGTACATGGACCTTTACATGATGGTAAAAATAATAGGTAGCTTATACACCAAAATTTAAGTTATGAAATAACAAGGCATCTAAAGAAAACCAAAACCAAAACATGTTGTGAATATCATTACAATCTTTTTCTTTCAATGAGAATCCCAGAACTGCAAATTCATGTTACCTTGAACCACAACTCGTTCGAATTGTTTTTGCAACAATGGGATCAAAGAGAATGAATTTGATGGAAGTCTGAATTACTTTAGTTTCTAAACAAAAAAATATATGGAAAAGGTGTGAAAGACAAGATATCCTTTAGAAAAAGAACAATGTCTAATTTGGAGTTTTCCACACCTTTGAGAGAGAAGATACATATATACCTTTCAATGTTTACATTGGACCTAAAAGAAACCTTGACATTATTTCCAGAATTTTGAAATCAACTTGAGTCTTTGAGTTTAGCTTAGTTTGTGAGAAGTGTTGGAAATAGAAGAAGCTAGAGCTTTGATAAGGTCACATCCTTCAACAACCACACAAATATATTTATGTGGATCCACTACATAACCTATTAAATTGCAAGAAAGCAGTTTCCTTGATGTCAATCTTTAAATGGTTTCCCTAATGCCAATGAAATATATTTATGGCTTGCTTCAAAAGACTAATATACAAACCTTATTTAGACTCTTCTTTCTCAATTTTTATCTGAATTGAATACTCTACAACACCCATCTCTTTTGATATTCTACTAATATGGTGTTATGAAAAACAAATATTAGTTGGAATTGTAATACAAATAAGTAGGACTATCTCCACCACCACAAAAATCTCAACCTATACCATTTTCTCAATCAAATGTAGGACATCGTGGGCATACCCACATTGACATCTCATACAATAATTGCATTCTATGAGACAATGCTTTTTTGTTCAATATTTTTATTGAATACTTGTTGAGCATTATCTATGGCACCATATTTGAAATAAAATTGTAGTAGATTGTGTTTAATCCTCATTTACTCACCAATAGGTGATTGTAGAACCTATTGCTTTATGCCTCAAGGGGATTGAATTTAATACTTGGGAATTATGCCTCCTTGGCATAGTTTGATGCCTTCATTGATGTGTTCTAATGAACATTTAGAAAATATATGGTTACATATGTTGAATATGAAGTAATAAACTATTCAATAGAGACATTTGACTATTCCCCACTTATTTTAAAACATAGAACTATCCAAAAATTGAAAACTCTAGGCATTCATAAAGTGGCATCCTTTCCTTAATCTAAACCAATATTCAAATGGTTTTTATTGAAACATTTTTTCAAGAGGTTATCAAGTGTGGCCAACACAATTCTAGAAATCCAATATGTCATGGGAAACCCAAAACTAACAGGTCATCTGCAACAACTTAAATCATATGTGTTTGCATCTCCTCATCTCTACAACCATCCTATTGGAGTTTCAAATTGACGAAGGAGAGTAGTAGAAACTTGAATAATCTTTGACCTAACATCTCTAATACCTCATTCCAACATATATATACCATTCCTTTGTATTTATTTACCATGTTGACAACGAGAAAGCCTTTCTTTGTCTTCGAGGAGCATTGTAAAACTAGTATGATCAATCTAATGATGCCAAAGCTTGGTATGTGAATAAATTTGTCCATTGGAAACAAGCAAACACAACGGTCCTTTTTACATTAACTAGAAGTGGACATGACAATAGTTATTCCTAGAGAGTTTCCTTACTTCAATGTTTGAATAAAACTCCTATAACCACCCAAATTGAGAGGGATAAAAACAAAGGTTTTGCACTAGTTGGAAAATTCACTCCCATATACACAAACCCTTATTCATCCTAAACTATAATCTTCGAGTAATTTCTATATAATTTATCCCAGTTCATGTGGAATAATGTACTCATTGCAAATGGAATGACTTGGTATGAGAAGTGTCTTTAAATTCGCAAGAATAAGTGAGACAAAAACCAATGTAAAGGTTGTTAGAAAAGCGTGGGATTACTTTAACAGTTTGGAAACAATAAAGAATCTCGTATTCATTGTTTGATTTCACTATTATCTTATTGGAAGAAATATGCAAGCTATGTGGATTCTTCAAATAGTATGTCATCTATAACAGTAAATTGTTGTACGAAAAAGGATTATTTTTATCAATGTTCAACCAAAGTTCCAGTAAGTGGGCGCAAGGGGACACATATCCAGTATGTCTGGAGAGACCACTCAAATTTCAGGGGATGTCAAGGTATGTTGGGGGTATACCATGAATTAGGAAACCATGTCCCAAATGAAAAATTATATACTACATAGGAATTTGAAAATATTAAAACCATGAAAAAAAATCCTTGGTTAATGATTAATAACAAACAATGAATCAAAATAATTTAAAATTTAATAAACACAATGAGATCATCATTTACACAATTTGGTATTCAATAAATCATCGTATTTCTCATCAGGCATTTCTATAAATAAATAAATAAGAAATTCTTGTGTAAAATCAACTAAAAGTCATTGTTGCTACAAATTTACAACCATAATAGGTCATTTGAAAGGTAAATGTTGAAAGGAATTTTGAAAGGCAATGTGTGTATGTCCAACTTCTGTGTCGCTGTCTGAATTCTTGAACATTAGCCTTTTCAAATCTTCTCGATCTATTGTATCTTCAAGATGTTCTTCTCATGCAACAACATTTTGAGTCTCAACTTCAGGAATTGTAGAAGTTTTCCTCTGGGTCCTTTAAAGAAATATATTTCAGCTTGGCTGTATGAATCTACTCCGTCAACAACAAACTCGGTGATATACCCTCCAATGGTACTATCAAACCAGTGATCTATTGCTCTGGATACAACGTTATCAACCCTTTTAACCTTCTGGATCAGCGTTGATGTCCAAACCACAGGAGATCTAAGTCTTATATTGAACTGGGTATCTATTAACCTAGCTAACCACTCATATAGCTCTTGATGGATCCCTCCAAAGAATATCTTGTGAATGTCGGTAAAGATATATTTCTGCAACCAATATTCTGTACTAAGATTAGGGTTCTTGTTCTGGGCTTCAGGGAATTCCTTCTCTTGATCCTCTATCCACTTTTAAGTTTCTGTCTTCAATGGGAACCACCTTGACATTCCCTCAAGAAGATTTTGGTCCTAGCAACGAAACCATTTGTTGGCACAGGGGTAAACCCAGGGTTCAGCTCCAAGAGCGCACTAACAAGCCCTAGCTATTGGCCCTTTCGGCAACACCTGCGAAGCAGATGCAGTCTCACCCGAAGCAACTATGAGGGGGTTGCATGACATAGATGTCTACAAACATGGGAATATCAAGTGAGTCTATTACAACAACAACACAACATGCATCTATCACTTATCAAGCCAGATCTACCCTACACATTCATAGATCTGATCTAATACAATAATGCAAATATTGATATAACATGGGTTGAGATCAAAGCATCAACCACACACACAACATAAGATGTACGTGGTTCACCCTCTCTCTAAGGCTACATCTACAAAATTGTCTTATGATTTATCAAGATAAATCATACAGTTCTTATCTGCTCTCTCAGTTAGCAAATCCTTCTTTCTTCTCTCTCTTTCTCTCCCCTTCCTGCACACCCAGCTGCAGGACTTGACCTTCGCACACAGAAGAAGATCTTACAATACCAGAAGGCTTTCTCTCTCTCAACACTTCTCTCTCTTAATACGATGATCCCTTACACAATATTATAGCTAGATCAACAACAATATTGTACCGACCCAACCCAGGTCCTCTTGACCATTATTTATACATTACAATACCTCACCGACAGCCTTAGGTCGAAACCTAGGTGCCAAAACCATAGATACCAAAACCCTAGGTCAATTTGACCCGCTTTTTCCGGGCTTCGCTGGCCTGTCTTTCCTTCCTTCTTGCGCGGTGCTCCAAAGCATCCAAAGGTGGATTTTCCCCACTTTCTGAGTTGTCCTCAAACCCTCTTCCTTGCTGATCTATCAACCTTGACCTTCTCGTCTAATAGCTTTCTTTTCCGTACTTCGCTTCATCTTTTCTTCTCTTTTGCTCACTTCGACCCAGTGACAGTCACTGTGTCTTTCGCGAAGTGCGCATTTCACATTTTCTTCCTTGTTCTTTGCTTCCTTCCATAACCAAGGGCCAACATTTGTCCAGAATGAATGGAACAAAGCCATGTGTCAATATACTCAGCGTGTATATGGCTTGGAACATTTGAGATTGGTGTAGAAGGGCTTGGAACGTCCCAGGTCATGTGTCAGCGTGTATATGTCTTGGAACGTTCAAGATTGGTGTAGAAGGGCTTAGAACATTCCAGATTGTTATGGAAGTGTTTGGATAGTAGCGACACCCACGACCCTAGCCTTCTTCACTTGCATCTCTGAAGGCGACAATTGTAACGCCAGTATGAATCCTCGACTTAGACACTTGGAATACATGTTACCAAACGAAGGGAGATGCGGGATATCGAGGGGAGGTGTTGTTCCTTCTGTGGTGAAGCTCCACGTGAGAACGTAATGGTCTTCGTTGAAATTCCCAATAGCCATGGAAAAGACAATGAACATATTCTCTTGCAGAACGCTTTGTATATCAATTTTCTGAGATATAAGGGGTTTCAGCGGTCTTTGAAAGCCAACCAACGTTAAGCTAATGTTGATTCAGTTTTGAATATGGTCATAATAAATCCATGCCTGTATGTTGTGTCCACTATTGAGGTTGAATTTATGGAATTTGTCTCCATTCCAATAACCAACAAACTTGGATTTCACTGATTTGAGGTTGTTGATGTCCACACCCACATGGTTATCATTGGGGTCACTGAATTCAACGCTCAAGATCATATCGAAATCCAATTCAAACAAGTGATTGTATGGCTTCCCGTCGTTGGTGACATTCAACAAGCCCAGATACTCGGTTGACACAACGCAATGCCCATGCGAGATCTGTGGGTCAGCGTGACGATGAAGGCCATTCCCTCCCCACCCACATAAGTAGGGTACCCTATAGCAGCAGCAACAAGAGGAGGCTACGAGGTTTTTACAATGAGGACTATCACCAAGATCAATGAAGCAAAGGTAAATAGTGATTATATTATTGTCGTTGATTTTTTTTATGTTTTTTTTGGGTTGGAATTTTCTGGCAATCTGAATGAGAAAAGGTTTCATGTAGTGTATTTTGGTTGGTAACAGGACCGAATCCCGCGACCTTGGTTCTATGGGTTATAATAGAGGTTTCAGAAGCCAGGGGTTGTGAAATTTCTGATCTTAGTAAGAATATGTTTGACATGGATTTTCATTGATTTTTAAGCTCTCGGTTTTCATGGCCCTTGGAAATAGTTTGGGGAAAATGTTAATGTTTATAATGTTGATCTATGATTTCTAGGAAACTAGTATATTGGGTTTTGGATTATGTGGGCATCAGATAGTTGAAAAATTTACTGGTAGTTTTATTGTACCTAATTCAGTTTATTGAGTAGGAGTTAGATTATTGGTCTATAAATTTTGGCAAAATGTTTTTCATGGTAATTTTATTATATTAATTAATGTGGTGAAATTCCTTTGTTTAGGAGTGGTTATGGAACTCTGTTTCCTATACAGCAAGAACAAGCGATTCCAACAACTACTTAAAGAGAGTGACTTCTCTACTTTAACCCAGCTTTATTAGGTTGGGCAGGACCATCGGGATTTGGACCTCCACTTACCATTACAACACAACCCAATGATCGTTTTTTCATTGTCATTGGCATGGACCAGGGGTTGAGGTTAGGCCTGTCTGGTTTAGTGTTCGGGGGTCGAGATTGACTTCAATCTCCTTGGTGTCATGTGATTGTATTGGAATGGGATACGTCGACTAGAGCATGTCTACCATGATTCCCTACATCTAGGCATTAAAACTATGTGATTAGGGAGGAATTTGTTTTATTAGCTTGTCATATAAATTTTATTCCTCGACAGATTGTTTCCAAGCATTGTTCTGTAAATTGGTTACAAGTGGTGCGTGAGCTTGATCATCCATTCCCACCTAAAGACTTGGTAGAGTTAGAGCTACTTTGGATCGACCAACATGTTGATTTAGTAATGGGGGATTAATTTTGGGCAGATCAAATTATATTATGTGGCTGTGAGTTCCTTAAGTAACCTAATTGTTTGATGGTTTTGTACGTTAAAGTTGATCCCTTGGTCTCTGTGGTTGTCTTACTTGTCGGTAGGTGTGTGTGGGTATCCAGTATTACTTACTGTGGTATATTCCCTTCACAGAATGTTTTCATTGTGCTACTGCATTAAAAATAACTTAAATTACTCTTAATAGATTTGATTGTTGAATCTAGTAAGAAAGATGCAAATATAATTGTACTCATCTTAATTTCATTTGTAGTGTGTAAGTGGTTCATAGTCATTTCTATAGCAGTTTTTTGTAGATGTATTAGTCACCACATCCTTCATATTGTAGCATTGCAATTGCTAAAAATTGTAATCACTAAAAATAGTTATGGAAGAATTAACACAGATGCATTGTCAATGTATATTTTCTCATATTTGCATCAATCTACAATTATTTAGTGTAAATGATCTATTTCTGCTGAAAATAGATGTTTGGTGGGATGCGTTATTCTCATGGTTTGAGATTGGGGTCATTTTACCTTGGAGATCGAGTAAAAGCTATTTTGAATCTTGGTGATTTTGTGATGCAAATAATTCTTGTTGTATTATTGAGATTCTTTGCTTACTTGGCTACAAAGTCTACCTTAAAAGAAAACGATATTGCATAAAATGCACGGGCCTTTTGAACCAACTCATGCAACTATCATTTATCATGATATTGACACATCCCTAGGTGAATAAATCCACCCATATTAGAAGTATGTATTTAACATAAACATTCCACTTGCCTCCATACATATGTTGAAAAGAGCGACATTTCAAACATCCATAAAAATCATACAAATAAATATTGGTAAGAAATGCCATATGATCATATTGCAATATCAATGATAACCCAAGACAAAGAAATTAACCATCACCAATTAAATGCATTAGTGAGTGCACCAAACACTTGAACTCAAAACGAAGGTAGTGCTGAAGGAGGAAAGCGTCTCATTGTTTTTCATCTGCACAAGAGTTGAACACAACTCACAACCGGGGCTGAAATGAGAGTGATTTGTAAAGGCGAACACATACATGGCCAGTTG
Source organism: Picea engelmannii (assembly GCA_009831015.1). Taxonomy (NCBI): domain Eukaryota; kingdom Viridiplantae; phylum Streptophyta; class Pinopsida; order Pinales; family Pinaceae; genus Picea; species Picea engelmannii. The sequence continues at coordinate 993,430 of ML780452.1, read as the reverse complement.
TAAGTGGCCTTCGACAGATGACGAAGGTCGGTGGGGACTCATCCCCTTAAAATCCTATCAGTGGCTCCCTTAAATGTCAAGTTGATTATGAGCAAGGTAAGCATATATGATGATTTTGGTTCTCATTTATAACTATAAAGAGATGGCTTGTTTTGTTTATGCATACATTCATTCTACATTTTAATGTTGATATTGCCTATTTGATTTTTTTGTTAACATTTCTCAGCTCATATTTTATATTGTTGTTAGTGATTCAATTCCAAAATTCACTTGAATTAGCACACTTCATATCTATTAATGTATATAGTACTTAAACAATACCGAAATACATTGGTATCCCTAGCCTTTTTCACTTGCATTTAGGAAGGTGTCAGTGCTCCATAGTGCAGGTCATGGCTGGAGATAGTGGAAAACCTATAGAACTATCTCGAGTAGTAGGGTTTTTATGACAAAGAATCGAGCAATAGAGTTTTTATTACAGATAATGTTCAATATGGAAGCGAAACTGTGACTTTCAAGTTGAAGTTGTTGTTCTTGATTATCCTCTTCAAACAACTCTCTGCAATATTGTCTCAACATAATGACCATAAAATTAATTGACTCTCTGCAACCCATGAGCCTTCACATGAATATGAAGAGAAAGAAAATAACGAAGATCACCTTGGGGGAGCCTCTTTTCTTTCCCGACGACATCCTCAAGTATTACATCAAATTATCTGTGGGCACTCCGACACAGGATTTGTGGCTCGTCATGGACACAGTTAGTGATCTAGTGTGGGTGTACCTGCACCATAAATGATAAAAGTGATTATAACGAGAGCAACATCTTAAGCAAGCAATTTTATCAAAAAAGGTTATCCTCTACATTAATCCATGAGCCTTCACATGAAGCTGAAGAGAAAGTCTAGAATGGAGATCACCACGAGGGAGCCTCGGTTCTTTCCCGACGACATCCTCTAGTATTACATCAAATTATCGGTGGGCACTCCTACACAGGATTTGTGGCTTGTCATGGACACGGAAAGTGATCTGGTGTGGGTACCCTACATCAAAAATTATCAAAGTGATTATAACGAGAGCAACAACGTCTTAAACAAGCACTTTTATCGAAAAAGGTCATCCTCGGTTGTGCGTGTAAAGTGTTTTGATCGAAAGTGAAAATACCTCTTAGAGAGTGAGCGCATAAACATGCAGAAGCATTGGCGGACTTTTCTAGAGTATTTAATCGCGTATAGCACCAGAAACACGACCATGCGTCTACTGAGTGAGACCTTGACTTTGTTTTGTTGAAGGGCGACCAAGATTTTACGAACAACCTAAGATACCATGTGGTTCCCAACATGAGATTTTCTAGGCCAATCTAGGGCATCTTCTAGCAAGTATAAGACTCCACACTATCCTCTACGACCAATCGTTGGTGATGAATGACAGTAAACCCTTCACTGTCAATCACGTGGGCGTAAATATTCTAGGTGCTTTTAATGATAAATTGATAGTAGTTCACTATATTGTTTGTCCCTTCTTGATCTCTTCGCATCATCATCATTAGGTGTAGGGGATTTCTTAAGGAAAAATAAGCAGCACAAATAAAAAGGATCATCAAGGTGGAATAATAGGCCAAAAATTAATGAAGTGCCTTAGTATTCTTTAATTTTAGTTCTGTCTCTTTCCGGTTCTTCCTATCATCAACTTCTTGATATTCATATCAACAAAAGAATAAATCTCCAAGAAGGAAGCACTAAATGCCTTCTCTATACTCTTCTACAATAAGATATCCACCAAGTTTGTTGTCTAAATGAAACTATTAGAGATCCACCAAGTTTTTTGTCTAAATGAAACGATTAGAATCTATGAGATAATATCAATGAATGACTCTTAATTATCTTTTCTTTCTTGATTTTCAAAGACCATAATTACGCACTCCAATTTCTTTTATTTTTCTATGTAATGTCGTGTAACATGAAAACCCTTGAAAACATCATGCCTTGTCTGTGAAAAAAAGCTTTGCAATCCAATGGAAGGTGCATTAGTGGAAAATGAACCAATACTTAGAGAGAACCATCAAGCCCTATGAACGCATGGATTGGTATGAGTGTAATCATGAAATAGTTGGTGAATTAAGGGAGTAAATTATTTACACTATGACCAATGGACATACACGTTTGAAATTGCTTTATTTGTCACTTCAAAGTTTAGTGTAAAGATCTAATTTCAATTTGTCATTTCAAAGTTTAGAGTAAAGATCCAATTTCACGAGTATAATGTTCATTGGTTTAGTTCCATATTTATGCTGGTATTGCAAGGAGCACTCTCTATGCCTTCCGACCTGAGTCATTATTATTATGTCTTCCCATCTGCGTCATTATTATGGTGGTTTCATTATTATGGTGATAGATTTGGAGCAACAAGATATTTCTTTGTGACAAGGTCGTCTTGAAGGATATTTCTTTGATTTACACTTTCTTTTTGATCAACCCCGTAGTACATTTGATTTACTCTAAAAACTATTTTGTTGGTCTAGAAGGGGTTAGTATTGATGGAAAATTCTTCACACGGCTCTCCACTTGAAGATTTACTCTAAAAACTATTTTGTTGGTCTAGAAGGGGTTAGTATTGATGGAAAATGTTTCACACGGCTCTCCACTTGAAATTTGACAGCAGAGGCAATGGTGGAACCATAATAGAATTGGATTCTTCTATCAGTTCCTTTCCAGAACCAATCTATAAGTAGATTAAAGATGAGTTTGTTTCTAAGATTGGACAGGGAAGAGCTTGTGAGGTTGATGTTGAATGTGGTTTTGGATTGTGTTACAATGTTGTTTGCATTCCATTTCAAGGGTGGCTCAGACATGGTGGCACTTTTGTCCATGGAGCTGTTGTGATATTAGGAAACTTACAATAGTTAAATTTCTATCAATAGTTAAATTTCTATATGTTGCATAATACATAACCGTATCAAAATATAGGCTATGAATTTCCTTTTGAAATGATGGGTGAATATTTTATGAAAAAAGTTACTAATTCAATCATGATGTTGAAGGATGAATATGATTATTTTGGGGTTTTTTGGACCAGCATAGTTTGGATCTAATTATAAAACAATTTCTCATGATTTCCCAACTTTCAATCATTCCTATAGGGATAAGAATCATGAATAATTTCCTAACTTTCAATCATGTGTACAGGGATAGGAATCAAGAGGCAAAATTGACATTGGACAAAGGTACATGAAATATATTTCAAAAGGTCCAGGATGTCTTTTCATAATGTTTTTACAATTCTTTCAGGATGTTTTTACAACTCTTTGCTCCAAATCTGAATAAGCTAAATTCAAATTTGAATAAGCTAAATCCAAATTTGAATACCCATGATGTTTTTCTAATATAGTTTTGTAATCAAATTGTGAAGGTTTATAGTTTAGTAGTTTTGTAATCAAATTGTGAGAGTTTATAGTTTACTCTCCTTTTTTGGGGGGTGTTTCCTTTCCCAGCTTCGGTGTATGCTAGTTAAATTTTATGCAATTGGATGGCATCCTCGGTCGACCATTAGCATATCTTGAGGAGAAGTTTCAATTTCAAAATTTTACTAGTCATCTTTGTACATGGTTTTGATTCAGATTAGTCGATGATGTTGTCCACATAGTCGACGCCTCACCTATAGTTGTAATCAGAAATCTCGAATTTACAGGCGTGCTTGCAGATGGATCTGAATATTAATAATGAAAATCGTTTAGCCATAGGTTTGTGGCAGAGTTGTTTTACCTGGAGGTGCCTCTTTCTCTGTGGATGGGATGAGGATTGGGAACCTGTACGTGCGGGCAGTGCCTCTGTCGGATTTGAACAAGAACACATCATGGTTTATGTATTCTCATACTCATACTCTTCTTCACTCTCTCTATTCGGAGACACTGCTGGCACCACCTGGACCATTGTCAATCTCACCTATTTCACGGTCAGGATTCAATTCACCTCTTTTCTTTCATTAGTTTCCTGAGAATCAACCCTTTTAGGTTTTTCGTTTTGTGTTACGCGCAAGACAATTTATTTTCATTACGTTTGCGTTTCCCGTGGGCTTGAACCCTGGTAGATGGCTATGATCTCCAAACTTTGTTAAAAAAGGTTGTTCCAGGCTATGATATACGACCGACATTTGACCATTTTTCGTAGGTTAATTGGGATTTAATATTTATTATTGTACCTGTTAAATATGACAAGCCCTGACTACTTGCTGACAACATCACCCTCGAGTCTTGTGAAAGCATTAATGCAGATCTAATGCGTACATCCAATAGCGATTGCACTCCAGTGTTCTTTGTCCTTTAATTCGTGCAGGATCTCCTATGCATAGAAAGAATGTTTGGACTAACAAAAAGATGCAGGATCCTAGAAAGAATTTTTTGCAGGTTAGTTACTGTGATCCTAGTGAGCAGTACAGGAAAGGTTGGGGGTCATTTAAGAAAAATAGAGGATTAACCATTTGTTACAGTTACATAAGACCGAGACATCTTGCTAAGGAATGCCCTGGTAGAGGTCCTAGTTGTCTTTGTTGTAAAGCTATGGACCATGAAGTTTTGGATTGTCCTCGAATGATTGTTAAAGTTGAAAAGATGAATACGAAACAAAAAAACTATGAGACAGGACAAGAAACTAAGGATATGATAGAACCCAGAAAGAATAAGAGACTGTATTACTATAGATGAAAGAAACCTTGAATAATCACAAAATTATCAACTTATCAGATGTCTTAAAAGGGAAAGAGCACATAGAAAAAAGAATAGGAGACTTCGACATAGACTATGTCCTGGATGAGGAAACACAGGTGAATATCATGACAGAAAGAACTTGGGAAATTTTGGGAAAACGTGCTATGGTTCCTTCATTAGGAGGAATATGATTATTTAGAGAAAAATTGATAACCCTATGTGAAAGACTTACCCAGACATCTATGACTGCTCATGGCACTTTGACAGAAAAATAATTTGAGATTGTTAAATTTGTTGAGAGCATCGCCCCATTTGCTATCTTGCTAGGAAAAACCTAGATTGAAAAATATCAGATATGAAGGAAACAAGAAGAGGAGGATCTAAAACAGAAACAGAAAGAACTAAGAGATTTCATGGCTAGGAGAATATCGCACTTACTGAAAGAACAAGAGAACCAGTCGAAGCTACTAAGGACCAAAGATATGGATGTCGAAGTTGAAAGGACACAAGAACACTGGAGACACCTGTCTGTACAAGAGAGTAGAGAACCTACCCCAGAAAGAGAAGAAGTATTACCCTTGAACACTATGAAAGACCCTCCACAGTGCGAAGTTGTCATGCCAAGAGAAGATAAGAACAATAATGGAAAGAGGAAACCAGTGATTCAGATCATAGGAAAGAAGGCCAGAAAGCTTAGTAAGAAGAGGGCAAAGCTAGAAAAATTGCAAGGAGTTCCAGAAAATACTTCGCAGAAGGAAGGTTTCCAAAACTCAAACTTCACCGGAATATCAGTGCAGCACAGATTGACACTTCGCCATGACGAAACAATATGACCGTTCACTCGACGCTCTCGAACGGTTAGGAAAACAACTATGGCTTGAAAGTTTTCCATTGGACCGTTGGGACCGTGCCATAACGGATGGAATTGCATTGAATAAGGCTTTGTGACCCGTTGAAAGAAATCGTTACGACAATATCTATTTATCCCGTCGAGCATTGCACCGAGAACACTTTTGCCAATTGTGATTATCCAAGCCCACAAAGAACTAGTTGATTTCACACAATGATCATTGAGACCTCACTATCCATTATGTTACATTTAGTATTGTTCACCGACCTAAGATATCAGATCTCGAGTGTGCATGTTAGATGAAATTAGCACAGCAGAAAAAATCATCGAAGAGATTCTAATAGACCTCATGGCCGAGAAGGTGATGTCCGTAGGCATCCAAGCCTCATCGACGTGAGGAGTGAAAGCCTTCCCATCGACTTCTCGTGGATCTGGACCATCCCAAGTTGCGACCGAGAAAAGAACCAAGCATCATGATGAATTGGAGAATGTGAATCTAATCCCATCCATCCTACTCGACTACATCCCACCCCTGGCCGGTGTGGTGAGTTGTGACAGTGTCTTGAGGGACTTCGACTACACAGTCATCACTGCGTACCTCTTGAAGAGAATACAAGTAGTCAGACCATAGTTGGAGAGGATTCCAACCTTGAATATCAGTGACTATAACCTGGGAGACATCAAGAGCTATGGCATGCTCACACCTCACAAATTTTTGACCAAGACGAAGGGGAAGAAGTCGAAGATAATCCCCCAGTCATGGACTATGGACATCGCGAGTTCCACTATATTGAACGTGATGAAGATACCACATTTTGGAAGGCACCAGGAGGTTAACTCTTACATTAAGATCCTATTGTTGTGCTTCCATGGTAGGTATCTATGGTTAGACAGACACATCACCGTCGATTCAGCGCTGATCCATAGGATCACCAGATTGAGCATGCAAGGACCAGATCCGCAATACTTTTATCCAGGGAAGGCTACAAACTGCGCCTTGGAACATAAGATCAAAGAGACCTACGATGATATAGAGAAAGGGATGTGAGGCTACAAGGTATCCTCCATTCAGAATGGCGCAATGCGCCTTGCTTGCCAGTTGATTGCTGGTAAGCTAGTCCAAAAGAACAGACCCACGCAGGTCACAGGGTTTGTCATTGACCTCGCAGGAAAATGCATGGAAGGACTACAGATGAACTGGGCCAGTTACCTAGTCAATCAATTAGAACTGGATTGTTGCGAACCTCAGGATCAGAGCTATGAGTTCCATTTTAGTTGGTTGTTGATCCTCATCGCATTCACTACTTGGGAGATACCGGAAGGTGCGACCTTCCCTGACATTGACCTGTTTGAGCCACTTACTGCGAAGTTCACCACACTCTGGTATTCGAGCGATATGGGGAAACAATGACAATCGAACACATTATTCCATACCTACTACCTGCAGCTGAAGAGGGCTATTGAGTCTTTCCCTCGTATGACGCCAAACACCCTTGACAAGTTCCGGCCCCTTATGAAGTTACGTGCAGATAATCATTTTATTTATATTACTGTGCATGCCAACGAAAGTAAAGAAGATCTTCAGTCCTACTACAAGCTCACAAAGGACCTGGAAGAAATCACTAAGGAATGGCCCACAAAGTTCCTTATACCAGTCGACTAGGCAGAACTGTCCGACCCCAACCTCATTGTAAGTCTGGTGGTTACTCGCGAAGAGTATGATGCACCCAACAGTAGCAGGAAGAAAAATAAGGAAGATGTACAGGAAATACATAGCACATCATAAGAAATTGCATCAGATTCACCTAGCAGAGGAGGTGGTGATGAAGTAGACAAAGAAGAGCACAATGGGGAAGAAGACAAATGGAAGCAAGGTGAAGTAACACCGCCTAGGAACCCCCTTGAAGAGGCAGAGACATCCAAGAAAAGAAAGGTTTCCCCAACGAAACCTACATCGCAGAAGAAGTCCAAAGATAGTAAGCCGAAGTTGCAGACAATACTCACGGTTGATGACTTCAACGTCATTATCGCAACTGTATCAGATGCCTCAGAAGATATTTTGCAGAGAATTGAAGCCAAACAAGAAACCATGTATGAAAGGATTTTAGCAGAACTGAGAGGAGTACAACAAGCCCTTCACTCCAGCCGTGCATTGTCCACTGTGCCCCTACCACTAGAAGAACCAGAGTTGGGAGATGAGCTTGCCCAACTCCACAAAATAGCTGATGCGACCGAAGCTCATCTTTGTCGCGTACAGGAAGAAAAATAACAGGCTATAGTGGCCCTGAAGCAAGAACAAGAGGAAATCGTATAGCAACGTCGAGTTGCGTAGCAAGAGAAGGAAGACCTCTGAATCAATTTTGAAGAGGATAGAGTGCAGATCCAACAGGAAAAAGAACAATTGCTCACAGAGCAGGTTGGAGTTAAAGAAGTAGTTCGTAGAGGACTTCGCTCTGTGACGAGCTTAGATAAAATGGAGGAATACCTGGTGGATAATCAAGTGGCGAATCTTGTTGAAGCCATTCAACAACTTCAACAGAGAATAACAAAACTTGAGCTACAAACAGTTCCAAGCACTCCATAGGAAGTGCGAGACCGGAGAGAAGCAACTTCCCGGAGCGCAATTGAAAGGATCAAAGCATTTGCCATGGAATGTAAACATCTTAGCAGTCACAGTGCACATAATTATGAGTGCCTTACTGAGGACCCTGAACTGAAAACACTGGAGTTGCAGCTCCAGGAAGCAAAGCAGCAAGAAACAATAGTACAAGTGCAGTTAAATCCCTTGTCAACAGTCGAATGAATGAAAAGATCCCAAGAACGGCGCACTGCTCAACAACAGGTCCATGCCATACAACGCAAAGTCATGGAAGTGACTCAGAAGCTCCAGCCAGTCTAGGATGTAGCTTGCCTACTTTTTGAGGAGATTGAAGGCCAAGGAACAGAGTTGGAACAAGTAGTCACTTTGGTAGAACAACACTTAGAGGGACCTGTGAACAAAGTAGTTATTCAAGAGTTCGTTGATCAGGAGGCCTTGGTGAAGCAGCAGGTCGAAGCAGCTCGAGCCAAGCTCGAGGCGTTTGAGACAAAGTTACCCAGAGCAGAGTGACTCGGTACGAGTCACAGGTGAGTGTTGGGGGTCTGTTGTCCCTTGACCAAGTTTTGGAGATCCTTGGTCATGTTTGACCTCTTTTGGGACTTCGACACGTTGGTCGAAAGAGTGCAAGTCGAAGCGAATATCGCGGGATCTCGACCCCTTTTTAGGGCAGTTTTTGGGATTAGGGTTAATGTAATGGGTATGAGATGTCGGCCCATGGGTTTACCCATGTTTAGTCCCATTTTGTAATGTATAAATAGATAGCTAGGTGATGTAATAAAGGGATAAGATGCTAAGTGCTAGAGTTCTATCTATGTGATTGCAAAGACTTTGTGCATAGTGTATGTTGAGACTTGCCGAGCTAAGTGCAAGTGATTGTAAGAAGGCTTTGTGCTTAAACCTAGATCGGGGAAGGAGGATCTGGCGAGGTGCGTACAGATCTCTTGTCCTATGTGGAGTGGGTTCCTGTGGATCTGTGCTTGTAGAATATCGAGGGAAGATAATAAAGAAAGAGAAGAGCTGGTGGATGTAGCCCCACACTAGGGTGAACCACATATATCATGTGTTATGGTTACTTTGTGCATTATGATTATATGTTATTGATGTGATGTATGCTCAGTGCAATGATATATGTTAGATGCATCTGATATGATAGATTAGTGCTTAGTAATTGATCCGAAATCGGATTCAGAAGCCTGTCAGGGCATGAAAAATGCTAAAAAATGAAAGTGCTCGAAATCCAACGAAACCAACACCATCGTGTTTGGCTCGTCTTCCTGATTCCGATGGTATAATTTTTTTGTCAACCGGAGTCTGTATGGAGAAGATATCGCATTCTGTCCACCAAGCCAAACAGGGAAAATTTTGGATGCTGACTGTACCTGTCCGTACAGTCCGTACAGGACACGTGTCAGTTCGTACAGGACACGTGGCAGGTCCATATGCTGACACGTGGAAGATTCCATACATGACACATGGCGGCTCCAGAGCGTGACACGTGTCAGGATGATTTGGCATTTTCGGCGTGAAGTTGGACCAATCCCGAAGTGACACGTGTCACCACTGGAAGGGTGACACGTGGCAGGGTGACGTCAGCAGCATACGTGGCAGATGACATCAGCATCGTACAGTGGATGACGTGGAAGTACGGCAATGACGTGGCAAGGTTGACGTGGCAAGTGACGTGGGACAATCACATGCTGACACGTGGCGAGTTCTAGTTGGTTTTTAAGGCACCACGTGGCCCAATCACGGGCTTCCACGTGGCACCCCGGGTTTAGCCAATGAGGGCTATGTCAAAAAAAATTGGGGCCCGGGGGATCCGAACCCCGGACCTCCCCCAACACCAATGCCTTCGTAACACTCTGCTAGCCAAGTTTCCCACCGATGTTTCTTGCATATGATGTGGACGCACTATTATTTAAAGTGGTATTTTGTTTTATGCGGAAAAAGGGGTGGGCCAGGGCTTAAGCCCCGACCCCGGTTTCATTGTACTTCGCATACGACCTTTGGCACGGGCCGGTTATAACTATTGGAACCGCGGGATTTAACATGTAACCATAAAATGTGCGCGGGAATTTATATGGTTTGGACGGTTAAAGCTTAGCCCACGGCTATATGCCATTTTAAATAACCATAACCAGGAGCTAGAGGGGTGGCCCGCACGTAGCCCAAGGGCTAGCGCGTGGCCACATGAAGACATGTGACCTTATTTTAATTGCGCGCGCCCGGGTAAAAGGGGCTTAAGCCCGAAATTGGTTTAAAAAATGGTTTTAATAACTATTATATAGTTTGAAGTGGGTTTTTTTAACCACTTCTTGGTTTATTAAATGTAATTAATCCATTTTTAAGGGTTATTGGGCATTTTTAGAGCCTAAATTCGTGGAGGAAGTTGGAGAGGGAAAACTAACTCCCCCACTATTTAACCAAGGCCATTTTGAGGCCAAGGGGACAGCTTTGGAGAGCAATTCAGAGTAGAGATGTTGAGGCAAGCCAAGTCAAAGCCAGTTTGAGGCAGGGAGACCGTTGAGGAGGAGATGTTGTTGGACGATTTCTGAGAGCTCGGGACATCCGTTTCAGGTGTCATTTTTTGTGCATGGTTCCAGAGATCTGGACGAACAAGACCAGATCAGTCTTGAGACCATTAGGCATTGTAAATATGTACTATTAAGATTTCAAACAGAAATAAAGAAGCCTCCCCCACAAGAGAAAAGGCCCGGAGATGTAGGCAAAGTTGTCGAACTCCGTTATCAACCTCTGTGCATTATGGTTTGTTGTTTTTCATTGTTTTTCAGATCTGAAAATATGTTAATGGTTGTATAATTCATTTCTTTTCTCGCTCTTTCGTCAAGATTCCCAATGGTCAATTAATGCATGCTAAGTTAAAAAAACTCAACCATAGTCATTCGAAAAATCCTGACGGATCAAGTGGTATCAGAGCTAGTTGACGTTTGGATTTGAGTTTGCATGTTAACCAGGGAAAAGCTACAGCGTGGTGAAGGCGAGCTTGTTGCAAAGAATCCATTAATTGGATTGAGAAGAAGAGATTCTCACAGCGAGAAGATGGCATCGGAAGAAGGGATTTCTCAAGATGAGAAATATTTCCGGAAAACATTCTTTGCCATGTCGGAGATGGTGCAAGTTTTGTACGAAGATTACTTGGAACGGAAGCGTCCAATTTTGGGTAATTCTTCAAAGGGAAAAAGTGAAGAGGAAGAGGACCAGCCTCAGATTCCTCCTTCACCTCCATCAACACCTCCTTCTTCTCCTTCTTCTTCAAGTTCAAGTTCTAAATCTAGTGAAAAGAAAAATGTGCATAAA
>ML780452.1:951298-981403 GCA_009831015.1 Picea engelmannii | reverse complement strand
TTGTTTCATATAAGAGTAATCATGCGACACACTAAGGTAGACACGTTAATTGATAGTGGGTCTCAATCTAACCTAATCTCAGAAGAGTTAGTTAAGAAATTGGGATTAAAAACACAAACGCATCATAGGCCTTACACACTTAACTGGATGAGCAATCACCATCAAATGCACATAACTAAACAGTGCACAATCAAATTTGCAATCTCATCTAAGTATGTGGACGAAGTAACTTGTGATGTTGTGTCATTAAGAGAATGTGGAATGATCTTAGGTAGTCCATACTTGTTTGATCGTAAGGAAATCTTCTACAGAACAAAGAATCAATATCAGTTCACTAAAGAAGGTCATGATTATGTGGTTCATGCTCATCGTGTTAAAGAAAATAAAAAACTTCAAACAGGGGAATAGTTAACGAATGTAGTTGTTTCAAATGAAGTAATTAAGTAAGAACAAGATATGGTTGTTGAATGGAAAATCAATCATAGGTTGCTTCAAGATAAGCTCATGTCGTGCAGATATCTAAAGTATATCAGTTCATTTGCAATCGTCTTCTTAATACTGTCATTAGAAATGTTTTCTACATGGATGATAGTAGCTTCAGTAAGATGTGACAGGGTTGCAATGGCTAACAATATACTGTCAGTTGTCATGATTGTGTTACAGATGATCGTGATAAGACAGGTGCACAGGACAAAGTTCAGAGACAGAGAGCAAGCCGGGTGGCCTATCCCGAGCTTGTTGACCGATCAGTAACCTTTTGGGGACCAAAAGGTCTTATTATGGGGAGGTGTGATCCGAAATCGGATTCAGAAGCCTGTCAGGGCATGAAAAATGCTAAAACATGAAAGTGCTCGAAATCCAACGAAACCAACACCATCACGCCCGGCTCGTCTTCCTGATTCCGATGGTATAATTGTTTTGTCAAACGGAGTCCGTATGGAGAAGATATTGTATTATGTCCGCCAAGCCAAACAGGCAAAATTTTGGATACTGACTGTACCTGTCCGTACAGTCTGTACAGGACACGTGGCAGGTCTGTACGCTGACACGTGGCAGATTCCGTACAGGACACGTGGCGGCTCCAGAGCGTGACACGTGTCAGACTGATTTGGCATTTTCGGCGCGCAGTTGGACCAATCCCGAAGTGACACGTGTCACCACTGGAAGGGTGACACGTGGCAGGGTGACGTCAGCATCATACGTGGCGGATGACGTCAGCATCGTACGACAGATGACGTGGCAGTACGGCGATGACGTGGAAAGGTTGACATGGAAAGCGACGTGGGCCAATCACATGCTGACACGTGGCGAGTTCTGGTTGGTTTTTAAGGCACCACGTGGCCCAATCACGGGCTGCCACGTGGCACCCCGGGTTTAGCCAATGAGGCCTATGTCAAAAAAAATTGGGGCCCGGGGGATTCGAACTCCGGACCTCCCCCAACACCAATGCCTTCGTAACACTCTGCTAGCCAAGTTTCCCGCCGATGTTTCTTGCATATGATGTGGACGCACTATTATTTAAAGTGGTATTTTGTTTTATGCGGAAAAAGGGGCGGGCTGGGGCTTAAGCCCCGACCCCGGTTTCATTGTACTTCGCATACGACCTTTGGCACGGGGCGGTTATAACTATTGGAACCGCGGGATTTAACATGTAACCATAAAATGTGCGCGGGAATTTATATGGTTTGGACGGTTAAAGCTTAGCCCACGGCTATATGCCATTTTAAATAACCATAACCAGGAGCTAGAGGGGTGGCCCGCGCGTAGCCCAAGGGCTAGCGCGTGGCCACATGAAGACATGTGACCTTCTTTTAATTGCGCGCGCCCGGGTAAAAGGGGCTTAAGCCCGAAATTGGTTTAAAAAATGGTTTTAATAACTATTATATAGTTTGAAGTGGGTTTTTTTAACCACTTCTTGGTTTATTAAATGTAATTAATCCATTTTTAAGGGTTATTGGGCATTTTTAGAGCCTAAATTCGTGGAGGAAGTTGGAGAGGGAAAACTAACTCCCCCACTATTTAACCAAGGCCATTTTGAGGCCAAGGGGACAGATTTGGAGAGCAATTCAGAGTAGAGATGCTCAGGCAAGCCAAGTCAAAGCCAGTTTGAGGCAGGGAGACCGTTGAGGAGGAGATGCTGTCGGACGATTTCTGAGAGCTCGGGACATCTATTTCAGGTGCCGTTTTTTGTGCATGGTTCCAAAGATCTGGGAGAACAAGACCAGATCAGTCTTGAGACCATTCGGCATTGTAAAGATGTACTATTAAGCTTTCAAACAGAAATAAAGAAGCCTCCCCCACAAGAGAAAAGGCCCGGAGACATAGGCAAAGTTGTCGAACTCCGTTATCAACCTCTGTGCATTATGGTTTGTTGTTTTTCATTGTTTTTCAGATCTGAAAATATGTTAATGGCTATATAATTCATTTCTTTTCTCGCTCTTTCGTTAAGATTCCCAATGGTCAATTAATGCATGCTAAGTTAAAAAAACTCAACCATAGTCATTCGAAAAATCCTGACGGATCAGTAATGTGAATGAATGCTAGATCTGATCTATTTCTATGTGCTAAGTGCTTGAATGTGTTAGATCTTGTTGAATACTGTGCTACTCTGTAATTAGGGTTTATATGTGCGATGTGAATAAGGGTGAATGATAACTGCTAAGTGCTTTGTTAGAGTGGTGTAATTATAGATCTGTGTCCCAGCTAAGGTTGGAGACACTTGAGTCCTGTAACCACCCCTGCCTCTACCTTGAGTGAGACTTCATCTACTTCGCAGGTGTTGCCGAAAGGGCCGGTAGTTAGGGTTTTGTTGGTGCATTGTTGAAGCATTGAACCCTAGGTCTGCCCCTGTGCCAACATCCACATTGCCTTTGGAATATGCATCGCATATGGTAATGAAGTGAATTGTTCACACACAATCTGCCATAGAATATGCAGGTACACGCAATCCGATTAAGGTACACACAATCTATCTTGCAAAATAGCAACTTAATATTTACATATATTTCTCGAGTAAGTCAAATAAATGAAATAAAGCACCTTTCCTTAGGCGGTTTACCACTTGTGAAAGGAGGTATTCACTTAATGCATAGCGGAGGGTAGGTAGGAAGGAGGAGGTTTCCAAAACTGTGTTGAAGGGTGCCATTGTGCCTTAGAAGCCGATATCTGTCCTAGCAGTGGATATACAAAACGGAGAGTGGGGGGAAGGGATAAAACTATCGACTTTTTTGCTCGTGCGATGTGGCTCTATCACCATCCAATCAAGATAAAGGTCGACGGTCAGATCTTGGCTCTTCGCTGGATGGAGGCATGCCATTGAATTGGAAGCCAAGGCTTTGGGTTTCCCTCCACTCCTTTTCACGACCTCCATTTCCCGAAATTTGGACTGGGTGAATGCCATGTGTTCGATTATCACGGATCCTGGGACACTTCTGCCACTATATCTCATGTGGCACTGTATGACTCGTCCTCCAACATCAACACCAGCTTTGGAATTGGATCGTGGCTTGAATCTGGGGTTCCCCCCAACAAAGTTGTAATGGGAATGTCGCTCTGTGGGCATTCCCCCAGTCCCAAGCAAAGATCAACAACGAAACGAGAGTGATGTTTTTTTTCGAGTTCAGAGACTTCATAAGATAAAAGAAGGCAACATAGGTCTTTGACCAAAAAACTGGGTCGACCTACTCATACTCCTCAGACCTGATCTAGGTTGGTTATGACAACAAACACTCTGTGGCAGCAAAGGTTTTGTTTTCTTAAAAGAGGCGCCTATTGGATTATTTCTTCTGGGCTATCAATCAAGATAACAACTGGATGTTTTCCATTCAAGGTAGATCGATTACTCCTTGTTAAAATTGCATCTAGATAGAACATTTCACTTTGTGTTGTTTTTTATTTATTTATTCCCCATTTTTGTCAATGATTAAATTGCGGATTTTGGTGGTGTAGCTTATGAGTCATGGAAACAAACACGATAAGCTAGATAACATCGATACATTAGTGTTGTGGCATTCTGAATTTTGAAGACAAACGTCTATGATTGAACATAAGAATCACTAGCCCCTGTAGAATAGTTATGGGTGTTGTATTGTTTTCTTTATGCAAATAAATCAATAAATAAAAATGTATTGTGATCTTACAAATTTTTTGAGAAGAAATTTAGTGCGATCTTACAATTTTTTTTTAGATATAATAATACAATTTTTACTGCAATTATCAAATCAATATATAAGATAATAGAGGTGATTTTGTCTTTAACAAAATGTTGTTTTTTCATGAATAATAAAATGTGGCCAAAACATGGCAATCCCACAACAGATTCATTCACCTAAATAGGTCTGGCCGAAGGTGATCTTTCGTTTACAAGATCATTATTTCACCTATTATAGAGTTGTGTAAACATTAACTAAAACATGGAATCAAGTAAATATAATTTCTTTGCGTTGCCTAATATATGGTGAAGTTCTAAGATAAAACAACATTTTCTTTCTTAGAGTTTTTTCAAGTGTCTATTAAATTATATTAAAAAAAAAGATAATTTAAGATATTTAAAGACTTTTAGAAAAGGAAAAATTTCGTATATATATATATATATGATACTCTCAATCTATGTATCTTTTGTAAATCTTTACAAATACAATTATCTTAAATATGGTAATTGAATTTTATATTTAAAAGAAAATTGTTTTACAAATACAATTATCTCAAATGTGATATTTTGAGTTTATGGTTTTTTAATACCGTATGGTTTTTTAAAATCTTTACAAACATAATTATATTAAATATGGTACTTGAATTTTATATTTAAAAGAAAATTGTTTTGCAAATATAATTATTTTAAATGTGATATTTTGAGTTTATGGTTTAAAAAAAATAAAATTGTTTTACAAATATAATTATCTCAAATGTGATATTTTGAGTTCATGGTTTTTTAATAACTTATGATGGGTACATATTACAAGTTTTTCCTATTTTTCATTTTGGTTGAGATAATATACATAAGTGTTAACTTTTGTACACAAATAAAAAATAATGTTAACTTCTTAAATATGGACATAACTCTCTATATCCACAAAACTTGTGCGGCAGGGACTAAGTTTCCATGCAACACTTGTTATATATTAGTTCGATACAAATATTATTTTATATATTAGGGATGCACAAGTTAAATGTGTTTCAGGTGTGGTACTTGGCTTTGAAAAATGTGTAGGCGTCGACAATTATTGGCAAGGAATATGCAAAACTTCCAATCCAATGGTCTATAGGTTTCGTTGATGGTGTCACCCCTGTCAGGAAGGAGTAATTGTTGTTGGTTTGATTAAAATGGAGCAGGAGGGAGCAGGAGGGTGGATAGGACAAGGTAGACTATGATGGTGATTTGGGGTTTCCCGAAGAGGATTTTTGTTAGATGTGGAATTCATTTGAAGACAAAAGGAGAGACGATATACGAGGAGGAGGCTAAAAGGATAGTCAAATCTTAATGATTTATGTGCTAATGCAACAAACAATAATGGGAGGGAATATCTATTAATTCTAGCACATGCAGGTGTTAATGTGCCTCGTTTAAGCCCCTCAAAGGTATGCCATTCAATATTGAAAGGTGGTGAAGGTGGTAGTTTGGATAGAATAAAGGATAATTTGTTTCCGATGAAAGGTGGTGAGTATTCCTCTCTATCCAGAGACAAGCATCGTGTGGATTTGAACCAGAGCCCAAGGTTGGAGAAGAAAATGAAAACAAAGTGTTGGAAAGAGAATAAAAAATTCCAAACAATGGTGGTAGGGGACGCTGCGTGTCTAGATGAAATCTCAAAGCTAATGGGAAAAACAACAATTGGGAGGTTATGTAGTAAGTTGGTGATTCTGAGAACACTGGGCTCTTGGGTTGATGAAAATTAGTCTAACGTCTTGGGATACAGACCGATTTTCCATACCTCTTTCAAGAGGATGGATATGCTTTAAATTTTTCTCTAGGGAGGACCTGAATCAAATTTTCAGTCGAGTGTGAGGATGGGGGCCCTCTAACCTGGTTCTCAAGGAATAGGCAGTGGCTTTCAATCCTGTTTATGATATGTTGTCTCTAACAAAGGTTTCGAAAATCTTGTGAAAATTTCCTCTACTTTTCTGGCATGAAGAAACGTTGAAGGCCATTGGAAACAAGATAGGAAAGTTTTGCAGTTTGGAACCGGACTGAGATACAAAATTAGGCCATCGGTGAGCATGGATACATGTATAGGTAGACATGAGGGAAAGGTTGCAAGACGAATTGGAGTTGGTTTGTAAAGGATTCAAATGGGTTCAAAAACTATATTATTGGAAATTACCATTTAGATGCTTTGATTTCCATGCGGTCGGGCACCTTCAAGCTCAGTGTAGAAGATACCCTTTAGAATTCTTGTCGTTTAGTAAAGTTTGGAAAAGAAAATCTATGGAGTCCTCTTCTTGTGGAGTTGGGATCTCAAACACCAAAAGCGAAGGCAAGGTAAAGGAAAATCCAAATGAGTCCTCTATGCAATTGAAGAAAAGGCATTTCATGGTGACCGGTAAGGATACATGTTCCCCCCCTATCTTTCAAATGATATTTTAAAAATGTCGCCTCGTCGTTTTTCATTTTAAAGAGGTGATGAGGTCAATTCCTTGTCCCTTGAAAAGAATGAGGCTATCTCAAGTTTGGGTAACGACAGGTCAAATCCATCTGGTGGGGGTCTTGTGAGGGTCTCTTGGCTAAGGGTGTGTCATCTGTAAGCAAGGGGGATAACCCCCTCCCTTTATCTCCCATCCCCAAGTCCCCTTCTCCCTTGGTGGAGTCCCTGAGCGAAATCTCTTTCTCTAAATCCTCCATCAAATCCGATTATCTTCTTAGATATCATGTCAAACTTGGAGAAAAAGGGGTTTTGGATGATGATTTGGTTGGTGACAAACCATCGGGAGGTCAAGTAGGTAGGAAGTATTTTCTATCTAAAGCACAACTGAAAGCAAAAAAGGAGGTTCAATCCAGTCGATAATCAACCATCTTAAGGGCCCTTGGAGTACGATTAGGCCATCCAAATGTGTCTCAATGATCGTTCTCTACCTAAATATCATAGGGGTTGGGGGCACCCATAAAATTTTGGCCCTCAAATGACTTTGTTTATTTTAAAGTCAGATGTTATTCTTCTATAGGAAATTATGTGTGAATGTGAGAAGGTAGAAATCCTTCTCAAACCATGTTTAAAGGATTGTTTTTTTTTCTCTTTGGACTCGTTAGTTTTCTCCATGGTGATTATAACGGCATGGAGCCCTTGTCTCAAAAGTCTTGCCAAGGCGCATTTGAGTTCGATTTTAATAGTGGAATTGTTCGACCCAACATTGAACTTCCTCTTCAAAGTGGTAAACATATATGTTCCGTATGCAGAACGAATTCAGTTTTGGGAAGGTTTGACTATGTTAGAAGTGGTGCAGGGAGACAATGTTTTGTTAGGAGGGGGCTTAAATTTTACAACTTTATCCAAAGAAATGTGGGGGGAGCATGCTAGAAAGGACTCACAAGAAGGTTTTTTCTCCAATTGGATCTCTTCCAATGATTTGGTGGATGTAGTCCCACATAAGATTTCTCAGAGATGGTGAAATGAGCGGAAAGGGAAGGATCTCATAGCCAAAACATTAGACCTATTTCTATTATCAGAAAGCTTGATATTAAAGGATTGGGGCATCTCGTCTTGGATATTATATGGTAGTTTTTCCGATCACATGCTTATTGGGATGAAAATTATCAAACCAGAGAAGGCTAGGTTCTTTCCCTTAAAATTCAACGAAAACTAGCTACAGGAAGAATATTATTGTTCTTTAATTAAAAATGATTGGGCCCCATTAACAAAAGAGGTGGATATCTCATATATAAACAAGTTTTCAAATAACCTAGGGAAGATTGCAAAATTGTCTAAAAGTTGGGAAAAATATTTCCTTGTTCGTTCCTAGAAATATTTGTTGGAGGTCGAAAAGGAACTAAACTTCCTTCTAATAGAAAATACGACAGGTTCTATGAATAAGGAAGAAGAGGCAGAATTGGGGGAACTTCTAAAGAAGAAACAAGCTCTATTAATTCTAGAAGAAAGGAGATGGAGAATTAAAAACATGACAGTGTGGTTAAAAGGAGACAACAAGACAAAATTATTCCATAGATATGCTCAGTATAGGAAGACACATAACTCCATAGTGAAATAAAAATTGTCCATGGTAACGTAGTGTCAAAGCATGAGGATATGGTGGAAGCAAGGGTCTATTTTTTGGAACTTTGTTCAAATAAAAGAAAGGGTGCTCCATCATAGAAATCTTGAAAGTGATCGAACTTTCCCCAAAAAACATATCTAATAAAATGAATGAGGTAATGTTGGAAAAGGTAACCGAGTCAAAAATATGTTGTGCGTTGTCATCCTTTCAAAAAGAAAAGACCCCTCTTCCATATGGTATGGCGGTGGAATTGTTTTTATGTTTTTACGATATCATCAAGGAGGACCTGTTAAAAGTCATCCGGGAATATCAAGAAAGTATGAAGGGCTTTGGCCCCCTTAACAAAAAATTTCTTCCACTCATTCCCAAGAAGTCTGAGCCTTCCTCTTTTGATGATTTCCGACCTACTTCCTGCTGCAACTTGATCTATAAACTAATCTTGAAGATAATTACAAATAGGATTAAGCCTATTCTTAGTGAACTTATGTCAAAGGAACAATTTGTTTTTTTGTTTAAAAGTCAAATCCATGACACTGTATCTCTGGCTTAGGAAGCCTTGCACTCCATAAAAACTAAAAATATTCCTTCCTTTGTTCTCAAGATAGACCTCTCAAAAGTGTATGATAAAATCAACTCGACTTTCATTCACTTATCTTTGATAAAAATAGGGAATCTAATGACTATCAACTGAATTATGGGTCATATTGATTCAGCCTCCTTTGTTGTGTTGATGAACGAATCCCCTTAAAAAAATTATGTTCATCTAGAGGGATCCGTCAAGGATGCCCTTTGTCTCCCTTCCTATTCTTAATAATTGTGGAAGGCTTATCCAGACTTATCAAAGAGGCTCAGAATAAAGGTTGTTGAAAGGGATTAAATATTATTGCTTCAGAGGTCCTAACCCATTTACTCTTTCTAGATGATGTTTTACTTTTTGGTGAAGGTAATGTAAATGAAATTCAGGTTTTAAAAGAAATATTGGATTAATATTGTACCCAAAAATACTTCTCCAAACCAAAAAACCAGATTCGACTTCTTCTCCTTTATTTATCTCTCCATCGAAGGTAGGCAACTTAGCCTTCTTGAATTCTCTTGTTAAAGAACTCTGAGAATTCTTCCTCTTCTTTGTCTTTGGGACACTCGATTATGTGCCACTACTGGACAGTTCTTCCAAAGTAGTATTCCTGCTAGCTGACTTCGTGGAAACACTTCCACCTGATCTGTCATTCTTGGCATCCCAATGCCTCTTCCTAGAAGGAATATTTCCCACATCATTGTGATCCAACCCGTGCTTATGGGCATTCGAAGAGGTTTTCAACCTCTCCGACTGTTGCAACTCTACATTGCTAGGGCATTTTTTCATATGTTTCTGGAATTTAGACATGCTCTACAGTAACACTGCATTCAATTCTTCCTATTCAACTTTGGTCAACTTGGGCTCTCATAAGCCTCTCATTGTCTGCTTTCAAACTTCTAATAGTGGATACCAAATCTGGAGGGGTTTCTCTATCCCTTCATCCATCAAAATATTCATATTTGAGGTGTGAGGTGTCATCCATGTTGTGTTATACCATTTACATATGTTTCCTTTCAATACGTCCTACATGATGAAACAACAACCATCATTAGTAATTAATTTACCAATGAATTTGTTCATACTAGAAAATTAGTAAAACCTTATTTAAACATTTTCAAGCAGCCTTGGTGACCCATTTAAGCCTAGAGTTTGAGCTCTTCTATGATACCACTATGTAGCACACCCTCCCCCTTAATCCTTACTTAGGTTGGCAGGGTGTCACAATTTCTCCCTTCTCTACACTCGGGTGAGTACTTGGGAATATCAATGTCTATGTGAGGACTTCTCCTATCACATAATAAGATATATTGTGTATTACAAATTCACAACTATAGGTCTCCTCCGAAGTCAGTTGAGGTGTCCAAGGATCTAAACATTGTAGTCGGACAATAAACATTCATCCTCAGCCTCATCTACACTTCCGATAGCTAATTTGTACATACTCTCATCGGGGTACTCACTCACTACAGTTTCCAACCTCTCTGATGGAATCATTCTGACATATTACCTTAAGGATATAATGAATTTCAGATATCCCATTTTAATGGCTACAATTTCATCGAAGCCTCTACTCAATTGAAAATTACCCTCTTATCATGTCCTGGTCTTACCATTCCCAGTGGGTTCCATCTCGATTCATGATTGAGATCAAGTCTCGCCCATTTCATATCAATGGTCTACTTTCTTTCTCGGAGCATCTCCGTTCTGACTCCACTAACTACTCTGAATCAACCACTCTAGACACACATTCTCTGACAGATTGAACAATCCTCGTTCATTTGATCCGACGAATGTATTATGCCTCAAAGTTTCCAACTAATCACTAGATAAGGTATAAGAAATCTCCTAGGGGAAATTCTCACAAGATCTGACGGTTGTGATTCCATGAGCATTTTTCCACAAGATTTATGGTCCTCGAACTTCCTGTCATCAGATTCCCCTTTTAACCTTCTTTCCATATCTTGACTAACCTTACTTCGATAGACTATCATCTAGATCAAACGATCCAAAATCCACCTTTTCCATACTCTAACAAATCGACAAGTCTTGTTGACTCGAGAATTCCCTTGTCAGAGTCTTGTTATGATATAGCCATTGATTTCTCTAATGGGTACCCCATCTGATCAATGGTATAGATCTACTCACCATGTTGATCCAATGACTGCAAGCCATCCTAAAGGATCTTGTTTTTTCTTCAGGAAATATAGTCTGATTCTGGACCTAAGCACTCAAGAATTTCTCCAAGGATTTTACCAAATCTCTAAGGTTCAGAAATAACTCTAAGACCATCGAAGGCCTCTCAATTTCATGATAAAGGATGATATTGCATATCTCGCAAATTTTCCACACTGAGATCAAAACTACCTCAAGACTTACAATCCTCCTTTTCTCATAGGAATCTCTTCGGTCAACAAGACTTCCACGTCACTGGTTAAATGATGTTTTAGTCCATGTCTTCCAAGATTTCCTATAAAGAAGTAAGGTCCATAGGGATATAGACTACCCATACTTACTCATTTTTACAATTTAACATGTTAACAACGAAAACATTAGTCCATTCCAATTATTCAGAGGCTTCATTTATCAATTACAAGCATTTACATTTCCCACTAAATCATATAATTACATACACCCATCATTCATGCAAAAATCAAACAAGTCAAGTTATACACTTATTTGATTAGGGAAAATTTCCAATATCAACTGACTCAGAGAGGACGCCTTTCCTCCCAACCTTAGGCCATATTGTAGAGTGCCTTTCTGCATTACGCCACCCCCATTCCAAGCCATGATACAACAAGGGTAATGATTCCGCTAGAATCCAACCTTGATATGACCTAGGAAGGTTACTTTCCTTCCTCCTCTGACAACAACATAAGTTTTCCCCTTCCACTAAGATCAAGAACTCTACATGTTTATCATGTTGTTTCTCAATCAGATTTCCTCTACACAAGGGAGTCCCGTCTCTGTTAAACAATCCCTCAACGAACTTCCCTTACCAGTGCCATTTTCTATCTAGTAAGCACCAAGTTGTATTCCTTCTTGCTCCAACATGGATTTATATCTTCTCTGTTCAGGGTGATCACTCTCAAATTGGACGAGTTTCCTATTTTCTTCCAGGAAAACCTTCTCACTTTCTTTTCCTCTTCAATTTAAACTTATGAACTCCTATGTTCTCAACGCATGTTCTCTGATACTGCACTCTTCTTTCTGAGTGTATGTTTGAAAACCCTTGTGCATGATCTCTTTCTCCATTGATCTCCTTGGGATTCCCATGGCCTTTCTGCATACAAAACCTACAATTCACATTTCCCATTCTGAAGGGGAAATTGAAATGTCCTATTGTCAGTCATTCCATTGTCCCTTTGCTTCTCCAAAATACCAATCCGTCAAAAACCGTTAATTGCCTCAACCTTATCTAGCCTTCCATCATTGTTCATGTGTCTCATTCAGACAGGGTTTGTTGGGAGGTATGAGATTACACTTAACAAGCATAAATTAGCTTGTTAAACAAGCTTCCTATTTTCTTCACATAAACAAATCATCTTTCCACTTCATGCCACTTCATCAATCCTTGCTTTATCAATTCCCACTTGTGTATCATGGCCATTAATTGCAAGGTTGTTCCCTCTCAGCCAATGGTTTTGGTTCTTTCAATAAATAAAAACATAATTACATGCTTCATAAACATACTTATATGAAGTCTTAGCGTAATTACAGTCTTGGGGGGAAATAGGGTGTTATAATGTTCTTATTTATAATTTTCATGGAGAACACAAACCCTAGAATCATAAGAGAAAACCCCTAGTATCACACAAGAGAAATCTCTCCAAGAACATCTAAGGAATATCTTTCTCTCCTTGTCATGCTCCTAGGGTTTACTCATGAACCCTGATGTCATGTTCCTAAGGTTTCCTCATGAATCTTGATTTCATGCTCTTAGGGTTGTCTCATGAAATATATAATCTTTTCCCTATAATACTTCTCTAAGAAATGTACAAATATAGAGTACAATGATGATAATTCCTACAAGAGGTCTCTCCTCCCTTTATATATACAATAGGTAAAGGAGGATAACATAAAATAAGGACTCATGTCCATACAAGTAACCAATAAGGAAACCCCACATGGCGCACTCTAAAATACAAGAATACACAAGTGTCACACAAGGGTTTATCCAACCCCCAAGATCAAATTCCCCACATGCATGATGCTCCTTGGTCTCAATGCCCCTCCTCTAAGATGGTGTGGTATCCAACATGTTAGGGTCCTAACCCGCACATAGGTAGAACAATATATTCATATGTAATAAAGGTCAATATTAATAAGTCCTTGCAATAAAATAGAATAAGTCAAATGTAAGAAGACCTAATAGAAGCTTCCACTTCTAGAAGGATCTTCCTCTAGATGCTTCTTTTGATAGACATATTTAGTATAAATAGGAGTCGAGTGTATGAGAACCCTAGCTTGGAGATTATTGTAATAGAACTCTTCTCGACTAGAGGTTTCCCCCTCGAAGAGGCCCGTGAACATTGCTATCAGAATCAAAGTGTTATTTCTGTTGTTATTCTTATATCATTTTAGTGTTATTGTAGTGATTGTTCTGGTTATATTACTGTTATTTTTCCATTTCTAGCATTTTATTTATGTTCTGCATACTTTTTATATCTGGTATATTACAAATGGTATCAGAGAACTTTCCTTGGCAGAAATTGTGGGTAATTTTTTTTTTCAGGGTAGAGACGTATTCCGGCGTCTTTAAGCCAAAGAGATATGTCGTTACGCACATAAACCCATGGTTGAGGGATTCATACATGCAAGAAATACAAGTGGTTCTTAAGCGCACATCTGTTGGCCACCCTTGTAACCCCTGTTGGTACCCCTTCGAGTGGTAGCGCATCGGACAACACCTGTGTATGGATCGACCTAGATTTCCTGAAGCCCTCTTTAGATAAACCAATTGGTCGTCTGACTGCTATAGTGCCACCAAGAACAACACTCGGGAAGATACTCTCTAGTACCTGGGTAGTCGGGTAGTACGGCTAAGGGTACGGTCTATCCTCCTTAGTTAGTGCCCTGGGATATTGGGTCGAGTACTACTGTTGGACCTCACACATATATCAGAGAGCTATAACACAGGGCAAAACCTTGCTTGTAGAACCCTTGAATACCTAACCGTTGGGGACAGAAACATAAACAAATTAAAACTGACAAGATCTATTACCGCGCAACTATGTTCAGGTTTCCAAGTAACTACCCATTTCTTCCTGGTTAAGAATTTGGGAATTTCATCACTGTAGTATTCTTCAGACCGGAGTATAACTCCGCAGGTGTCTGGAAAAATTTTCACCATTATTTGAGACCTATTCCATTGGATTCATCTCTTCTCCCTTATCACATTCATACATATCATTTTTCGGCAAATTTTTTGACCCCACCCACCCCTTTTCGGTTCCCTCGTCCTCATGGCCCATACCCATAGCCAAGACTTGAAATCTCACTTCAATACCTTGCAATATAGTCTCACCGAGACTCAACAAGAAGTGAAACAACTCAGTGCCAATGTTTCCTCCATCAATACAACCATGCAGTCCTCAATGGAGGAAATCAAACAAGACTTGACCACCCAGCTTGAATCTGTCTTTTCAACACTCTGCACCAAGTTGCATATCCCTACAGATAACCCTTCCTCTGACTCACCTCCACATACTGAAGGTGAACATTCCTCTCATTCCCATAACTTTCAACACCATCACTTTCAACGTGACCTACGCCTTCCACGGGTGGATGTGACCAAATTTGATGATTCAGACCCCACTGGTTGGGTAACCCAAACAGAACATTATTTCTCTTTATACGACATTACAGATGACTTGGCCAAACTTTGGTATGGTGTTCTCCATCTAGATCAAGAATGTTGGCAATGGTGGCAATGGAGAAAAACTTCCCGTCAAGGGTATATTGCTTGGACACACTTTGCGGCAGAGCTTTATGAACGCTTTGAAACTGACACCAACCATTTGGGCCGTTAGACAAAGTTGAAACAATCATGAACAGTGGAAGACTTTATAACTTGCTTTGAGCGCCTGGATTTTCGGATAGAGGGCATGTCTGATGCCTTTTTCCGAGAGTGTTTTATCAGTGGCCTCAAGGATGATATTTGGGCCCATGTCCTCATGGCTCGGCCTTAGAGTTGGGTGGAGGCTACTAAAAGAGATAAATAAGTACAACAGGTTGTATCTTCTCAAAACTGGAAACCCTCCTTTATCCCTCACCCTAAACCAGTAAATCCCACTACTCCCTCTGCTCCACTAAAGATCCAAAAATTGACCAAGGCTGAAATGGCTAAATGCCAACTCAAAGGCCTTTGTTATAATTGTGATGACAAATATTTCCTGGGCCACAAGTGTAAGGAACAAAATCTTTTTATGGCCATTTCTGAGGATATTTCGGAAGAGGATGTTGAAACTCCCCTTGTGTCTGAGTCACCTGAAACCACTGACATAACCCCTCCCTCAGACCCTCCCGAAGTAGAACCGGTCATTTCCCTCAATGCTCTCACTGGATTCTCCACTCCCCAAACCCTCAAGCTAATCGGTTACATCAAGCATAGGAAGGTCATCATTCTGGTTGATAGTGGAAGCACCCATAATTTTATTCATCGCCGCATTGCCCAATAAACTCATTGCTACAACCATGCCATCAATAATTTCCAAATCATGATTGCCAATGGTGGCTCCATGAAATGTGGAGGGCGTTGTGAAAATGTGCATCTCCAAATTGGTGACTACCACCTAAAATCTCATATGTTTGCTATCAACATGGGTGGTTGTGACATTGTGTTAGGTGCAGACTGGCTAAGGACTTTGGGTCCCATTATCATGGATTTTAAACAATTAACCATGCAATTTGACCAGGAGGGCCACCAATATAAGTTCCAAAGCATCACCGTCATTTCACCTGAGATCATTAGTTCCCATCACATGGAAAAGCTTCTAAAAAAAGGTCATTCTGGTGTTATTTCCCAACTTCATGCCATACAAGCAACAAAGACACCCTCGGTTCCGCAAGACCTCCAAGCCATCCTTTCTAAACATCAAGTGGTCTTTTCCACTCCCCAGGGACTTCCTTGCTCCCATGGTGTTCATGATCATTCCATTCCCCTTGTATCCAGAATCCTTCCTCCCAATATCCGTCCCTATCGTCACCCCTTTTCCCAAAAACATGAAATTGAGAAAATGGTCCAGGAACTACTTAATGCAAGCGTTATTCGCCATAGTATGAGCCTCTATTCTTCTCATGTGGTCATGGTCTTGAAGAAAAAATGTTCTTGGCGAATGTGTCCTGACTTTCGTGCCCTCAACAAACTTACCATTAAAGACAAATTTCCCATTCCTGTCATTGATGACCTCCTAGATGAATTGAGTGGTGCCCAATTCTTTACTAAAATTCATCTTCATTCAGGCTACCACCAGATACCTATGAAAGAGGCAGACATTCCCAAGACTGCCTTTAGAACTCATGAGGGCTATTATGTGTTTTTGGTCATGCCCTTTGGCTTGTGTAATCCCCCTCCACCTTCCAAAGCCTCATG
Organism: Picea engelmannii; assembly: GCA_009831015.1. Lineage (NCBI taxonomy): Eukaryota > Viridiplantae > Streptophyta > Pinopsida > Pinales > Pinaceae > Picea > Picea engelmannii. The sequence goes on along the minus strand of ML780452.1, from coordinate 965,027 downwards.
AATCATTTCTTCCATCCTTTTCTCCGTCATTTTGTCTTATTTTTCTTTGATGATATTTTCATCTATAGAAAAACCTAGACATACCATCTTGCTCATGTGGATCGAGTTCTCCATCTACTCTCTCAACACCAAATTTTCCTGAAACAGTCTAAATGTGCTTTTGGCGCCTCATAAGTAGATTACTTGGGTCATTTGGTTGGAAAGGACGGCGTTAGGGTGGATCCTAAAAAGATTGAAGCTATGCAAGACTGGACTGGCCTCACCCAAAGAATCTCAAAAGATTACGTGGATTTCTGGGCTTAACAGGTTATTATCGCAAGTTTGTTAAGAATTATGGAAAGATTGCAACACCTCTCACTTCTCTCCTAAAAAATAAATCTTTCACTTGGACTCCTGTCGTTGCTCAAGCTTTTCAAACCTTGAAGATGGCCATGTGCACCACTCCAGTCCTAGCCCTTCATGATTTCACAAAGACCTTTGTCTTGGAATGTGATGCTTCAAGGAAAGGAATTGGTGTTGTCCTTATGCAAGAGGGTCAACCTTTGGCCTTTACCAGCAAACAACTATCTGAAAGAAATCTGGGAAAATCAATCTATGAAAAGGAAATGTTGGCTATTCTACATGTTGTTGATCTGTGGTGCCCTTATCTATTGGGGAAACGCTTCCAAATTAAGACAAACCATCAAAGCCTCGAGTATTTTCTGGAACAACGCATTTCCTCCCCGGAGCAACAAAAATGGGTGACTTGGATATGATTATGAGATAATTTACAAGAAAGGAAAAGACAATGTGGTTGCAGATGCACTTTCCCGAAAATATGAAGATGGAGGATCCCTTTTTTCTCTTTCCTTCATTGTACTAGATTGGCTCCAAGCCGTTCTCTAGGAATGGCTACAAGATCCCAAAAGTTCGCATCTGATCCAACAATTGCATTCCAATGCTCCAGCTTCCCCAGGGTACTCTTAGCTCCATGATGAGCTTCGATACAAAGGCCATTTGTATTTAAGTAAACAATCAAAGCTTAAATCCATAGTACTTTCTGAGCTTCATGCTACACCCACAACGGGGCACTCCGGGTTCACCAAAACCTATGACAGGGTCAAACGTTCTTTTTTCTGGGATGGTATGAAACAGGACATTCGGAATTTTGTCGCTGAATGTGATGTGTGTCAGCGTAACAAGGGAGAAACAATCAAATATCTAGGCACACTACAATCGCTTCCGATTCCACCTGCTATTTGGAGGGATATCTCTATGGATTTTATTACAGTCTTACCCAAATCGGGAAATAAATCAGTCATCATGGTGGTTGTTGATCACCTTTCCAAGTATGCTCATTTTTGCGCTCTTCAACACCCATTTACAACATCCACGGTGGCTCAATGTTTCATGGATTAGGTCTTCAAGCTTCAGGGAATGCCACACTCTATTGTTTCTGATCGCGACCCCACTTTCACAAGCAATTTTTGGCAAGAATTGTTCAAGCTACAAGGCACCCAATTGCATCTCAGCACAACTTATCATCCCCAGACTGATGGTCAAAAGGAAGTTGTCAACAAGTGTTTGGAAACATATTTGAGGTGTTTTGCCTTGGAAAAGAAAAATCAGTGGGCTCAATGGTTACCCCTAGATGAATGGTGGTACAACACTTCATACCATACAACTACACACATGACTCCTTTTGAAGAAGTATATGGACAGAAGCCACCTTCAGTTCTCTCATACTTACTTAGTGTCTCGAAGGTCCATGCAGTTGACGAAACACTTATAGTTCGAGAGGCTATTCTTCGTACCCTCAAAGAGAATTTGGTGATGGCACAAAATCGCATGAAGCAACAAGCAGATCAAGGTCGCTCTGAACGTCAATTTGCAGAATGGGATCAGGTGTTTTTTTTACTACAACCTTACAATCAAAATTCCCTCAAGGCCGATCATTGTCAGAAGCTAGCGCCCAAATTTTATGGTCCTTATACCATTCTCAAGCGTGTGGGACAGGTGACCTATCAATTAGCTTTGCCCATTCATTCGAAGCTACATCTTGTTTTTCATGTTTCATGCTTAAAGAAGGTGATTGGAACTAAGTGCCAAATTCAAACCAACCTTCCCGAGTTAGCCGAAGAAGGATCCATTTGGCTATAGCCACAAGAAGTTTTGGACTAGTGTGAGCGTCACCTGCGTCAGAGAACCATCAAGGAAGTGTTAGTCTAGTGGAAATATACAACTCCAGCAGATGCCACTTGGGAACCAACTAACATTCTGCAACAGTTTCCACATCTCAAGCCTTGAGGACAAGGCTATTTTTAAGGGGGAGGACATGTTAGGGTCCTAACCCGCACATAGGTATAACAATATATTCAGATGTAATAAAGGTCAATACTAATAAGGCCTTGCAATAAAATAGAATAAGTCGAATGTAAGAAGACCTAATAGAAGCTTCCGCTTCTAGAAGGATCTTCCTCTAGATGCTTCTTTTGATATACATATTTAGTATAAACATGAGTCGAGGGTATGAGAACCCTAGCTTGGAGATTATTGTAATAGAGCTCGGCTCGACTGGAGGTTTCCCCCTCGAAGAGGCCCGTGAACATTGCTATCAGAATCAAAGTGTTATTTTTGTTGTTATTCTTATATCATTTCAGTGTTATTGTGGTGATTGTTCTGGTTATATTACTCTTATTCTTCCATTTCTATCATTTTATTTATGTTCTGCATACATTTTATATCTGGTATATTACACAACAAGATGCTAGTCCAATTCTCCCTCTTATATAGTGGTTGACTATCCAAGTGTCCTCATGCAAGGTGATTATCTTCTAACAATATGCCAAATGTCCTCATATTCCCAATGCTCCTCAACATGTGTTCCAATATGGTCACAAAGATCCAATGCTCCTACTTGACATATGTGTATAGGTTTATAACCAATATTCATGAAGTATGATAGTCAACCCAAGCGCCCTCTAAGTGCTTAATGCTCCTCTTCCTAGGTAGATACCTACCCTAATTGGGCACCCAACTCCCTCATTGTGTGCACCCAATGGGTTAGTCATCATGCCAATTAAGGAAACAAACTCTTAGGTAAAGGCACCATGCTATCACTCTAACCAGTTTCAATCATCTACCTAAGCTGAGCCATCCATATGTCCATGAAACATTTCCAAGATGTTAGGAGACCTAGCGCTCTCCTCATAAGGTGAAAACACTTTTGGAGTAACCACAAAAGTTAAAAGTTTTCATATAACTTACAATTTAGACACGATTACCCACCTTAATGTCGTAATTAGATGCATTTATTTAGTGTGAATGTAACAAAGTAATTCAAAACATTATATATACTAGAAATGTTTACAACCTAATATCTCCTATTTATACATAGGATTTGTAGAGATTTAAGGAATTGGTAGGTTCCATCCCAATGTGAAAACCCAAAACTAGCACCTTAATGTCATTTCATCTATATAAAATTTAAACTCATTGAAGATATAAATTTCTCTATACAATTGTATAAAATTGTTTTCATATCTATTACAATTCTTTATAAACACTTTAATCAATCTTCAACATTTCTAACTAAAATAGCTTGGTTATATCTATTTGAATGTCGTGACTATGTCTATATATTTTTAGCAATGGATTAATTTGGAGAGTTTAATAAAATCCAATTATTATCAATATTAATTTTTTTTGTTAGCTAAATATCCCTGACTTACGGGATTGGCATGTGACTGAGATGCCACAACCCAGGGGCATCTAAGCTTTCAAAATCATCCAGAAACCGCACCCGGCCCGGACCGCACCAACCCTTAACATGGTTGGATTTGAGGTGTCCCCGGAAGTTTCAAACTAGTGGCTTCAATTACAGAGTGCTTTAACAGTGCACTCCTTCACCGACTACTCTACACCACAAGGACCAATTATTATCAATATTCAAGGTGAAGTCAACAAAATTATAAATTTTAATTTTTAATATGATACAATTCCATAATATCCCTTAGTATAGGGGTATAAGTGTCCAAACTATTTCCTTACTACCATTTCTTGTTCCATTTTCTCTCAATAAACTTTAGTTAATATCTTATATGGATTGATACACTAACTTCTTGAAACCTTTAACTTTAGTTAATATCTTATATTGATTGATACACTAACTTCTTAACTTCAAGAAAATTTGTTTAATATTACTTAAAATTTATCATCACCAACCATTTCTTGAGATTTATTAGTCATGCATTCAAAAAGACCCTCTTAAAACATCTAATCCCAAAGTCAATTTTTTTTTATTGAACATCAATCAAAGGTCCCTCTATCATTATATGGGATAAATACACAAATTACGATACACTATCATTACTCTCGTCAGTGATATGATATTAATCCATAGCACAAATGTGATTTACTATTCATTTTCCCAATCCAATTAGTCGTTAAAACTCTCTCTCTCCCCATATTAACCATATTTATTTTCCAATATAAGTTTAATCCTAGGATATGCCACCCCACTTGATCTCCCTTTTATAATTAGTTCGAAACCTCATGAAATCAATTATTATAATTCTTTGCATGACGTATTTACATATTTCATCAACACATTGAGGGAGACCATTCCCCTTTCTTTAATAACTTTTTCTTAAACATCAAATTTGGACATTTTATTTTACATTACATTCTAAAAACAAGTTAAGGTGTTATGTTATTAGTTGCAATCTTACTTACTAATATTCAATTGAAAAANTGTGAAGTATCACTTTATCTTTCTTTGATAAAACCATTTATATATAGGGAGGTGGAACAATTATTTATTATTATCACCTAGTTGGTACACCTTCACTATTATTTAAAGTTAATATGATATTCCTCTGTTGGAAGTGTTACATAATGGTGTGATTAGCTCTGGTACTCATCACATGTTCTATAAATGATATTGGCAGATATACTAAACTTCAATCAATATTAGGAATGTTTTTTATTTTGGGTATAACTTAATTTAGTGATAGAAGGTTTACCTGATGTAAAAATGTTTTTTATTTTGGGTATAACTTAATTTAGTGATAGAAGGTTTACCTGATGTAAAAGTATATTTGGACAGAGCATAGAGTTTGAAGAGGACAAATAACTCTTTTTATTTGAAAGGTTAAGCATGGTTTGTAAACTACAAATTTTTTATACTAGAAAGTTTCTTTTAATTCTACTTAAATATCAATGAAATCGCTTTTTTTTCTGGGTGAAAAAAACTTGTGAGGCATGTGATGGATCATGAGATTACCCAACTTATAAATAAGTATTAATATTTATAAAACTAGCATATTTTCGGAAACATGTGATCCCAAGATTTAAAAATGATATTTTGTTGCTATTTAGATAAAATAAAATTCTAGATGTCCATTTATGCACTAAATGGATATACATTAATCTTTCAGATCTCATTTGAAAAGTACTTAGTTCATCTCACATCAACTAGATTAAAGTTACCCACTAAGAATAAAACTTGATTTAACCCAACTTACATCTACATACGATTCATCCTTACAATATGTAAGGATTCCATGATAAAATCATTCCCGAGTTTGCATGGTTGACTTATCTAGTTATGGCTTGGATTTCATTGTTGTATTTATTATTTGAACTATGATTCACTTAAACTAAGTATACTTTATCATTTCTTAAGCTATCTTTGATGGAAAACATAGTCATGATTAAGGGTACTCATGATTACCATTAATGTTTTGAATTCTTACTCATTATTCTTAATATACTAATAATTCCATTAGCATGATGGTTATTGGGTTTTGTTGTAAAAACCATGTTCCGATATCAATTTGTAGCACCCTCCTACTACTACCCAAAACAATTCCTTAATATACTAATAATTCCATTAGCATGATGGTTATTGGGTTTTGCTGTAAAAACCATGCTCCAATATCAATTTGTAACACCCTCCTACTACTACCCAAAAAAATCCTTCAAAAATAAAGACACACACAAGACGAACATATAAGGATATTAGAGAACACCACAATTTAATTGATGACATAATTTTTTGTCTAACTTGACTTACAAATTTCATATAGTCATACTTTTATGGATCTACACACGATGCATCCTTATAATATGAAACAAGGCCATACAATCTTATTTAAATCATTCATAAGTTTGCACGATTGAGTTGTTTGGTTATTATGGCTTGGATTTCAATGTCCTTGTATTTCTTATTTGAACTATGACTCGTTTAAGCTAAGTATATTTTATCATCTAATATAAAAAATTCCTTGACAAAAAACATAGTTACTAACTTGACAAGAACTGTGACCTCAAAAATATAACTCTATCCTTAAAAACCCATATTTTTAAGTCGAAAACCTCAAAATCAACTCCTGAATTGAAAAGTGGTGCTACAAGTAGCAGTCTTTTTGTGGGGTAAAAATTACAACATTTTATAATCATGTCCTTAAAAATTTTTAATGTTAATAAAAAAATATAAAATCAAACCTTGAGTTGGAAAGTGGTGCTACCAATAACACCCCTTTTCACTATTTGTTGTAAGGTTAAAATTACAATTTTTTTGAGACCACAACCTTAACAACTAGTATTGTTGCAACCAAAACCTTAAAATCAATCCATAAATTAAAAGTGGTGTTATCAATGGTTTCTTTTTTCGAGGTTAAAATTACAAATATTTTTAAACCATGGTTTAAAAACCAATACTATCATAGCAAAACCTTAAAATCAATCATAAAACTACTAGTCCTTCATGGTTAGTTATCACTCTAGCACATTTTTAGGGTTGAAATTTTAATGTGTTTAAAACAATTTTGGTATAATACTACCACCGTTATCACTCTATATTCATTTAAATACCTTTTGAAAAACATTCTTTGACCAAACTATAAATAATTCTATGATAATATAACCCCATTATTTAAAATTTACATTACTTACAAGTATGTTAGTACTTGTTAATAACAAAATCAATATAATAAATTGCATTGAAGTAGACATAAATTATCTCAAAAGAAACGTTATTGAATTATTAATGCTAAAAAATGATAAGCTAAGAAATCTTGTTACACTATTCATAGCCAAATCATATAAGCTAAGAAACATACGAAAGATTAATAACTCATGCAATATCATATGTAAGTTCAAACACTCTAGAGTTACCATCCAAACACCATATTGACCAAAAATATATAAAAATGTTGTAGACAATTATTAAAATTCATTATGGATTCTAAGACACACCATCAAAATTTGTAATATATTTATATGAATGATTGGATGAATATGTAGATGACCGATTCTAGTCTTTATTATCAATGGATTCACCATCTAAATCTTCATACACCCAACATTTCAAATGTTATAAGCCCTCTAGATATATAACAAGGTTCATTAGACTCCCATCTTTCAATTATTTCTTGTGCAATAAACCACTTGATAATCTATGTAGTCCTCGGGCGAAGAATGCCTCTCTTTCTCAAATGGAAATCATAAAAAAGCATGCCAAAATATTCTAATTTTAAGATGTCATTGTAGTGACAATTTATACTTCTACCATTTTTTTTAATCTATTTCTTGACTACCATCTTTGTCTCGTACACACCATTAAATTGGCGTGTATCTAATGTACTTCAATTGATACAACTTCATTTCCTTTATTGACCTTCATAACTTTTTGAATATAGTCTGTATAACAACGTGGATATTTAGTTGTTAAGACAATAATCATTCAACTGTCATTAATATCTTGTACTGAGTCCTTGTAAAGGTATTTCATGAATTCACATTGTGAGTGTGATGTTATAGACCCAATATACATTTCTCTTTCCTATAGTCATGTATAGTCAATAACACCTTGAGATTCATGTTGTTCAATAACATTATTTCCTCATGTTTATATCATCTAGTTTATGGCCAACGAAACAAAGACTTAAAAAATATATCTCCATTTGTTGAGTTTGAAATTATGCCACTTTGATCATTGAAAAAAGAGTCCCACCAATCAAAATCAACAACATCAAAGTATTCATATGTATCTTTAATAAACTTTGTCATTTCCTCTAAGCATTCATGATATTCTACATCTTTATTATGTATTCATGTATTATGGATTTGTTGGATACAAATATAGTCACAATCTTCAATTTACCATAAATAAGTATACCATACACATAACACATATTATTCATATGTAAACCGTTATGTTGCATTAATTCGAAACTATATAGATATACAAAAATACATCATAATCAATTGGTAGAAAATATTATAGCGGGAAAGAAATAACCCATTCTTAGTGATGATATAACTTATCTCAATCCGACTTTCAAAATTTGCTCGAAACCTTACCATTATTATTCCTTTTGATAGTATAATTGATATTTCTCCTTAACACATACAAAATCAACTACAACTCCTACTTATTTCTTAACTATTACATCCTAACTTATATATACATTTCTTCAACTTGCTTGGATTAATCTAATGCCCAAGAAAAAATCCTTTGTGCTTTCCTTGTCTTGGAAAAGTGGTCCCTTGGACTTAGTTGGGGTTTATTACCCCACACGATTCAAATCTAGAACACTTGGTATCCTCTTGGCTACTATTTTGTGCTTTCCTTTGTTATGGTTATGTCTGTCTTTGTGCTATTCCTATGTGTCCCCATTAGGATAGATGTATTTTAACTCTTGCTGCAATATTTATAGGGCTGAAACTTCCTTCAAGTCTATTTCCTTTCTATCCTTTGGTATCTTGATTATGTGTATTGAGATCAACCTGCATGATGCTTTTAGTATAGTTGTATAGTTTTTCCAATACCTTTAGGCACCCGTCAAGTCATTCTAGCTGCACCCGACCGATATTGAGAAATTAAGACTGTCATCAAAACAAAAATATGTACGCTTGCTGCATTCCGATGCAACATTGAACTTGTCGACTGGGCCGAGATAGGGGGAGGACTCGACGGCGAGGAGGGCCCGGAGAGGATTCGATCTATATCTCCCTGCAGTTCTAAAGCTGTTATAAGGATAGAGAGCGGATTTGAAATGAATAAGTATATTATCTAGGGGTCAAAACCATCGAACGATCCTCCATGAGGTGTTGTGTTGTGAAGGAAGTGCCTAAAGATGGGGGCGTTGGGTTGTGTGGGGCACCTGGAACCAAGTAAATAAAATGTGGGATCACCGGGATATGGGTATTAGGGCCTTCTGTTTACCTTCTTCTTCTTGAAGCTTTATCTAGATGACCCTATTTTCCTTACTTCGATGTCTTAAGCACTTTTGATGGTTGTTATATTAACTTCATTGAGAGAATCTATCGTGACCTCTCACCACCCTAGTTATGAGATCACTTGTAGGTATGGCCTTCTTTTGTGAGTTGTGTAATGTTGTGAGATGAATATATGATAGATAACTCTCTTTGTAATATATTCTATGATTTTTATTTGATCGATTTGAACCATTGATCATATTACATTTGTTTTTTTGAGTCGTTTTTGGTCTTTTCTCTTTTTTTCTTGTATTTATCTATGATATTTTTTTCTTCTATGGTCCTTCTATACGTATTTCTGAAGAGTTCTTATGAACTTTGTTTGAGTATTAACCTTTTATCCAAATTTCCTAGATAATTTCTGATCCAATGGATACCTCCTTCCAATGCCTTTTTATTAACTTTATTTGACCATTGTAACATCTTCCATTGAGGTTTCTTGTACCTTTTCATGTATGATTCCCTCCAATATATTTTTTCAGGACTCTTTCCAATGTATTTTCTTAAATTTATTTGACCATAGAATCACCTTTCATTGGGGTTTCCTGGACCTTTTCCAATCGAATTCCCAACCAATGGCTCTTCGAGGCTTCATAAACATTTTCTTGTTTGATTCCCTTTGATGGATCTTCCAGGGCTATTTCATATGTATTTTTATTAAATTTATTTGACCATCAGATGACCTTCCATTAGGGTTTCCCAGACCGTTTCTTGTTCGATTTCATCGAATGGCTCTTCTAGGACTCTTTTTGATGTCTTTTTCTTGTCTTTCTTTGACCATTAGATCACCTTACATTAATCTTTATTGAATCCTTTCTTGTTTTATTCCCTTTAGCAAAAACAATTCTAGGGTTGTTTTTGATGTCCTTTACCTAAATTGGGCCCCCTTCCATCAATTCAATGGCCTCTTCCAGGCTGATACCTCCAATGATGTTCTTAGATCCATGTTGTTTCTTATAATTATACCCACTCATTGGATCTCCCTCCATCTAGGACTCCTATCTTTGATGGTTATTTTGATATTATTCTTAATGATAGTCATCTCAATTATTGGATCACCCATTATCGATTTACAAATCCTTATATTCGGATTTCACCTATGACAACTTATCAACATCTGAATTCTCTCTATGACTCCTCCTAATTTAGAAAAAATATTTGATAAATTAAAGCTTAGTATCATAACAAAAAAATCAATAAACCAAATTGTCATGTCCCCACATAATGCCTACTTGAATCTTATGATTGTGCACCTCCTAAGGGCATGTGACACCATGAAGCTTCTCACTTGGCTACTTGGAAACACTGAGGATACTTCATCCAGACTACCTTTCTTCACTTAGAGTATACCCATACTCTGTTCTAGGTTACAAGAAAGTCACACTCCTCCTCCAGTGCAACTTACGTGTATACTTAGACGATTCATTAATAGCTTAACACTTAGTCATTGAAGCATACATCCATGAACATGTGAAACAAAGAGAACAATTGTGAAGCAAACAAGAGACACGTAGATATAGTGTGGGTGACACAAGAAATGCCTAACACCCGACTGAGTCTCATTATTGAGAAAAAATTACAATATGAGCACTATTGACTAGGTTTACAACTTGGGTAGAGTCACACGACTTGCCTCACCTCACCAAGACACTCATACACATATTTGTCACACCAAGACTTGTTCATCGCAACAAATTTCACAATTCCTATGGTGTGCACTAGACGTGCACCCACCACAAACTCACCGTCTCTTCATTGCAAGACTTCACACATACCTGTAGTTCTGTCTCATAGCATGCCTCACCCAAACCTACGAAAAGACTTCCCCAAACTCGAAGGTTGCCCTTCCTATTGCTAGACTCAATCTAAATAAGGTCACCCCAACTTTGTCCAAAGAATCACCTCAAGGAAGCACAATTCCTCCCGTGTGGAGTGACTTGGCTCCTTCAGGGAGCTCTCCCCTCCTTGTCCAAATATGCCTCAAAAATTTGGTGTTGATATTTCTCTCTTCCTTATGCCTTCTTAGTTTTGTTCCTTTGTTCTTTTATATGGACTCCAAACATCACCTTCACGAATTGTCGCGTCCTTTGGGTGTGTTGCACCCCTTTGCTGAAAAATACACCCAAACAAACCGATGCGCCCCTTTGCAGACCGACACACATAAATGAACCCATGCGCTCATCAACCTTTGTGTCCCTTGGGACCAATGCATCCCATCCTTGTTGTCGACTTGCCCCAAACTCTTTGATGTGCCCCATGCTTCACCTAATTCTTGGGAAATCCCCTTGGCATGTTTGTGTTCCCAAGGCGCCCAATTTCCTAACTAGTGCAACTCTTTGGTGCCTTAGAAACCCCAGATTTCATCTCCTTGAGTACTTAGGCAAGGGTGTCTGCGCATTTCTAGCTGAGAACCTTACACAAACAAAAAATATTTCCTAGTTAATTTTTGGTAGGTGGATGACCCTCCCATCTAACCCTTATTCTTTGTTAATATGATCTTAACACATGCCAAACAACATCCACAAGATTAGAGTGGTTCCACACTTTTTAATCCATTCAACATATAGTTAAATATTCCAAATACAATGGGAAGCTTATGGTTATATCTAACTTCCCTAGTTGGTGATAATTCACAAGACAATCAAAAAAATGAACTACCTAATTACATATTTTCAATAATCCATTAGCCCATGTTTCATTCATCAGGATATTAGTTTTTTGTTCCACATTCCTACCCTAAGACTTCTTTCCCACTTTGTGCCTTGTTTTATTCAATTAGTTGAGTGTCTACCCTCCATTTGACCCTTATTTATTTTTTCTCATGGTGGATATGTTCTTAGTGGTGCATGTTGTCATCATTTTGCATTAGAACCATATCTACATCCTTTATGAGGTTTGTTGGGGTTATCTTTCCTCCCCCACCTTCTGGTTGACTTAGTCATGGAATATCCTTAGCTAAGATGTATTTACTCTACCAATGTGTGGGAACCCTTTCGATCTTTGTAGTTCATTTAATCCAATTTCATACAATTTCTTCAATTTTTAAGGTCCTAACCATCCATGGTTGAGATTTTTTATCATTTTGATTTTTTTTTCTCACTATAATATAAAATAACCAATTGGTCCTCTTCAATCTCATGCTTATATCCCTTGTTGTTGTGATATATTTTAATTCTAACTTTTACTATGATTTGATAAAATTACGACCACAACTTGTCCTCGTCTAGTTTCTATGGTTTTTCTAGTCTACTCTTCATTGAATTGTCCATTTCCCATCTTTCCTCAACTACAATTCTTAGAGAAGGTACCCAATATTCCATTATAATTATTGCTTCGTTACCAAACACTAATATGAATGGTGTTTGGTTTGATTCTTTCCTCCATGTAGTTTTGTAGGCCCACAATGTTGCAAATAATCTGTTTTTTCAATGTTTTATTTTTAGGTGACATACCTTTGTTAGTATTGCTACCAATATCTTATTAGTGATTTTAACTTGTCCATTTTATTTGGGTAATAAGGGTTTATTTTGTTGTGTATTATCTTGAAGGTATTCATCAAATGCTTAATAGTATTCACAATAAAATGTGTGCCTTTATCCTACGTAATTTGAATTGGGAATCCAAATATACATAATATCTCTTCAAATAAAGACTTAGTTGTAGTTGTTACGTCTACTATGGGTATTCTTGTGGCTCCTTCTTTTGTTGATTTTGTGAAAAGTTCCATAGCTACAATGGTATACTTGTTTCATGACCCTCATATTAGTACAAATTGTCTAATGAAATCTCCCCCCCAATGTTTAAATGGTTGCATTAGTAGTATGGGATACTTGAGATCATGATAATTTTAGTTTTGTGGTCCATTCATTGCTTTTTTGCATTGTTAACATCCTTTTACCTTCTTAGAACATTCCTTCAACAAAGTGGACCACCAAAGTCTTTCACTTGGTATCTTTTGAGTTGTTCTATTTGTTGATAAAATATTATTCCATAGTGGGCTTCATTTATTAGTTGGTCTATTTCTACTAACTGAACACATTTTCTCATGATTCCATCCATGTCTGTCCTATAAAATTTTATTGAAAGGAGTTTGAATCTTAACGGATTCTGGAATATCCTTCTTCATTGTGCAACACTTAAATATTCTAGTGCTTATCCATGTTGGAGAAAATAATGAGCATACTCTAAATATGCTAGTGCCTATTAGACTGAAAAAAGGTTAGCATATGGAAAGTCCTCCTCTCCTTGTTTACCTTCTTCGTCATTGTCAATTCTAAATAAATGGTTTGGTTCGGATATACTTTTTCTAGGTTTGATGAAGATCTCAAATTCATATTCTTGGAATAACATCAACCTTCTGTTTATTCTCCTTGCTAGAATTGGTTTGTTCACAATATAATTTAATGCTTGGTAGTCAATATACAAATTGATCTTATTTTCTAGTAAATAGTGTTTGAACTTTTGT
>ML780452.1:897164-924485 GCA_009831015.1 Picea engelmannii | reverse complement strand
GTTTTCCAATAAATATGAATGGAGTAAATACAAATGTTGATATGAATATCATACCATTAAGATCTTATGATATCCTAATTGGAATGTATTGGTTGGACAAGCATCATGCCATCCTAGATTTCCATAATAAGACATTTACATGTCTTGATGAAGAAATAAATAAGAACATGGTACAAGGAATTCCAGGACCCATTTATGTAAGTGATATTTCATCCTTACAACTGAAGAGATGTTTTAGGAAAGGATGTCAATTGTATGTAGCTCATGTGTTGGCACCCAAATTTTTGGGTTAATATCGTGTGCGTGCACAAACGAAGTTATGCACGCTCATTCCATATTTATGCATGATCAAGCAAATGTGCAAGGATTGACAAGAAGTGTGCGCCAAATCAAGTTTTGATATTTACACTCTAGTTCCAATTATTCCAAATGCACATCGGTCCGATTTTCTTGATGCATACCAGAAACCTAGAAGACAACGCCTGTATGCCGAAATCAAGAAAAGAATCTTCAGGAAATCTCCACGAATAATTACTACCAGAAGCACGAGGAAGCATGGAGCATAAAGAAGATGTGATAACTAGGTAGTTAAGATTGGCCACATTCTAGAAAAGCTACGTGGAGTGTAGGTAGGTGACATAAGTTTGTGAGACTGGTAGTCAGTAGAGTGAGTGGAGCAGAACTAAAAGAGATAGAGAGCCAGAGCAGAGAAGGGTATACAAGGAAGCAACAACAACACAAACAAAGTTACTCACTCAGTTGATTCACTAGATTTTTGCTAGTTGTTCGTTGTTCCAGGGTTATTCCATTAGCTTAATCTGAGCTTCTATACTATTGTAGTGTCTCTACTTGTGTGTTTGAGTCTGTCATTATGTTAAAGGCCTAAAAAAATGCACATGGTGCAATGTATTGTAAATATGGAATATTATATGAGGGAATTTGAGACTTTTTTGTGGTAGATATATGAGTTTATTAATATATGCCTATGTCTGAAGGAATAAGGATGATAATAAAGATGCACTAATTTTGAACCTATGATATTTCAATTATGCGTTTAAATGAATGTGTGAGTTCCATTATGTTTTGGTATATGTTAAGTAAGTTGCAACGAATGATATGAATGCACTCCCTGATGGATTTTTATGTATTTATCCCTTCATCCTTGACACAAGACCATATGGTCTCTATGATCCTCATAGCATCTTAGGTGAGACTTTATTCATCCTTGGCTGAGGATTGATATGTTGATTCTTTGGGGGTTTTGTATGTTACCTCTGGAAACACCCTAGGTCTTAACCCCCATTGTTAGGAAGGACGTGCAAAAGTGCGAAACGACCCAAAAAATGGTTCTGTTGCCGGGAATTGAAGGTTTGTAATTGAGAGATGAAGGAAAAGAATGAGGTGGTATCCATTAGGGGAGGAAACTCAAGATTGATTAACTGCAAAGGAAAATGAGTTTTCCTAGTGGAAAACTCAAGGTCTGAGAGCCAATGTGAAGTGATGGAAATATATGTATCTCTACATTGATATGCATGAGAATTGTTTTTCTTAAGTTCCATGTCTATTGTATGAATGGTTGAAAATGACTGTCACTAATACTACTTCGACGCCACTAGAGATGATAGTTTGCGATCAAGCCATGGTTGATAGGTTGAAGGCATTGGACAACAAGTGGGCTCGAGCTATTGAATTATGGTTTTCTCAAGTAAAGGAGGGGTATATAATTGAGTTTGTTATGGAGTACACTTATTCTTTTTGTTATCCCTCGAGATGTTCTAGGATGTTGTTGGAATGATGCCGAGGCACCCCAGGGGACAAGACTCAGGATGAATCTTAAGGCCAGATTTGCAGTAAGGTAATTATGCAATATTTGGGACGCTTTTCCCTATCTCTCTCTTCCTCTTTTGAAATTATAGAACCTCAAACAAATCTCAGTTTTGATGACAAATGCTCTCAACTATCAAATGCATTTGTCCACGAGTTTTTTAGACAATCAAGCTTGAAAGGAGGATGAAATGGTGGACTAGAGGAAAAACAAAATAAACATACATGACAATGCTAAGAATGAATAATGTAGCCTATGTGAAATGAATAAGGTGATGAGAAATTAAGAATTCAGTAACTCTAACAAGTGTAAAAGATCAATAAAAACATGCTTCAAACAATTAACATCTTCACACATTCAAATACATGGAGGTATCCTCTGCATACCATTTAAATGCACAAATAAAATGACAAGAAACAATCATACATTCATAGGAAATCACATTTGTGTCATTACCAGACATCATACAATAATGCTAGACAAGGTGAATGGCTTGCTGCTCGAGATTTTATAAATTAGATTTTATACAAGAAAATAAAAAGTGGGAGGAGATGCTTTACAAGAACAAAAACACTATAAGGAAGGAAATACAAACTGAAACTTAAACGCAGGGGATGACTCTCTGTTTCCAATTGCATTTATCAAGTAATTGTGCTTAAGGTTTTTGTGGTCGAACAACTTTGGTTGCAAGAAACTCTTTAACCCCCCAAAGTCCCTACTTTGAAAATGGGTGCCTTCATCATATTTTATTTCTCTCGCTCATGCCCTAAAACCACTTCTTGAAATTATTTCCAGCTTCTTGATTCTTGAGCGGTTTTCCTCCTAGTAAAATTTGGCTTACCTTCACACAAGTGAAATTATTTTATGTTGAGATCATGGAGTAGTTGGAGATTCAAAAGATAAGATATCCATCACACCTTGTCCATAAAAAAATCACTATAATCATTTACCTCACTATAACAACTTGAAATTAAAACTGCATGGGTGTGAGACACAACAACCATCGAATCAAAATTGGCAAGCAATCTTGACCATTGATTGAGGTCGCTCCCATCGGGGAAACCATCTATCAAAGTTCTCAAGGGTAGGGTATAAATGGAGACTACAACAAGATCAACTTCGAGGGGCATGATGGATAAATCAAATCTGGACCGTCAATTTGGAATATGATCCAATGCTAATCGTTGATCGATATTGATTGAAAACCAACGTTCTCTAAGGTTTTGATGGCCCCAAGATAACATCACATGGGTCTTGCGAATAGATGGAATCTTGGTATTGATATGACAGGTGCCCTGCTGGTAGTGACTTCATGCATACGTCACCAGGGATACATGTCCATTTATAGTCACTTATGTAGGAGAGGAACCATGATGGATCCTGGGCCATTGATCTCACTCTCCTTTACCACATCTATACCATCCTTCAGAGGTGCACCTATTGGAGATATTCAGAGCCAGGACCCATGAGGAAGTCGACGAAAGAACTCCGAAAACTGTCAATATTAAGCTACATGTGACATCAGATTTGGTTCATCCATCAAAGGTGCACATTCAAAGTAGTTTGGGTCTAGGTTGCAAATGTGACTTTGAAGAGAAGACTCCAAAACTGCATCTCGACCATCGATCTGAAAACGGGCGTGTGATGAAATATTAGTCGTGGATATGGCCACGGTCGAAATCATAAATTGACTAAGGAAATAGTCATCATGTTGACGCCAGCTTAGACACATGGAAATTTTCTATTGGCCCACGATGGTGCTAGCAGGGGAGAAGGAGATGTGTCACTCGGATTTGAGACTTTTACCTATGCATATGGTGGGTTCCACATGTCCATGTGGAATCCGTTGATTGAATTTTACAGTGCTCTACTTGAGGTATGGCATGACACCTGACCCAGATGCTTCAAGGCCCAAGAGAAGATTTAGACCATCCATCGAAGGTGCTCAATCACAGTGGTCGTGGTGTGGCGTGCAAAAATGATTACGATGAGGAGACTCTGAAGGGTTGGTAAGACAAATTTGGGTCGTCCATAAGAGGTTCTAGAATCATTGAGGGTTGTTCATCTGGTCACATTCAAATGAAAAATTTGGCTAAGGAAAATATGGTTAGGCTAACAACACTGTGGACACGTGTCACCCAGATTCGATATTTTTTTGTATGCATGTGGTTGATTTCGCATGTCCATGTGGCAGATCCAGATTGGTTATGACAGTTCCCCATTGGCATGCCTAGTTGTCATCTCTTCTTCATTTTTCCGACAACGATGTCATCATCAACACTGTGACAACTTGTGTCGAGAGATTTTCTTTGCATTTCGACGATGATCTTCGTGCTGATATAAATCGTTAATATTTCACCAAAACCAGGAAATGCATTGATCTGTAACTAAAAATGAAAGAGTCATTGATATGTGCTCGACGAAAATCTAGAAATGACTAAGGAAAAGTCCGTCATGTTGACATCATTTTGACCACGTGGAGTATTTCTATTGGCCCATGATGGCACTGATGTGGCATGGGAGAATGACACGTGTCACCTAGCTTTGACACATTTACCTTGTGCATACAGTGGATTCCACAGGCCCACATGGAATTCTCTTATTGGCTCTGAAAATACCTCGTTGGCATGCTGACGTGACCCATGGCCAGGAGGCTTTAACACTCAAGAGAAGATATAGATCATTGATCTTCTTGAGGTGTATTATTGATGGCACCTATCAAATCTGGGTCATTCGTCGGAGGTGCACCCATCAAAGAACTTGGGAGCTAGGTAGCTAGGGGAACTCTGATGACCGTTGATTTAAAAGGTCAGGTACACGACGTGATCTGAGTTGTCTATCTATCATGGTCCAAAAAACTACTGAAATATTGAGATTTTAGGCCAATTGGTTGTGGTCTCATGATAGACTCCTGGGATAATATACTTAGGCCCCTTTTCGTGTGTGACAAGCCCATTTTGGACCATGAAAGGCCCTTTTGGACTGTGGCAAGCACCTAAGGGATTAATTTATTTCTTATGTGTACAAGGGCATGGATTTTCTGTTGTCTTCTTCAAGCTTCCTTAGGAACAATTGACTCTGGGATGTGCAGAGGCTCTGGAAGCTCGACTTTTTGTTGTTAATTTATTTGATCTCAGCCTTATAACTCTAGTCATCCTCATTTCTTTGATAGGAACAAAAATAGTACTAACATTTGGCTCCAGTAGGGACAACATGCCTTTGTTTTCTGCTGAGAACTGTAGACCAAGTGCCTTCTTATGTTGGGTTATGGAGTCTGCCTAAAAAATACATCTCCTTCAGACCTGAAAATTGATTTGATATTGGAAACAAAAGCACTCAACAACTTACGACGTTAGTGGCCTACCTACTTTCTCAAGTAATAAAAATTGAATGAAGTACTACAAAAAGTGCTTAAGGAACCTCCAATTTATAGGAGCCCCAAAAAATTCTCCATATCGCTAAGCTAAATCATAAGTGTTGTTATCTTGAACTACAACCACTTGAAAGGGTCCAAGCCAAAGATTACCAAACTTTCCATGTTTCCCTTTAGCTTCCTTTTGGGCATCCCATTTCAGGACCAAGTTCCTTGTCATGAAATTTCATTGTTTGGTCCTTTTATCAAATATTTCTTTTATTCTTTCTTGATGAGCCTGAGAATTTATCTGAACTTTATCTCTTACCCGTTGAATTTCAATTAGTTGATTAATTCTTCTTTGCATGTCATTTAATTCTTCCTTCTCATCTTGCAGTAATTTCATCACGGGGAGGATGAGTTGAATGGGGAAAATGGATTCCAACCCATAGACTAGTTGAAAAGGGGAAGTTCCAATGTCCCTCTTGATGTTAATTTTGTCTGCCCAAACAACATATTTCATGTGGGAATCCCATGCCTTCTTGTTTTAACATAAAATTTTCTTGATAATTTTGATAAGGTTCATATTGGAGGATTCATCCAAACCATTTCCCTATGTACAATAAGTAGTAGAGTGTCCCAACTCTATGTTATAATCCTGACAAAACTTAGCTAATTTGGAATATTTGAAGGCCTGGGCATTATCAACAATGATATTTCTTGGGCACCCAAATCTAGCCAAGATATTTTCCTCTAGGAAATTTATGATGAATTTATTTGTGGCTACCCTTGTGGGTATGACCTCTACCCATTTTGTAAAATAATTTGTGCCTGTCAATATCCATTTTCATTGTCCACTTGAATTTGGGTTAATCTCATCGATAAAGTTTAATCCCAAATGCTTAAAAGGTGTCTCAAATTTGATTGGTTTTAGTGGGAGAGGGAGAAGCACCTTGTTTCCTACAAATGTTTGACATTCTACCCATGAAATTTACATCAGAAAATAAAGAGAGACTATAATACCCATATCTAAGGATATTATATGCAGTGGCTCTCCAAGCATGGTGACCCCCACACACACCCTTATGAAACTCAATGAATATGCCCTCAATTTCTTCCTTAATGAGGCAATATAGTAGGATTCCCCCAGGTCTTTCCAAAATAGATTCCCCCCCAAAATGAAATACTTTACATCCTTATTCTTAATAGACCTAGCCCTGGATTTATCCCATGTTGATGAACAACTAAAATTTTGCAAGTAAAAGATGACGTCTTTATACTAATTAGACTAAGAAAATTTGGCACTTACCTCTAAGGATGGTTCTTTTGTTTCATCCTCTGCATACTCTGCTACTATGATGTTTGTTGACTATGCATTCAGTTCCAAAACTCTGCAGTTAAATTTAGTGAACAATTTGACTAGTCCTTATCCTTTTACTAGCTTTGTGCACTTAATCTCCACATCATACTCTTGAATCTTAGCAATCCATTTACCTCTTTTTCCCTCACTGTCAAGTTGTGTGAGAATTTCCTTTATAGTGTTGGTAGGTACATAAGCCAATATATTAGGGTGCAATATATAATCTATGAAAGCCTTTAATTCTTTGACTAATGCATAAGCCTATTTTTCCATGCTACTATACTTCAACTAAACATCTTCTCTTCATTTTCTTCATTTTTCTGCAGTAACATAGAAGCTATAGTATGGACTGACACGAAATAAAAAAGTAGAAACTCTTTATCATAATTTGGGTTGATAAGAATTGGAGCTTATCCCAAGGCTATTTTGATCTGCTGAAAGGATTCTTTAGCTTCAATTGTACACTTGGATTCATGGTATTGTTTCAACATGTTGGTAATATGTTTCACCATTTCAGCGAAGTTGGGGACAAACCTTCTCAAAAATCATATTTTACCTAGGAAACATTGTACTTCTCTCTTGTTCCTAGGATGATCAAGTTGTTTTATTGCCTCCACCCTTTCCATATCTATCTTCACCCCTTGTTTGGATACTACATGGCCAAGAATATTTCCTTCTTCCATATAAAAACAAGACTTTTTGGGATTGGAGGACAACCCAAACTTCCTACACTTCAGAAAGGTTTTCCTTAAATGTTTGATGTGATCTTCATATGTATTTGAGAAATGAGTCATGTCATCAAGGTATATGACAATGAACTTGTCTCTCACCCACAAAAACAATGTCCATAGCTCTCTAAAAAATTTCTCCTGCATTTATCAGAACAAAAGGTTGTTGGATTACTGAGAGGGGGGGTGAATCAGTGATAAATATTTTTAATCCTTTTAACCACAATATGCAAGTGTTATTTATATTTATCATCAATATAAAATTATCATCCAATAAGTGTAGAGTAAATAAGCCATGAACAAATGAGCAAGTATACACATACACAGTACACCGATATTTTTTTTTACGTGGAAACCCAATGCGGGAGAAAACCACATAATGATTTTTCTTATTTTCTTTTAAGAATTACATTCATTGGAAGCACCAACTTCCTTTGTTTTCCAGCTGCAACTAGAAGGAGGCTTCGACCCCCTATTTTCATGCTACAACATGAGGGAAGCTGCAACTCTCCAATTCTCTAGCTACAACCAGAAAGAGTCTACAACCCCCTATGTTCTCCGACTACAATAGGAAGGTGGCTACAACCACCTATCTTTTCCCCATCCAACTTCCCTGAAATATAAGTGCCAAATGTATAAACTAAATATGTCACTGTCACAACCTGTTCTGTCAAATATATCACCGAGAAACCTGTCACTGTATACTCATCAACCAATCTGATATGATCACATATACCTCAAACACTATACCACAAGTCTATACCTCAAACCATGTGCTAGAACCTCATTGTTATACAACCTTTATCTATACCAATAACATCAACAACATAGCTCAACCAAAATCCCTCAAACATGAACCAATGCTAAACTTCAGTAGATCTGCCTCAGATCAACACTACAACAAGCGCTAAACTTTCAAGAGGGAATCTGATAGATTTACAAGGAAAACGCTCAACCAGATTCATAAATTCAACACTACACATATGAAAACCATACCTTTTTTCTTCTTATAGTGTTATACTGCCGCGGTTTTGCTACCTCGATTTTGTTGCCGCAAATATGTTGTCACAATTTTTCTGCCGCACTTTTTCTATCGCGATTTTTCTGCTGCCCTTTTTCTGCCACGATTTTTTTGCTGCAATTTTTTTGCCATACTTTTCCTGCCATGATTTTCCTGCCGCACTTTTCCTTCCACACTTTTCTCTATCAATAATGTTTGCCCAAATAACCTTTCACAAAATAGATATTCAATGATATTCAATGGGTGTTAATGGGAGATTCTTTCTCTCTTGTTTATACTTCCATGTAGATTCCTCAAGGGGTTACATTCTAACCAATTTAACCCACTTTCATTCTTTTAGGGCTAACCCACTTCTAACCACTTGTCCACTTCTAACTCACTTTGCTACAAATAGTAAATTCTCCACTTCTAGCTGCAACTAAATTATTTTTAATTATTTTCTTATTGCTATAGCTTAACCCATGTCTAACTCCTTGTTTCACCCAGATGACTAGTCAACTTGTTCTAGGAGCTTCTAGAATTAATTTGACTTCTTTGACCTTCTATATAACTCATGAGGGTTATCCACTTCACCAGGCCATAACTCTCTAACTGTGAGGAGTTATGTGACGTTTCACATATCACCGGAAATGGCATGACATGTACTATCCATCTAGAATAGTCTTACCTACAAATATATTAAACTCCATACCATTATACATGAATCAAACTAAGGTCCCTTAATCATACTATTGGGGCTACCAAAATTTGCTACCGAACTTTCTTCAAGGGTTGACATCAATGAAAACTAACCCAATTAATCAACAATATCCTCCTTTCGCATTGATGGAAACACTCTGATGCAATACTAAAGTCATATCACTCATGCTCCCCCTGTGACCATCGCTCCCCTGGAACCATGCCTGTATGATCTGTGTCCAACCATCTAACTCTCTATCTTGCATCTGATAAATATATCCCCCTTTGACATCAATAACAAATGTAACTTCCCATCTGGGGTTGCTCCCCCTAATTGAACTATCCTTGGGGTTGCTTCCCCTAACTGAACTCTTTCTGAAACTTCTCCCCCAACCTAAATTGTCCTCTTTATGGTGCTTCCTCGTGTAAATCTTAGACATATAATATAAACATTTAAAATAATTCATTTTGGATTAGAAATTACTCCGAGTCTTTGGCGAAGATACTCAAAGGCTTCCCTTGGAAGCGGTTTTGTAAAGATATCTTCCACTTGTTCTTTTGTTCCCATATTTTCAACCCTGATGCTCTTCTCTGTAACTTGTTTCCGTAGAAAGTGATACTTGATTGGAATGTGATTTTTCTTGGAGTGCATCACCGGGTTCTTTGAGATATTGATGGTGCTTGTATTATCACAATAGTTTGGAATGAGCTCATCATACTTGTATATCTGTCAGATTTTGTTTCTTCCATAGAACCTGTGTACAACATGCTACTGATGCAATATACCTTGCTTCGACTATAGATAATGATACTGATTACTATTTCTTTCTTAGCCAAGATACCAAACACTCACCCAAGTAGAACACTGCTCCAATGGTACTTAGTCGATCATCAATGCAGTCTACGCAATCTGTTTCGGTGTAGTAAATAATTGATAAATCCTACTTTTGGATACCATAATCCAAACTCTTATGTACCCTTGATATATCTGAATATCCTCTTTACTGCTAGAACATGTCATTCCTTTGGTGTTGCTTGAAATCTTGCCACCTCTCCAACTGTCTACATTACCTCTGTTCTGGATGGTGTCACATAAAGTAATATTCCAAATAATGACCTGTACTACCTTTGATTTGTAGACTTTGAATCATCATCTTTACTTAAATTGAAACTAGTTTGCATAGGAGTATTGTCTAGTTTGCAATCTTCCATTTCAAACCTCTTTAACATTTCTCTGATTTATACTTGGTTTGATAAATAAAAATTCTTTGGTTTCTTTGACATATCTGAAGACCTAGAAAGAAGGATAGTTCTCCAAGTAATAACATTTCAAATTCATTTTGCATATCCTTTGCAAATTTTTGTCTCAACCTATCATCATCACTTCCAAAAATAATATCATGAACATAAAATTCAATTAATAAAATACTATCTTGATTTACCTTGATGTAGAGGTTGTTGTCTGCATTACCTTTCCTGAATGCTTACTACTATAAGTATCTATCTAGTCTGGAATACCATGCTCTAGGGGACTTCCTGAGACCATACAAGGCATTCTTTAATCTGCAAACATAATCTTCAATTTTTTATAACTGAAATCCTTCTAGTTGTACAATGTAGACTTCTTCTTTTAGTTCTCCATTCAGAAAAGTTGATTTCACATCCATCTGATACACTTTAATATTATTTGAACATGCATAAGCTAGTATCAATCTGATTTCTTCATTATGGAAACTGGGGAAAATGTCTCTTCAAAGTAGATACCTTAAACCTATGTGTATCCTTTACATACCAATATAGGTTTGTTCCGAGTAACCTGCCTATCTTCATTCCATTTTTTTTCTGAAGACCCATTTTGTGTCGATCACATTCTTGTACCTTGGTCTTGGAACCAATTCCCAAGAGTCATTCTTCTATATTTGATCCAATTCTTCATTCATGGCCTTTATCCATAATTCATCCTTGCCGACTTCTTCAAAATTGTTTAGTTCAATCAAAGATAAGAGTGCTAGGAGCAGTTGTTCTGGTGAACAAATTCTTCTTCTAGTCTCAACTCGTGCATATTTTTTCCCGATAATATGATATGATGGATGATTCTTATGTATTCATTTGATAGGTGTATTTGGAGGTACTTGTTCTTCTTTCTCTTCTACTTCTATTTTATCTTCTTTCTCTTCCCCTTCTGTTGCTTCTTCATCCTTTGCTTCTTCGTAAACCTGTTCCATTGACTCTTTTTCTTCTTCCTTTAATTTTCATCCACCTATCTCATCAACTGTTACATTGATGCTTTCCATAACTTTGTTGATCCTTAGATTGTAACATTTGTATTCTTTCCTTGTACTTGAGTTACCAACAAGTACGCCTTTGTCTACATGTTGTTAGCACTCCGTAATTTCTTAGGCTAAAGGAGAAATTGACAGAGGTAACCACAAAAGAACTTGGAGTTAAGGATCTATCCCTCCAAGACTTAGAGAGGGATCTCTCTGTATGTTTTAAATTTTTTTGGATTGGATATTAGGCTAGTTGTGAGGATAGAAAGGTTTGTTTTGAGTTTTTGGTTGGGACAACAAAAAGAGGGCTATTGGGCAAAATGGAGTCAAAAGGTCGAAGGTGATTCAGTGAAGGAATAAATAAGATCATATGTAACAAGGAAAGGTAGTCATGTCAGTGGATCCTTGTAGTTTGTGACATGGAAAAGAATAACATATTATGGTTCAATTCAAATGCAGAGCATTGCTACCTAAATTCTACATTTAAAATTCAGAAGAAAACATAAATATTGTTTTAAGCCATAATAGGGTGTATGAGACAAATACTGAACATAATCTTCTTATAAACAATAAAGAAAGTAAACAACATGTGAAAATAGAGAAAAAACAAGTTACATCAAGAAGCACTTTACCATATAACTATGACACAATAATCTTGAAACATAGTGTCTTTATATTCATAAAAAAAAGGGTCACTTACAACCTCCTGAATATTTTTACAATAGATGGTGATATTTCAATACCATCCTTCCCTTCAGGTCCAAACCTTATGCTATAATGTATTCTATATTTTATAGTATCCCAGTACATTCAGATCCTACAGAGCAGGGGATCAGAGCCCTTCCTGGACTATTTCCAGATATTTCTGAAACTACCTAATTGATGATCTTACCCAAAATAAAGATTTGATCTCCTTTCAAAATCATATCATATATTTTGAGTTCATTACAATATATTCAATTTATACCACTGAAAGGGTAAAAATAACAATAACTATCTGCTGACTATGATCATCAAACTAGGGAAAATAAAACAAAATCCCAAGAAAAGGGCTATACTTTGCCTTTCTTTAAAACCAAATATAATTCGATCTGAACTCGAAAACAACATATTGAGGACGAGTCATAACTAGAAAATCGTTCTATAAGCCTTTGAGATTATCGAGGAATCCATTTTCCTTGATCTAAGGAGATCTATGTGTTTTCTACTGATAACAAAACTTTCGACAGCTAATGCGGCCAAAACAGAGTGTATTTAGCTGCCGATTTTCTGGGAATGATTTTCGGTAGCTAATTATGGGCTTTGAAACTGATCTTAGCTATCCAAACCTGTAACTGCTCCTTAACTAGTAAAAAATGATTAAGTTGCTCATTGACCCTGCTCCATTTATTATAACCACTTCATTTGAAATCAAGGGCAACTTCAACTAGAGTATCAAGCCTGAAGTAAGCTTTGGGTTTTAGCTTTTTGTGGACAAGCTTGAACCTCAAAACCTTGTTAATGTTGTGCAGTCTGCTATTCTTTTTAAAGAGATTCTTATTCTTGTGTTTTACAGTTTCATATTTGATGTCCAACTGATCTAATGCAAAACCAATTACTTCCTAAGAGTCTCATTTTCTCTTTTCAGATGTCTTTCTAGCACCTTTAACTAAACAAATTGTTCTTTCAGTTTTTGAACCCTAGATTTTTTGCTAACTCTTTTCTTTGATGTTGTTCCAAGTATTCCTTCTTTTGGAGTTTCGATTTCTATAGCTAATGGATGAGTATCCACTTCTTCAGCTAATGGATCTAAATCTGAATCTAAATATGGCAGATTTAGGACATTTGTTGCTGTAGCTTTTCCTTGATATTCTGCATTCTTCCAAAACTCTAACTTTCTCTTTGTTTTCTGTGACTTTGATGGAGAAACCTTTGTGACAATTTCTACAAGTGACAATGCTCTTCTCTTTCTTTTACTGGTTTTTGGTGAAGGAAATTCCTGTGAGGGAGTTCCTTTCTTCTTGGGTTGAACTTCTTGTCCAAATTCTCCCCAAAACAAGAGATAACCTCAAGTTTTATTCCTTTTGTTGAGCTCCTCTAAAACTATGAGTTTGATCAGACCATGATGAAATAAACTACTACTAGCCTTTTGAGGTTTGGCCTAAACTTTGGAATCCATTTTGGTCAAACTCTTAAGAAGGAAAAAGGGCATGTTCATAGGTTGCTTACTAGTGAAATGAAGGAACAGTCTGAAGTGGAAAAGCATGGTCCTTCCATATCTCCCCTCACAAGTGATGTAAACCTGAATCATCTTTGACAATGCTTGCCATTTCTCCTCCAAGTATCTCCTGGGAATATTCTTTTGCCACTTCATATTTTGATGTTCTTTGAGGAATGATCTGAAATCAATTTCTTTGATCGAGGTAGTCTTAAACCACCTTTCTCATTCACCATGAATCTCTGTGGCTGTTGTTACACTGGCTTCATGTATCTGCATCACAACAGGCCCAAGTTGAACCTTAAAGCCATCAAATCTTTTGGCAAATGCTTTTGTGACACCCTGATGGTACCCCTGGAGCTTCTAGCTGAACCTGTAGCATCCAACCTCCTTGAATAGTTCATAGGCCTCAGGGTGTGCCTCAAGGTATGAAGCATCTTGTAATTCCTTCCTCAGAAGGGTACCCCCTGTTGAGATCTTCATTACTAGAATTTCTGAAAACGCTTAAAAAATGTGATGATTACAAAGTGTCCAAGGTATGTGAAGGAAAATGATGGAATCAGATGAACATGGAGGTGGGGTAGAATAGTAAGAATCAAGGATAGATTCAAAGGATGAAAGGGTTTGGGAAACTGTGGAAAAATTTAAAACAATCACAAACCGACAATCGACCGATTAAAAGTATGGGAAGGCTCATGACCGTTTTTTCGGGATCAATTGAGTTTGGTGGGCATGATCTAGGGTTATGATTACTTGATTGGAAAAGGGATAAATGAATCATAATCCCTTCTGAAAATCGGACGAATGACAACCGAAAATGGTTTTGGCAGCATATCAACAAATCATCACTTGTGTACAATCGTCAATATGGGAGTGATAAGACCCCTTTTAAACCCTTGAGACATTCATTGCTTTCGACAGCTTATGATATGCATGAATAATCCATTTAGCTACCGAAAGTTATAACTTTCGGTAGCTAAAGGCTATAAGATTTCTATGTTTAGCTATCAAAAATCAAACTTTCTGCCACAATTAGAATGTGAACCAAATTCATGAAATATCTAATTGCACCTCTCTAAACCTTCAACAAACTTATGTGGATGCATCATAATTCCAACTTACCACGTGACAACATTGGATATACCTGGATATCTGTTTGAAGCATTGGATATACCATTGGACCATTATTCCTAAGCACCTTATCATTAAATCATTTTCAACATGATTAGAAAAATTCCCAACTAGATGACTGGAAAATAGATGACTATATTATAGGACCCTACCACATGCGAATCAAAATTTTCCGTTCTACCATCTTCTCTTTTGATGTAGCATTTGCTTCCAAAGAATCTGAAGTGCTTCACATTTGTTGGTCTTCCTTTCCATAGCTCGTAAAGAGTTTTTTCACTGTTGTTCCTAAGCATTACTATGTTTTGAATGTGAACTATTGTATGCATTGCATGTGTCCAAAAAACATCTGTCAACTTGGATTCCATTAACATTATTCTAGCCATTTCTTGTACTATATCGTTCTTTCTTTATATGACATCATTATGTTGAGGTGTTCTAGCAACGAAGAATTGTCTTTTTATACAATGCTTATTGCATAAATCCATAAATTCCTTTGAAGTAAACTCTCCTCCATGATCAGATCTCAAGCATTTGATTTTTGAATCCATTTTATTTTCAACCATTTCCTTGTATATTTTGAAGTTTTCAAATGCTTCTGACTTATTCCTAAGAAAAAAAACTGCAGTCATTCTTGTATAATCATCAACCAATAACATAAAATATTTTTCACATTTTAAACCTTTGTTCTAGTTGGTCCAACTAGATTATTATGCACAATTTCCAGTGGTCTTATCGTTGAGTATTCCTTTGATTTGAACCTCGTCTTTGTTTTCTTTCCTCGTTGACAATTCTTGAATAAAGTGTTGGTTGGCTTCGTGATCTGGGGAATTTCTTTGACTGCTTCTTTTTTTGTTGGCTTTGACGAGGTTATCGAAGTTTATGTGACCTGTTAGCATCCTATAATTCTATATGATAATCATTATTGCTGATTTATATCCATTTTTCAGTGATTTTAGAATTGAAAATAATATTACATGTTTTGAGTTATTTCCATAAAATCAAATACCTTAACATTGCTTCATGACTCATAGCAAAAAGGTGAAAATAATAAAAGATCTTTGTGTTTAGGCACATAAGTTTACACAAATCTCATCACCTTCCCGAGAGTTCGCAAGAAAGATACTGCCACATGCTAATTTTGGGTTATGATGTATTCATATGAGTTTTAGAGTGGCAAAATCAGAGACTTCATGAGCTGGAGTCATATTTTAATTATGGTAGTAAGTTTGATTTTCAGTAGCTAACGGTCAAAATCTTGTAGCTGTTAGCTACTGCAAGTTAAAAATTTCGGTAGCTAAACGACTTATCCACACCGGTTATAAGCTGACAAAAGTAATGAATATCTCAAGTGTTTAAAAAGGTCTTATCACTCTCATAACGGGCAGTTGTACACACGTCATAATTTTTTGTTATGCTGCCAAAACCAATTTTAGTTATCATTCGTCCGGTTTCAGAAAAACATGATGCTTTGTCTGTCCCTTGTCAAATCGAGCAATTGTAACCCTAGATTGTGCCCATAAAATCCGATCAATATGATCAAAACAACCGTCATTATTCTTATGGATGAATCGACTGATTGTCTGTTTTGAATTTGTTTTAAATCTGCCCACAGTTGCCCAAAGATTTCATCCATTGAGTCTTGTTTTTGAGTTTCCCTATTTTATCCTGCCATTCATGCTTATTTGAGTCAATCTCTCACCTTACACATCATAGATTCTTTATCATCGGCCCAATTTAAATCATTTTTACCAGTCATAGTCATGAAGATTGCAATAGGAGGTTCTCTTCTGAGAAAGGAATTTCCAGATGCCATGTACCTTGAGGCACACCCTGAGGCCTGGGAATTGTTCAAAAGCGTTGGATGTTATAGGTTCTGCCAGAAACTCCAAGGGTACCATCATGGTGTCACAAAGGTATTTTCCAAGAGTTTTGATGGATTTAAAGTTCAACTCGGACCTGTTTTGATGAAAATAGATGAAGCCAGTATCACAATAGCTACATAGATGCTTGGTGAAGGTGAAAAATGGTTTAAAACCACCTCAGTCAAGGAAATTGATTTTAGATCATTTCTCAAAAAAGAGCATCAAAATATGAAATGCAAAAGGAAATTCCCAGAGGCTACTTGGAGGAGAAATGACAAATACTGTTAAAAATCATTCAAGTTTACATCATGTGTGAAGGGAGATATGGAAGGACCATGTTCTACCATTTCAGATTGATTCTTCATTTCACTAGTAAGAAACCTCTGAATATGCCCTTTTATCTTCTTAAAAGTCTTACCAAGATGACTTCCAAAGTACATGCCAAACATCAAAAGGCTAGCAACAATTTATTTCATCATGGTCTAATCAAGATAATAGTGTTAGAGGATCTCAACAGAAGGACTAAGACTTGGGATTATCTTCTGTTTTGGGGAGAGTTTGGACAAGAAATTCAACCACAGAGAAGAACTCCCTCACAACGAGTAACTTCTCCACAAACCAGTAAAAGGAAAATGAGAGCATTGTCACCTGTAGAACCTGCAACACAAGCTTATCCATTAAAATCAACGAAAATAAAAAGAAAACTAGGATTTGGGAAAGATGCAGAGGGTCAAAGAAAATCGAAAGCTACAAACATCCTGAATCTGCCATATTTGGATTCAGACCCAGAACCATCTCCTGCAGAAATGGAAGACCCTAAAAAGGGAATACCTAAAACATCATCAGAGAAAAAGGTTAGTAAAAAACCTATGGTTCAGAAACTAGAAAAAGAACTGGCAGAGTTAAATTTATTAGAGAGACATCTTAAAACTGAGAATAAAACTCTCAGGAAGTCATCTCTTAAAGTTGGTTTTGCGTTGGATAAACTGGCCATTAAATATGAGACTCTAAAGAACAAGAATAAGAAGCTCTTCAAACAAAATAATAGACTACAGAACGTGAATAAAGTTTTGAGGTTTAATCTTGCTCACAAAAGGACAAAACCTAAAGCTCAAATCAATCTTGATGATCTAGCTGAAGTTGCCCTTGTTTTGCAATGAAGTGTTTATAATGGAGGAAGCAGGGTTAAAGATAAAAATTAATCATTTTGACTAGTTCAAGAATTAGTTACAGGTTTCTCCAGCTAAAATCGGTTCAATTTCCATAATTAGCTACCAAAAATCATTCCTATAAAATCGACAGCTAAACATACACTGTTTTGACCTCGATAGCTACCGAAAATTTTGTAATGGACAGAAAGCACAAAATTGTCCTAGATCAAGGTAAATCGATTCCTGAATTTTCTCAAAGGCTTCCACGATGTTTCAGTGGTAACACATCCTTAAGATATTGTTGTCAAGTTCAGATCAAATTATATTTGGTTATTAAAGAAAATCAAAGTCTATCTTATTTTTTGGGTTTTTGTTGTAACTTCCCAAATTTTAGGATACCATTCATGAGGCAGTTATTTCTATTTTTGGTAAAATCTTATCTTTGTAACTAAACCTATCTGAAGCAGATCTATAGCCAAAAACTATAGATTTGTATCTTTTACGAGGTTTAAGGGTTCGACCTGAATGGTAAAATAGTATTGAAAGATTACCATCCATTGTAAATATTTTCACGAGGTTTTAAGTGTTTCTTTTTTATGAATACAAGACATTATGTTTTAGGATTCTTGTATCATAGCTATGAGGTGAAGTGTGTCTTGATGTAATCTATTTTTATTTGTTTTCACATTTTGTTTCTTTATTTTATTGTTTATAAGAAGATTAAGTTCAGGATTTGTTTCAAACACCTTGTTCTGGCTTAAAACAATATTCATGTTTTCTTCTGAAGTTTGAATGTAGAATTCAGGTAATAATGCTCTACATTTGAAGTTAACCCTAATCTGTTCCTCTTTTTCCATCTCACAAACTACAAGGATCCACTAACATGCCTACCTTTCCCTATTGCATATAAGCTTCGTTATTCCTTCATTTGATCACCTTAAACCTTTTTGACTCCATTTTCCCAATGGCCCTCTTTTGTTGTCCCAACCCAAACATTTAAAAACCAAACCCAAATCTATCATAACTAGCCTAACATTCTAATCCAAACCAAGTTAAATCTTATAGAGAGATCCCTCTCTGAGTCTAGGAGGGATAGATCCTTGACTCCAAGTGGCTTTGTAGTTACCTCTGCCCATTTCTTCTTCATCCTGAGAAATTACAGAGTGATAACATGACCCATTATTCTGTTCCATGGCCAAACTTTATCTTCCTTCCCTAGACAACACTTTTCATTTCTAATCTCATTTAATACATATATGTTGCTTGAAGTTCTTACAATTTTTGCAACAAATTTGCCTGGACCTGATTTTTTTATCTTTCATTTATGTGAATTGAACATAAGCTTGTGACTGTGGTCACACATTTGTCTTACAATTAAAAGATTATGTTTCATATCTTCCACTAGTAGAACATTTTCTTCCTTGGTATCCTTGTTTCCAATTCAAATTGTTCCCTTTCCAATGATTCTAGGTGAGTTGTCGTTTCCAAAGGAGATTGATCCATCTCTTTCCTTTCTCAATGTTAGAAAATTGTTTTCATCACTTGTCATGTGCTTTGAGAAACCACTATCAAAATACCAATTGTTGATGATTGCAACTATGCGAGACATTCTCCATCTTACAAACTTGTGATATGTGGATCATTGCAGCTATGTGAGTATTTCTCTAGCTTACAAACTTGAGAGAAAACCCCGAATAAGGGTACGTGGTTCCTACTTGAGACAGAGTTGGAACGTAGATATGACCTCCTCCATTCAGATAGTTGAGAAGAACTCCAGATGATTATCCAGTGGGAAAGGCGATCTGTTGAGTTAGATGTTCCAGTGGCTGAGCACAAGGTGAACGTGTGAACTACCAAAGTGTTGGGTGCATCATCATGTGAACATAAATGAATATGATGTATTAGCCTCCTCTGAACAACAAATTTGATGAGAAAATCCAGATGATTCTCCTGTGTGAGGCAGTGGGAAAGAAGATCTGTAGAGTGGACGTGCCTGTGGAGGAGCACAAGTGAACGTGTGAAGATCTGGTTCTTTTGTGTAATACAATGAGCCAAAGATATGGACATCCCTATGGTTGTGCCCCTAGTGGATTAGCACTAGTGGGTGTATTAGATCCTTTTCTATATTGTACAAGTGTCAGACCTACCTGTAACCCTAATTGTAATGTAAAGGGTAGAGGTCGGCCCACCTTAATGTAAATGTTAATTAATGTAAAAGATAATTAATTTGGTTATTATTAATTATATTATAAGCTAGTGAGGTCGTCCCTGTTGTGCCAATAAATACTTTTGTTGAAAGGTTCATGCTATTATAAGTAAAGGTAAATTCCCCATTGAGGAATCATATCTTTCATGTGAGTTAGGAAATTTCAGCAAGTACATCTACTTGGGAAAATGTGCGCACCTCTCTTGGGCACTAGTCTTATAGGATTTGAGCACTCTCTTGTGTGCTAGGTCTTTCTTGGTGGTGAAGGTCTTTCTCTTGAATAATATAGCAAATAATTTGGTTGGGTTTTCTTCCCTTGTTGAGAAGGGTTTCCCAGGATACTTCTTGTGTTTTTGTGCATGGTGCTTCTTCTTGTGATCTTGGTTGCTACAACATAAATGGTTATGGTTAAATGATAAAATGGAATGAACTTCATGCTTAACCTTGCTTATTGAAAATTCAACACCAACTACGTTTCATATGCTTATTTTGTAGAGCGAGTGTGCATTCTTCATTGCTATACTGATTCTTCTTTCTTATCCATGTTCTCTTATGAGGTTCATGTCTATGACTGTTGTTATTCTGTTGTGATTCTCTAGGAGGTATTTTCATTCTACAATATATGGCCATGTGTCTAAAGTTGTTGCACTTGTCGAATTCCACTTCAATGCTCAATAATTCAAACATGTTGTAGCTTATTCTATGTGTTTCACAGGGCCTTCTTGGATAACCATTTTGTGTATTACTTTCAAAAAAAAAATTTATGTTCTTGTTATTAGCTCTACAATTTACAGCTTTATGTCCAAAATTATTGCATGCATAACATAAATAAAAAAATATAGTTTGATACTTGGGAGTTGAAGATGTTTTAAAAGGAGTTTCTCTTATAAATCCTTCTTCTTCCTGAGGTATGTTTGTTTCTGATTGTCGTTGATTTTGAAATCTGAATCTTATCGGTGGAGGAGTGTCCCTGTGATCTTCCTTGTAGAACTTCCTATCCCCTCTGACTATTTCTGCATATATTTTTGGATATGTTTCTTGATCTATCGTTTTGGAGCTTGATCCCTTTTATGTCTGATTGTATCCAAGTACAGACTTGTCATGATTAGGCCTTTTACTGTTGATAATGTCATCCAAAACTTTTGAGTTGTTCTTCATATTTTTCTTTTGAAGATCCTTTATCAATGTGACAGTCTCTGCTTACAAATTTCCAATGATCCTATATCTTTCTTATCACTGTTCTTTGAGTGCTTCTTCAATTATTTTATCTTCTTCTATTTGAACCTTCAATTCCATGATCATGTGCTCTAGTTATTGAGTGTCTTCTTTCTTGTCTAGTTATGTTTGGAGCTTCTTGTTTTTCTTCTGTTATCT
Source organism: Picea engelmannii (assembly GCA_009831015.1). Taxonomy (NCBI): domain Eukaryota; kingdom Viridiplantae; phylum Streptophyta; class Pinopsida; order Pinales; family Pinaceae; genus Picea; species Picea engelmannii. The sequence continues at coordinate 903,330 of ML780452.1, read as the reverse complement.
TTTTATAACTTCTACAACACTCAACAGTTCTTCTCAGTAGTCAACTTTTGTGTCTTCATATTCTTCTTTGGTGTCTTCTTTATCGGAATATTCTATTTCCATGAATAACTCTTTCTATCTCACTTCACTGACTTCATCTTCATCTGGTTAAGAGTTGTCTTCTTTGGTGCAAATTTTTTTCTTGAAGACTTTCTTTTTGGTTATTTTGCCTTTATATGTTTGTTTGCTATTTGAATCATCTTCATCATTTATTTTCTTTTTCTTATGAGGACATTTGTTAGAAAAATGACCAATACCATCACAATTAAAACAAATCAATGGAAGTTTACCTTTATATCTATCTCTGGTTCCCTTTTTCAATCTTTTGACAAAGTTGGCCACATCTTCATCATCTTCTGAGATGTCACTGTTGTTGTTGTATTGTTTTTCTTTTTTCTTTCCCTTTTTCTTTGACATTTTGTATGCTTTGAATGTTGCTTCTTTTATACCTGGATTTTTTTGTTCCGTTCTCATTTCATAGGATGTGAAGATTCCATGTAGTTCCTCCATGCTTAATGAATCCAGATCTTCTCTTTCCTCTAGTGCTGAGATCTTATGATCAAATATCATTGGAAGATATCTTAGTATCTTTTGAACAATTATATATTCTTCAATTTCTTCTCCCAATCCTATGATTTCATTCACCTTTTCATCAATTCGTAAGAAGTAAGATGCAATACTCACATCTTCCTTCATCTTTAGTTGTTCGAATTGACCTATGTAAGTTTGAAGCTTTGCTACTTTGACTTTTGAATCTCCTTCATAAATATTTTGAAGCTTGTCCCAAATCTCTTTAATGGAGCTACAACGTATAACTTTGGTATATACCGAATCACAAAGAACATTCATAAGTGCATTTGTGGCTTTTGAATTAATTACACTTAGTTTCTTTCCGTTGTCATTTGTTGATTGAACTGTTGGTTCTTTGTATCCATCTACAATTGATTACGAAACTTCAAATCCCTATGCCTGTACATATGTTTTCATCCTTTTGCTCCAGAATGCATACTTTTGTCCATCAAACTATGGTATTCCATTTTTATACATACTGTTTCTCTCCATGATCTACCTTTCAGTGGTTAAACTGATTTATGAAGGAACCTTCTTTGATACCAATTGTTGGATCATTGAAAGGCAGGGTGAATCAATAATAGAGAATTTTAATCCTTTTAACCACATTATGTAAGTGTTGTTTATCTTTATGATCAATATAACATTATCATCCAATAAGTGCAAAGTAAATAAACCATGAACAAATGAGCAATCATACACATACACAGTACACCAGTATATTTTTTTTACGTGAAAACCCAATGCAGGAGAAAACCACATAATGTTTTTTCTTATTTGTCTTTAAGAATTACATTAATTGGAAACACCAACTTCTTTTGTTTCCCGGTTGCAACTGGAATGAGACTATGACCCCTTATTTTCAGGTTACAGCCAGAGGGAATCTACAACTCACCAATTCTTTGGCTACAACTAGAAGGAGGCTAGAACCCCCTATGTTCTCTGGCTACAATTCGAAGGTGGATACAACCACCTATCCTTGTGTAATACCCCTAGGTCGAACCCAACTGTAAATGTAAATGCAAATGTACTTAAGATGGTGAGCTATTTGATATCATTTTTGTATTCACCTTCAATGACATAGTGCGCACATGTACTGTGCACTAAAATGATGAAGTGTGCACATTCCACGATACCATGTGCAACAAACTTAAGTGCATCCGATTTTGAGGCCATGGAGCCTTTGTGTATATGTTTTGTTGTATAGGCCGGTGAGGCAGTTATTATAAGGTAGGAGGCTTATGTATTAAATTAGGCCAGAGAGCCTAGATGTTAAAGGCCAGTGCACCTATTTTTGTATATGTCTTATCATTAATATAATACATCACTGCGTGTAGACTGACCACGATAAAAGAGTATGGGGAACTAAACTCCACTAGTTAGGAAAAGGGGGGGGTAAAATTTAAGGAAAAGGGCTAAGCTAGGGAGCTTAAGCCAAAAATGAATATTATATTAACATTACTTAAAATATAAAGTTTTGATAATTATTTTATCGTAAGTTCTAAGGGTGATGACAAGAGGACTAAATTAGCTCTCAACAAGACAAGTGTCAAGTTGGGAACATGCATACATATAGTTTGGACCTAGTTCATTTGTCGATCCATGGATTCATAATTCATTCCTTCCATCATCATTCTCTCACTCATTCAACTGTCCTGTGTACCTTTTTATTACTATCAATGTTCCTGTACTTGTACCCATACCTGTATCTGTACCTGTACCTATACCTGGTTAGCTTGGGAGTTGGACTGAAGAAGTAGGTTGTCAGGCCCATGGGATATTGAAGAGGCAGGTCATGAGGCCCGTGAAAAAATATCTATAGGTGAGAGAATTGTTGGAAATTGATTCCAGAAGGTGCTAAACTACAACTACAGGCCTGTGAGACTTCCTGTCCGACCTATTGCTGAATCCCAGAAAGGAAGTGGGGCAACCGAATGACTGTTCAGCAGAGAAGGGACACACTTCCTAGAGTGGGACATACATGTGGGGAATGAGGAAGTGTAGACTGTTAGTTTGATTTGGCACCTGTGACGTAGTTTTTTCTCTTGTCTAAGATACATTATCCTGGTTAGGAATCCCTTTACCCAGGTGGAGTTTAGTCCCAGCTCGGAGGTGACCCACTGCTGAGTGTGATGAGCAATGTGGTCTAAGGCTGGGAGGTTCATGGAAGATCTGCATGCAGTTGGTGATATTCTTACCAAAATAAGTGTCAATTGTGTGTTAAATTACATGCTAAATTATTTTTTATGTGTTTATTTTTATGGGTTTTCCTTGTGTGTGGTTTATACCTGTGTTTATATTTATGGGCATTTCCTGTCTATGCTGCATGTATATGTTTACTATTATTTCCGTATGAATCTGTGCATTGAAAAAATGTATTTACATGTTTTGATTTTTATATATAAATTTCTGCAAGAGTTTCGGTGTGTTTATGTTTTAATTTGCATACAGTTCGAAATTTTTTACATGGCATAGCCCAGTTGGATGTTAGGGATGTTACAATATGGTACCAGAGATCTAGTTTTCAACACTGAGCTTAGATGGGCTGAACAAGTTGATTTGAAGTGAAATTCCATAGAGAATTGATTTCAAAGTGGCCAAGCTTCAAGTTACAGAGCATCCATGGTAAAAATTAGAAGCAATGGTGTGGAATTGGGCAAAATCCCCAATTGTTGTTGTTAAATTCATGGGAAAATTGAGAAATTTCTCCAAGTGGTGAGATATTATTGATTTAATATTTGTTCTATCAAATTCAGACTTGGAATTGGTCGAATTTGAAGTTACAGGGAAGCCATGACAGATGGAGTGAGATTATTTGATTTAAAAATTTCAATTTGTGAAATGAGTTTGGGAAAAATTCATTCCAGAAATGTCAACCAACAAGGATTTGTTGTTGCAGAGGTTGAATTCATGTTATCAGGGTGAAATTGAACAAATTTCATAGTTGCAGAATGTCTATGGTAAAAATTGAGAAAAAGTTAGGAAAAAGCCCCAATTTCTGCAGCCGAATTCACGAGGAATTGTTGCGCATAAAAATAAATGTGTGCAGGGGGGCGCACTAAAAATGTATGATGCGCATTGAAAATATTTTGATATGTGGAAAAATATTGGCACGAGGGTGCGAGCTCTAAACTTTGGTGCTGCACGGTGCAGAGTGACATTGTGTGGAAAAATATTGGCGCACAGGTGTACGCGCTAAAATTTGGCGTTGTGTGGTGTAGAGTGGCATTGCGCGGAAGAATTTTGGCGTCTGAGTGCACACGGTAAAATTTGGCGCTGCGTGGTGCAGAGTGGAATTGTGCTGAAAAATATTGGCGTGTGGGTGTGCATGCTAAAATTTGGTGATGTGCAGTGTAGAGTGGCATTGCACGAAAAATATTGGCGTGCAGGTGAACACACTAAAATTTGGAACTACGCGGTGTAGAGTGGTAATGCGCGAAAAATATTGGCCCGCGGGTGTGCACACTAAATTTAGCATTGCACAGTGGGGATTGAGTGGCACATGTGTCATCCTAACATATTGCATAGTATTGACAAAGCACAGATGAATTTTGTTGGTGTGCAAGCAATGCGGGTATATGTTGTTGCATGACAATTTAGTTAATGGTGCGCGTGGAGTACGGGTATGCGGTGGGGGTGTATGAAAAATTGTCATGGTGCAGTACGTAGAGTAAAATGCATGTGAAATATTAGTGTGCGACACAAAAATTGCGCGCAATAGGTATTAGTGGATGAACCAAAATTGTGCGCAGTGGATATTGGTGTGTGATACAAAAGTAATAGGTACCAATTATTGCCACGCCAGAGAAGTGATCCACATTGGTGATAGGTGCGCGAAACATGCATTACCTTAAGGTGTTGCTGCACATGCTAAATATGGGTGTACATGTTCAAATTTTTTCTTGCAGAGTTGTTTGGATGGTGTACAACAACAGAAAACCAACGAGTTTCTGTGACATTTTATACTATTTGAAGGTCATCTTTTTGCAGCGCTTTTTTGAGGCCCTAAACAACGATTTTTAACAAGGTACACTATGTCCCTACAGCCCAAATGAAAGAGCCCGAAGAGAGATTTCTAATGGTGTAAATCGTTCGTCAAACAAACATTTTATAAGGAAGTTACAGGACAAACAGTGGAGTGTAAATTTTAAGACCCAACTAACTTCAAAGGGCCATAACTTTCTGCTCTGGAATTAGATTGAGGCATAGGAGTAGTCTATGAAAAACTATTGAACCATAGAAAATATTTCTAGAGATACATTAAAATTCTGGGCATGTTAAAAATGTTTAAGATGGCAAAGAAGGTACCTGTAACATTCTAGATAAAAAACACTAATTGGCCTAGAACCTCAGCACGCTGTAACTAGCAACCCAGAACCCAGAAAGAGGTGAAACTTGGACAGACTGTCAAAAATATGTATATGAAGAACCAAAATTGAGATCCTATGAAAAATACAATGGAGTAGGTGAAAAAATGCATGATTACAATGTAGAATTGCTCCAAGTTGAAGAGTGAACAGAAACATTAATGGATAATTTTCAAATAATCATAACTTTCTACTCAAGACTCAGAATTGAGCACATAAGCAAGCATTGGAAAGGTATTGGACAATAGAATATAATTATTGTTAGGGTTCTAACCCTTACATAGGTAGAACAATATAGTCAGATGTAATAAAGGTCAATATTAATAAGGCCTTGCAATAAAATAGAATAAGTCGAATGTAAGAAAACCTAATAGAAGCTTCCGCTTCTAGAAGGATATTCCTCTAGATGCTTCTTTTGATAGACCTATTTAGTATAAATAGGAGTTGAGGGTATGAGAACCATAGCTTGGATATTATTGTAATAGAGATCTGCTCAACTCGAGGTTTCCCACTTGAAGAGGCCCGTGAACATTGCTTTCAGAATCAAAGTGTTATTTCTGTTGTTATTCTTATATCATTTCAGTGATATTGTGGTGATTGTTCTGGTTATATTGTTGTTATTCTTCCACTTCTAGAATTTTATTTCTGTTCTACATATGTTTTATATCTGGTATATTACAAGTGGTATCAGAGCACTTTCCTTAGCAGAAAGTGTGGGTTATTTTTTTTTTTCAAGGTAGAGACGTATTCCAGTGTCTTTAAGCCACAAAGATATGTCGTTACGCGCATAAAACCATGGTTGAGGGATTCATACACGCAGGAAATACAATTCGTACTTAAGCACACATCTGTTGGCCACCCTTGTAACCCCTGTTGGTACCCTTTCGAGTGGTAGCGCATCAGACAACACCTGTGTATGAATCGGCCTAGATTACCTGAAGCGCTCTTTAGATAAACTGATTGGTCGTCTAATTTCTATAGTGCCACCGAGAAAAACACTCAGGAAGATACTCTCTAGTACCTGAGTAGTCGGGTAGTATGGCTAAGGGTTGTTGGAAGATTGATTGTTGTCATTGATGTCAACCCTAGTCATGGGTTTTGGACCGCAAGATTGATAAAGGTATTTGGACATGAAGGAAAATGCACATGCATATACAACACCCATGAATGGATAGTATACATCATGCTGT
>ML780452.1:877159-896391 GCA_009831015.1 Picea engelmannii | reverse complement strand
GCATGGTGTATTGTGGTGTATTGGTGTAACTCTTATACTATTGTTCATTGCTCATTGGATATAATTGAATGGTTTAAGTATAACTTGAAAAAGGTTTTTAAATTGTACTTGATACTGATTCACCCCCCTCTCAGTATCAACAAGGGTATGGTCTATCCTCCTTAGTTAGTGCCCTGAGATATTGGGCCGAGTACTACTGTTGGACCCCACACGTATATCATAGAGATATAGCATAGGGAGAACCCTTGTCTGTAGAACCCTTGAATACCTAACCCTTGGGGACAAAAACATAAAAAAATTAAAATAGACAAGATCTATTGCCGTGCAACTGTGTTCGGGTTTCCAAATCGCTACACATTTCTTCCTTATCAAACATTTGGGCATTTCATCACTGCAGTATTCTTCATACTGGAGTATAAAGCCTGGAAATTGTTTCACCATTATTTGAGACCTATTCCATTGGATTCATCTCTTTTCCCTTATCACATTCATACATATCATTTTTCGGCAAAATTTATGACCCCATCCACCCCTTTTCGGTTCCCTCGTCCTCATGGCCCATACCCGTAGCCAAGACTTGGAAGCTCGTTTCAATAACTTGCAATCTAGTCTCACTGAGACCCAACAAGAAGTGAAACAACTCAGTGCCAATGTTGTCACCATCAATACAACCATACAGTCCTCAATGGAGGAAATCAAACAAGACATGACCACCCAACTTGAATCTGTCTTTTCTTCACTCTACACCAAGCTTCATATCCCTACAAATAACCCTTCCTCCGACTCACCTCCACATACTGAAGGTGAACATTCCTCTCATTCCCATAACTTTCAGCACCATCACTTTCAACGTGACCTACGCCTTCCGCGGGTGGATGTGACCAAATTTGATGGCTCAGACCCCATTGGTTGGGTAACCCAAATGGAACATTATTTCTCGTTTTACAACATTATAGATGACTTGGCCAAACTCTGGTATGTTGTTCTCCATCTATATCATGAACATTGGCAATGGTGGCAATGGAGAAAAACTTCTCATCAAGGGTATATTGCTTGGATACACTTTGTGGCAGAGTTTTATGAACGCTTTGACACTGACACCAACCATTTGGGTTGTTTGACAAAGTTGAAACAATCAGTAATAGTGGAAGACTTTATAGCTTCCTTTGAGCGCCTAGCTTTTTGGACAGAGGGCATGTCTGATTCCTTTTTCCGAGAGTGTTTTATCAGTGGCCTCAAGGATGAGATTTAGGCCCATGTCCTCATGGCTCAGCCTCAGATTTGGGTGGAGGCTACTAAAATAGCTAAATAGTCACAAAAGGTTGTATTTTATCAAAACTGAAAACCCTCCCTTATCCTTCACCCTAAACCAGTAAATCCCACTACTCCCTCTGCTCCACTAAAGATCCAAAAATTGACCAGGGATAAAATGGTTGAATGCCAACTCAAAGGCATTTGTTATAATTGTGATGAAAAATATTTCCCAAGCTACAAGTGTAAGGAACAAAAGATTTTTATGGCCATCTCTGAGGATATTGAAACTCTTCTTGTGTCTGAGTCACCTGAAACCACTGACATAACCCCTCCCTCAGACCCTCTCGAAGTAGAACCAGTCATTTCCCTCAATGCTCTCATTGGCTTCTCTTCTCCCCAAACCCTCAAGCTAATTGATTACATCAATCATCGAAATGTCATCATTCTGGTTGATATTGGAAGCACCCATAATTGTATTCATCGCCGAATTGCCCAAGAAACTCATTGCTACATCCATGCCATCAATAATTTCCAAATCATGATTGCCAATGGTGGCTCCATGAATGTAAAGGGCGTTGTGAAAATGTTTGTCTCCAAATTGGTGACTACCACCTGAAATATCATATGTTTGCTATCGACATGGGCGAATGTGACATTGTGTTGGGTGCATATTGGCTAAGGACTTTGGGTCCCATTCTCATGGATTTTAAGGAATTAACCATGCAATTTGACCAGGAGGGCCACCCATATAAGTTCCAAGGAATCACCATCGGTTCACCTGAGATCATTAGTTCCCATCGCATGGAAAAGATGCTCAAAAAAGGTCATTCTGGTGTTATTGCCCAACTCCATGCCATACAAGCAAAAAAGACACCCTCGACGCCACAAGACCTCCAAGCCATCCTTTATAAACATCAAGTGGTCTTTTCCACTCCCCAAGGACTCCCTCCTTTCCGTGGTGTTCATGATCATTCCATTCCCCTTGTACCCAGAAGCCTTCCTCCCAATATTCATCTGTATCATCACCCCTTTTCCCAAAAAAATGAAATTGAGAAAATGGTCCAGGAACTCCTTAATGCAGGTGTTATCCGCCCTAGTACGAGCCCCTACTCTTCTCCTATGGTCATGTTCTCGAAGAAAGAAGGTTCTTGGCGAATGTGTCAAGACTTCCATGCCCGCAACAAACTTACCATTAAAGACAAATTTCCCATTCCTGTCATTGATGACCTCTTGGATGAATTGAGTGGCACCCAATTCTTTACTAAACTTGATCTTCGTTCAGGCTACCACTAGATAGGTATGAAAGAAGAAAACATTCCCAAGACTACCTTTAGAAATCATGAGGGCCACTATGAGTTTTTGGTCATGCCCTTTGGCTTGTGTAATGTCCCCTCCACCTTCCAAAGCCTCATGAATAATGTCTTTCGTCCTTTTCTCTGTCATTTTGTCTTAGTTTTCTTTGATGATATCCCCATCTATAGAAGAACTTGGACATACCATCTTTCTCATGTGGATCGAGTTCTCCATCTACTCTCTCAGCACCAACTTTTCCTGAAACAGTCTAAATGTTCTTTTGGTGCCTTAGAGGTAGAATACTTGGGTCATCTGGTTGGAAAGGATGGATTCAAGGTGGATCCTAAAAAGATTGAAGCTATGCAAGACTGGCCTCACCCAAAGACTCTCAAAATCTTGCATGGATTTTTGGGCTTAATAGGGTATTATCGCAAGTTTGTTAAGAATTATGGAAAGATTGTAGCACATCTTACTACTCTCCTAAAAAAGAACTCTTTCACTTGGACTCCATCCACTACTCAAGCTTTTCAAACCTTGAAGATGGCCATGTGCACCACTCCAGTCCTGGCCCTTCTTGATTTCAAAAAGACCTTTGTCTTGGAATGTGATGCCTTAGGGAAAGGAATTGGTGTTGTCCTTATGCAAGAGGGTCGGCCTTTGGCCTTTACCAACAAGAAACTATATGAAATAAATCTGGGCAAATCAATCTATGAAAAGGAAATGTTGGCTATTTTTCATGTCGTTGATCTGTGGCACCCTTATCTATTGGGGAAATGTTTCCAAATTAAGACAGACCATCAAAGCCTCAAGTATTTTCTTGAACAACACATTTCCTCCCTGGAGCAACAAAAATGGGTGACTAAGTTCTTTGGATATTATTATGAGATCATTTACAAGAAAGGAAAAGACAATGTGGTTGTGGATGCACTTTCCCGAAAATATGAATATGACAGATCCCTTTTTTCTCTTTCCTTCATTGTACCAGATTGGCTCCAAGCCATTCGCCAGGAATGACTACAAGATCCCAAAAGTTTGCATCTAATCCAACAATTGTAGTCCAATTCTCCAACTTACCCAGGGTACTCTTGGCTCCATGATGAGCGTCGATATAAAGGCCATTTGTATTTAAGTAGACAATCAAAGATTGAATCCACGGTACTTTCTGAGCTTCATGCTACACCCACAACGGGGTACTCCGGGTTGACCAAAACCTATGACAGGGTCAAACGTTCTTTTTTCTGGGATGGTATAAAACAGGACATTCATAATTTTATCGCTGAATGTGATGTGTGTCAATGCACAAGGGAGAAATAGTCAAATATTCGGGCACACTACAACTGCTTCCGATTCCACTTGCTATTTGGAAGGATATCTCTATGGATTTTATTTTATTTTTTTAAATAAAAAAGGGGAGGACCCTGCTATAATATATTATCCAAAATCTGTATCAGAATGTACATGGTCAAGAGTCTAAATCGTCCAAAATGCTGCCGGAAACCGGAAACCAGCATTGAAACATGGCAAAAACAACTATAATCTATTGGCACCTGTCCTGCCCGAAGGAAACCAGGACAGGTGCCTAAAGTCTAAGGTCATGTAAAACAGTAACATAAAGCTAAAAACCATAAAACATGAGAGTCCTAGGTGGTTGGTGACCTGTCATCTTCGTTGGTCTTCCACGTGGAGCCGGCCGGGATGGCGAAAGACTGCGCACAAAGTGGACACTTGCGCCGAGCTGGAGCGTCCGAATAGGCATCGAGGAGCACGTCCAGGCGTTTTCCCATGATGAGTGCACTATGCTCCAGGTAAGCCATGTGGCCTCGGAGCTCAAACACCAAGGATAGGTGCTCCTCGCGGAGGGGGAAGCCATGCATGTCACCACCTACATCAGGCATCCTGTGCTTCTCGTCATCCTGCCCACCACGCCTTTCATCCATTTTCTTCTCGTCATCCTGCGCACCTCCAACAACAGCCGTAGTCTCCATGTCCTGCCAGGGAAACTCTTCCTCAACAATGCAACCAGGAAAATCGGCGTCCACCTTCAGCATGTGATTTCCATCCCCACTGCAAGACCTCACTCTGTCGCTCGGCTCTTCCATTGTCGTCAGGTCCGCTAACGTCAGGTCCTCCTCGACAATGCAGGCCGGATACAATTGCTCGGTACTATCCTCCAATTTGACAGTGCCCAGACCGCTGCAACCAATTTTCTCCTCGGCAATGGCGAAGAGCAGAGCCTTCTCCTCGGCTCGAGCCCTCTGTCTCAGCATATAAGTGGCCATGACCAGAGCACGCTCGAGCTTCTCTCTGCGCTGACGCTGCTCCTTACGGGCGTACCAAGCAGAGCCACGACGAGGCACCCCCCGCTTCCTTGTCATGCTGCCGAGCACTCTCCCAGAGATACACACAGGCTGAAACCAATTGAAAACGTATGCACCAGCATCAATTCTCCACAAAAAGATGGTATGCCAGGGCGCAAGGAGCTCTGAGCAACACCAGCGTTTCCAAACACAGAGCAGAACCAAGGGCGAAGCAAGAGAAAACCAATAATCCGACCGCATAACCCCATGACCGCCTTTACCATTTCGCTCGCCGAGTTCGTAAATGCTCGCTTGCTCGAGGAGTCCTCCCATTGCAGTGCGGTTATGTCGAGCCTGCATCTATAATACTGGTATTAAGAGGCTGGCCTTCCGCATTAAAACCCTGACTTAAATTGCAGCCAGATGGCACGCTTGCTCCAGCTGTCACCCCATACGGGGATCTCTATGGATTTTATTACCAGCTACCCAAATCGAGAAATAAACCAATCATCATGGTGGTTGTTGATCGCCTTTCCAAGTATTCCCATTTCTATGCTCTTCAACACCCATTTACAGCATCCACGGTGGCTCAAATTTTCATGGATCAGGTCTTCAAGATTCATTGCATGCCGCACTCTATTGTTTCTAATCGTGACCCAACTTTCACAAGCAATTTTTGGCAAGAAATGTTCAAGCTACAAGGCACCCAATTGCATCTCAACACAACTTATCATCCCCAGACTGATGGTGAAACGAAATTTGTCAACAAGTGTTTGGAAACATATTTGAGGTGTTTTTCCTTGGAAAAGAAAAATCAATGGGCTCAATGGTTACCCCTAGCTGAATGGTGGTACAAAGATTCATACCATACAACTACACACATGACTCCTTTTGAATCGGTATAGGGAAAAAATCCATCTTCAGTTCTCTCATACTTACCTGGTGTCTCAAAGGTCTAGGCGGTTGACCAAACACTTATAGTTCGAGAGGCTATTCTCTGTACCCTCAAAGAGAATTTGGTCATGGCACAGAATCGCATGAAGCAACAAGCATATCAAGGTCGATCTGAACATCAATTTGCTGAAGGGTATCAAGTGTTTCTTTGACTGCAACCTTACAAGCAAAATTTCCTCAAGGCCAAGCATTGTCAGAATCTAGCGCCCAAATTTTATGGTCCTTATACCATTCTCAAGTGCGTGGGACAAGTAGCCTATCAGTTAGCTTTGCCTAGTCATTCAAAGCTACATCCTATTTTTCGTGTTTAATGCTTAAAGAAGGTGATTGGAACTAAGTGCCAAATTCAAACCAACCTTCCCGAGCTAGCCGAAGAAGGATCCATTTGGATACATCCAAAATCAATTTTGGACCAACGTGAGCATCACCTGTGTCAGAGAACCATCAAGGAAGTGTTAGTCCAGTGGAAAGATACAACTCCAACATATGCCACTTGGGAACCAACTACCATTCTGCAGCAATTTCCAAATCTCAAGCCTTGAGGACAAGGCTATTTTTAAGGGGGAGGACATGTTAGGGTCATAACCCACACATAGGTAGAACAATTTATTCATATGTAATAAAGGTCAATATTAATAAGGCTTTGCAATAAAATAGAATAAGTCGAATGTAAGAAGACCTAATAGAAGCTTTCGCTTCTAGAATGATCTTCTTCTAGATGCTTCTTTTGATAGACATATTTAGTATAAACATGAGTCGAGGGTATGAGAACCCTAGCTTGGATATTATTGTAACAGAGCTCTGCTCAACTGGAGGTTTCCCCCTTGAAGAGGCCCGTGAACATTTCTTTCAGAATCAAAGTGTTATTTCTGTTGTTATTCTTATATCATTCAATGTTATTGTGGTGATTTTTCTGGTTATATTGTTTTTATTCTTCCATTTATAGCATTTTATTTTTGTTCTGCATACTTTTTATATCTGGTATATTACAATTATTCACCCAAAAAATTGATCCGGGCATTCAATTTTCAGGAAATTAGAATAAATAATTCTTATGCGTTATTGAACCATAATGGTTCATATTTTCATGAAATTGTTGAATCAGTTAGCCTGACAAAGTTCTGTTGGTTGCACATTTTGTAGAGTTAACAACAACTATATCAGATTAGGATCAAAACATAGTGCAGAGCAATGGAAGATGCACAGGGGGCTTACAGCTAGAAATATGAGATCATAGGTGTTATCACTCCAAGAGTCACTCCTAGATTGCAAATGAGAGTAAGCTTGGTAACATAGAAATAAAAATACTTGATTGGTTTTGTGGATTAATAAAAATAAAACAAGGAAGGGGAAGGATAGTAAGCTGCTGTAAATCAATGATGGACCATTGGGCTATGGAGTCAAGCAAACAACTTGCTCATTACATGCAATCAATCTGTATATCAGATACAGGTTTATTGAATAGAGGAATAAAAATATAACACAAAGAAGAACATCTATAAGGCATAGATCCTCTCTGCATAAATGAATTCAAGGCACTTGAATGTAAATAATGACTAATAGGCAAAATACACCAGATCCTCAGATGCTCAAGAATCCATTAATCAAAGGTAACCATGATCCTTAAGGTGTATAATTCATTAAAGTAAGAAGACAAATTGGAAAATAAAACAAGAGATAGAATCTGATAACACAGATATCATGCACCTTCAATAACATAAATGTTTACAAAAACAAAAGCACCTCAGGGTTACAATGATCACATGCAAAGTGCCTCCTACAACTTTCTCATCTCTCTTGGATAATGAATCCAACCCCCCTACCCTATTGTACAATGAATATATATATCCATATAGGTCCTTTCCAAATCACCCATTCAAACTCCAACCCCTTTCCCAAAATAGAAACAACTACAAACAAAAAATGACACGTTTTAACCGATTTCCTGCTTTTCAGGAGGCAAAATTCTGAAAAATAGGCTTCAAAACGCCACTTGTAAATCTCAAACCATAAAAACTGTGTAAAATATGAGAACTATTTTTGTATATAAGCTTTTTATGAAGAAAAATCTCTCTCATTTTCGTTAAATTCATCTCCAGCTGGCTGCAACAGGTGTCACAAAAACATGTCTCAAACAGGAAATCACGAAAACTGAAAAATAGGGCTCAAATATTCTTTCGAATCTCCCAATCCGTGACACCTGTGTGAAAAATGAAAGAGGTTAATGTTCATGGGTCCATCCTTGAGAATAACCTCCTTCATAGTTTTAAAATTCATCCTTTTTCACTCGGAAATTCTCCTGGAAGTCAACTAGTCAAAAATATCAGTTCAACAATCTAGAACAGAGTTTCCGTAACACATTCTGTAGCGCCACTTCTATGTATAATATCTCTCTAACCATAACACATTTTAAAAACCTGAGAGCAGGTTTTTTTATTTGGTATGTGATGAAAAAAAACCTTCTCCAGTTTTCAAAAACACCTTCCCATTTGTTCATAACACAAGTTTTAAGTTAGTCACTCAAAACTGGCAGAAGCGTCCTTCATGAATTTAGCTATGTGGATTTGGCAGTCACTGTGACACAATCATGAGAAATTGGTAGATCCCATCATGAATTCAACCTATTTTGAAGGAGATCAAGCATTTATTTTTCTCATATGCCAATCTTGTAAGCTAGCACCAATATTGGCCACTGGGCGCTTATGAATGACCAAGGAACTCTTGGCGCTACGAAATCCAAAAGCGCTACAAAATCACCAATTTTTGAACAATACAAATAGCAAGAACAAGAGTGTTGGGAAATGACCAAATTTGTTACTGCAAATTTTTGTGCTAACAAGAGGGATGGATGTCTATATGGGCATTGAAGGAACAAACTCCAATGGACATGGAGAAGGAAGGGATGAAAACATGAATATGGTAGAGACCATTAAAAAATTGTAGAAGGATGTACAAAGCCATAAAGATGATAATGAAATACTTAGGAGAGCCAAGGAGAAACAATAGGAATTCAACATGAAGTTAATGCAGAGCTTTAATGGAATAGAAAATAAATTAGATAATGAGAGTGGCTAAAGCAAATCAAGAAGTCATAGGTCTCCTGATGAGAAAATAAGAACATGAAGTGTTGGCAGACATTACCATCACTCCCTGAGGCATTCCAATAAGAGAGCACACGACAACGCAAGTCCATCCCCTGTCAGGAAGCATAAGAGGTCTGGTATGGATGAGCTACGAGGAGATATGAACAAAATCAAACCTCCTACATTTGATGGTGAGAACAAGAAGGATGAAGATGCAGAGACATGGCTGTTGGGCATGAGAAAGTATTTTCAATTGCATAATTATTCTTCTCATGTAGAAGGAAGAATTGTCATCTATCAAATCAAGGGAAAGGCACCCATGTGGTGGGATCAACTTGTGCAGGGGCAACACATTAAAGAGAAAAATTTTACTTGGAGGTAAATCAAGAATTATTTAAAAAAAAAAAAACTTTACTAAGAGATACTATGACAAGAAAATTAATGAGTTATTTGAACTCCATCTTGGGAGTATGACCATATATGAATATGAAAGAAGGTTTTTAGAACTGCTGAAGTATATTTATTTCATAAAGGATGAGACAGTTATGATTCATAGGTATTTGATTGGATTCCCATCATTCATCAATGACACAATATAGTATGATGATCCCAAGACATTGGAGGAGACCATAAAGCGAGCTAAATTCATATATGATCAGCAAAAAAAGCCAATTTTTAAAAAATATTGGGAAACCAAGAAGAAATTCAATATGGATCAAAGGAATATTGGGACTAATCCACCATTCTTGAGAAATAATCCTCAGGGAAAACCAACTTCCATAGAACCCAGAGTGATGGAGATAGGGGGTCAAAGGCCAAGACAACCACATATTCAATGTTGGGGTTGTAAAGAAGATCATATGTTTAGAGATTGTCCTCACAGAGGTGAAAATGTGAGGATTGTTCACAATGTACAACACGCTGAAACAATGGAGGACATGGGGAAAAATGTACCAAGGATCTAGCATCCCTGGACACCAAACAAGCAAAGTATTGATCACATATGATTGAAGTGGAATGTATGATCAAGAACCAAGACATTGTTATTTTAATTGATTCAGGAGCTATTCATAGTTATATAGATCCTAATATGGTGGAAAGTTTGCATTTGACAAGAAACAAGCATAGAAAATCTTGGTTGATGCAGCTGGCTACCGAAGCCAAAATAAAAGTTAATGAGATGGTCAAGTCATGTCTTATGGACATGAATGGACTGAACACTAGGGAAGATTTGAACATATTGCCTTTAGGTTCCTATGACTGTCTAATTGGGATGGATTGGTTGGACCAACATCATGCTATCCTAGATTGTCATAACAAGGAATTTACTTGCTTGGAGGAGGAAGGGAACCTAATAACAGTGCAGGGAATTCCCAGGGAAATAACCATGAGAGAAATTTCAGCATTGCAGCTGAATAAATGTTACAGAAAAGGGTGTCAAATATTTGCAACTCATGTGGAAGAGACACCTAACTATAAGGTGTCAAATATTGAAGATTATGCAGTCCTAAAAGATTTTGAACATGTGTTTAAGGAAATACAAAGATTACCCCCTAAAAGAGACATTGATTTCTCCATAAATTTGATGCTTGGAGTAGCTCCAGTATCCAAGATTCCTTACATGACGAGTACACCAGAATTGAAGGAGTTGCAAATGCAACTTGAAGAGATTCTGAAGAAGGGGTATGTACGCCCAAGTGTTTCATCTTGGGGTGCTCCATTTTTATTTGTGAAGAAAAATGATGGAACATTGAGACTTTGCATTAACTTTAGGAAGTTGAAGAAGGTAACTGTGAAGAATAAGTATCCTTTTCCAAGGATCGATGACCTCTTTGATTAGTTGAAAGCTGCAAAAATATTCTCCAAGATTGATCTTAGGTTAGGTTATTATCAAGTAAGAATTAAAGAACAAGACATCAACAAGATTGCTTTCAGAATAAGGTATGGTCATTATGAGTTGACAATGATTCCCTTTGGATTATCAAATGCACCAGTTGTTTTCATGTGTTTAATGAATGGTATTTTCAGAGAATACTTACATAAGTTTTTCATTGTATTTTTAGATGACATTCTTATATATTCTAAGTCAAAGGAAGAGCATGAACAATATTTGAGGATGGTATTGCAAGTATTAAGGGGGCATCAGTTGTATGCCAAATTGAGAAAATGCTCATTTTATCAGAAACAAATTCATTATTTGGGACATATCATTTCAGAGGATGGGATAACAGTGGATCCTGAGAAGATAAAAGGAATTATAGGATGGTAAACACCAAAGAATGTGACATAGGTCATAGCATTCATGGGCCTTTCAGGATACTATAAAAGATTTATTGAAGGATTCTCAAAGATTGCACACCCAATTACTTCCTTGCAAAAGAAGGGTGTGAAGTTTTGGTGGACATTGGATTGTGAAAAGAGTTTCCAACACTTGAAGCAATTATTAACAAGTGCTCCAATACTAAGGATTGCAGATCCAAATGAAGACTTCATTGTATTCACTGATGCATGTAAAGAAGAACTTGGTGGAGTCCTCGGTCAAAATGGGTTTGTTGTATGTTATGAATCAAGGAAGTTGAAGGAGCATGAAACACACTATGGCACTCATGATTTGGAGTTGGTAGCCATAGTGCATGCCTTGAGCAAGTGGGGGCACTACCTCATGGGGAAAAGGTTTGAGTTGAGGACAAACCACAATGATCTAAAATATTTATTTGATCAGTCAACTCTAAATGCTAGGCAAAGAAGATGGATAAACTTTCTCAGTGAATATGACTTTTATATAAAGCATATCAAGAGGAAATAGAACAAAGTGGTTGTTGCACTCAACAAAAGAGTGCATGAGTTGCATGTTACAACCATTATCATGTACCAATCAAATTTGAAAGACAAAATTTTGGAGGCTGGAAAATCAGATTTGCAATACAAAGATTTAATGGCAAAATTACAACAAGGTATTTTGCAGTAGAAAATTGAAGACTATAAGCTAGAAAATGATGAAATTCTCATATACAGGGGCATAATTTATGTACCAAATTTTCATGAATTGAAAAATATGATATTGATAGAAATGCATAATGTACCTTATGTTGGGCACCCAGGTTATCAGAAAACTATTGCAACTGTTAAGAGCCAATATTATTGGCCAGAAATGAAGAAAGAAGTTGATGATTTTATTACCAAATGTTTGGAACATCAATAGATAAAGGATGAGCATAGACACCCAATTGTTTTGCTACAACCATTACCCATTCCTGAGTGGAATTTGGAAGTTGTAACAATGGATTTCATCACCAAACTGCCCAGAACAAACAAGCAACATGATTCTATCATGATAATCGTGGATACGCTTAAGAAAGTTTCCCATTTTATTCCAATAAAGCTCATTCACAAGGAAGCCAACATTGTTGATGTTTATATGATAGAAATTGCTCGATTACATGGTATACCCAAGAAAATTGTGTTTGACAGAGATCCAAAATTTACCTAAATTTTTTGGAAGGGATTATTTAATAGATTTGGAACAAATTTGAATTTTAGTACAACTTATCATCCAGAATCAGATGGAAAAATAGAGAGGGTGAATCAAGTGATTGAGGGTATGTTGAGGATGTATGTGATGGATAAACCATCAAAATGGGAAGACTACCTACACTTAGTAGAGTTTGCTTATAAAAATGGGTACCAAACATCTCTAAAGATGAGCCCATTTGAGGCACTTTATGGAAGAAGGTGCAACACACCGGTAAGTTGGGATAACCAAACATATAGAGCAGTAGTTGGGCCATATTTACTCAGGGAAATGGAGGAGGAAATGTTGAAAATAAAAAAAAATTTAAAGGCTGCCCAAGATAGGAAGAAAAACTATGTTGATAAGGGCAGAATTCAAATGGAATTTAAAGTGGGGGACCACGTATTCTTGAAAGTGAAGGCCAACAAAAGTTCCCTAAAGTTGGGAAATTGTTCAAAGTTGGAAACTCGCTATTGTGGGCAGTTTGAAATCCTAGAAATGATTGGTCCAATAGATTATATGATTACATTTCCTTCATCAATGACCATTCATAATGTATTCCATGTATTATTGCTTAAGAAAAATATACCTGATGTTAATCATGTTATTGATTGGAATGTGATTCAGGTGGATCAAGAAGGCTCTTTCCAAGTACATCCGGTACATATTCTAGATCAGAAAATAAAACAACTCTGGAATCGAGCCATAGGGCTTGTAAAGGTCCAATGGACCTGGTACGGTCCTGAGGATGCTACTTGGGAGCATGAGGATGCAATGCGGACATGATACCCACATCATTTTGAAGATTTTGGAAATATTGTTGATATTTGTACATAATGCACTGAGAACAATGCATAAATAAGGGGAGGGGATTGTAATACCCCTAGGTCGAACCCAATTGTAAATGTAAATGCAAATGTGTTAATCTGGTGAGATGTTTGATATCATTTTTGTATGCACCTTCAATGGCATCGTGTGCACATGTATTGCGCACTAAAATGATGAAGTGTGCACATTCCAGGATACCACGCACAACAACCTTAAGTGCGCACAATTTTGAGGCTAGGGAGAATTTGTGTATATGTTGTGTTGTATAGGCTAGTGAACCAGTTATTATAAGCTAGGAGGCTTATGTATTGAATTATGTCAAAGAGTCTAGATTCTAAAGGTTAGTGAATCTATTTTTGTATATGTCTTATCATTAATATAGTACATCATTGCATGTAGACCGACCATGATAAAAGAGTATGGGGGGCTAAAGTCCACTGGTTAGGGAAAAGAGGGGATAAAACTTAAGGAAAAGGGATACACTAGGAAGCTTAAGCCAAACAAGAATATTATATTAATATTCCCTAAAGAATAAAGTTTGGATAATTATTTTATCCTAAGTTCTAAGGGTGGGGACAAGTGGACCAAAGTAGCTCTCAACATGACAAGTGTCAAGTTGAGAACATGCATACATATAGTTTGGACCTAGTTCATTTACTGATCCATGGATTCATCATTCATTCCTTCCATCATCATTCACTCACTCATTATGTTTTCCTCTATACCTTTATGTTACTATCATTGTTCCTGTACTCATACCCATACCCTTATCTGTACTTGTACCTATACCTATTTAGCTTGGAAGTTGGACTGAAGAATCGGGTTGTCAATCCCATGGGATATTGAAGACCCAGGTTGTCAGGCCCATGAGAAAATCTCTCTAGGTGAGAGAATTGCTGAGAATTGATTCTCAAAGGTGTTAAACTGCAGCTAAAGGGATCTGAGTCTTCCCGTCCGGCCTATTGCTGAAGCTTGGAAAGGAAGTGGGGCAGCCGAAGGATCGTTGAGTAGAGAAGGGGAACACTTCCTAAGGTGGGACAAACATGTGGGGAATGAGGGACTGTAGACTGTTAGTTTGAGTTGAAATCTGTGATGAAGTCTTTCCTGTTGTTTGAGATACAATATCCTAGTTAGGAATCCCTTTACTTGGGTGGATTTTAGTCCTAGCTCGAGGGTGACCCACTGCTAAGAGTGATGAGCAACGTGGTCTAAGGATGGGAGGTTCATGGAAGGTCTGCACACAGTTGGTTATATTCTTACCAAGATAATTGTCAATTGTGTGTTAAATGACACGCTACATTATTATTTATGTGTTCATTTTTATGGGTTTTCCCTGTGTGTGGTTTATACTTGTCTTTATATTTATGGGCATTTCCTATCTATGTTTCATGTATATGTTTACTTTTATTTCTGTATGAATCTGTGCAATTACAAAATGTATTTACCTATTTTGTGTTTTATATATAAAGTTCCACAAGTGTTTTTGTGTGTATATGTTTTAATTTGCATACAGTTTGAATTTTTTTATGTGGCATGACCCAGTTGGATGTTGGGGATGTTACACCTTGCCCCGTCCAACCGCCTTGAAATATAAGTGCCAAATGTAGAAACTAAATATGTCATTATCACAACCTGTTCTATCAAATCTGTCATTGAGAAACCTGTCACTATATACTCATCAACCAGTCTAATCTGATCACATATGCCTCAAATGCTATACCACAATTTTGTACCTTAAACCATGTGTTAGAACCTCAATGTTATACAACCTCTATATGTACCAATAATGTCAGCAAAATACCTCAACCAAAAACCCTCAAACATGAACCAATATTACACTTGAGTAGATCTGCCTCAGATCAACTTTACAACAAGCCTTAAAATTTCAAGAGGGCATCCAACAAATTTACAAGGAAAACCCTCGACCAGATTCATAAATTCAACACTACACTTATGAAAACCATACCTTTTTTCTTCTTGTAGCATTCTGCTCCCACAAATTTGATGGCGCGATTTTTCTGTCGCACTTTTTCTGTCGCGATTTTTCTTCCGCACTTTTTCTGCCGCGTTTTTCTGGCACACTTTTCCCACCACGATTTGTTTTCCTCACTTTTTCTTTCACACTTTTCTTGCCATAATTTTTCTGCCGCACTTTTATCTATCAATAATGCCTACCCAAATAACCTTTCACAAAATCGATATTCAATGATATTCAATAGGTTCTAATGGGAGAGCCTTTATGTCTTATTTATACTTCCATGTAACTTGCTCAAGGGGTTACCTTCTAACCAACTTAACCCACTTTCTTTCTTTTACGGATAACCCACTTCTAATCACTTGTCCACCTTTAACTCACTTTACTACAAATAATAAATTCTCCACTTCTAGTTGCATCTAAATTATTTTTAATTATTTTCTTATTGCAACAAATTAACCCATGACCAACTCCTAATTTCACCCACTTGACTAGTCAACTTGTTCTAGGAGCTTCTAGAATTAATTTGACTTCTTTGATCTTCTATATAACTCATGAGGGTTCTTTAATTCACCAGGACATAACTCTCTAACCGTGACGAATTATGTGACGTTCAACATATCACTGGAAATGACATGACATGTACTATCCATCTATAATAGTATAACTTGCAAATATATTAAAATTCATACCGTTATACATCAATCAAAATGAAGTCCCTTAATCATACTATAGGGGCTACCAAAATTTTCTACTGGACTTGCTTCAAGGGTTGACATCAATGAAAACCAACCCAATTAATCAACAAAGGCATTATGTCATACATGAAAGTTCCCCATGGTGTTGTGAAGGTTTTCTTCTCTCTGTCATGTCCATGGCCACTTGGTTGTATCCTGAAAAACCATCGATCATGGATATCATGTTTCCCCCTACTACGTTTTGCAGTATATGATCCATCTTGATTAGGGGGTAGATATATTTTAATGAACATTTATTTAGGTTTCTGAATTCCACACATAGCTTTATTTCCCCACTTTTATTTCTCACTGGAACTAAATTATCAATCCATTCAGGGTACTTTAAGGGAATAATAATATAGGCATCTAATAATTTCCTCACCTCTTTATCAATGGTAGGAAAAAGAAGGGGATTAACTCACCTAAGCTTGTACTTGAAAGACTTAGTACCAGGCTTGAGGGGTATTCGATGTTGGATGCTATTGGTATCATAAGTTTTTAGGTCCTCATATCTCCATGAAAAGACATCTATGTACTCTTTAAACAATTGCAAATGCGCTGCCCTATGTGTTGGATTACTGAGAGGGGGGGTGAATCAGTAATAGAGTAATTATAATCCTTTTTCTTCAAATGTTATATCAATGTAGAATTATTATCCAATAATGAGCAGTAAGAAATAAACAATCACACACATACATAGTACACCAGTGTTTTACATGGAAACCCAAATCGGGAGAAAACCACATAATGTTTTTTCTTATATGTCTTGAAGAATTACATTCATTGGAAGAACCAACTTCCTTTGTTTTCCAACTGCAACTGGAAGGAGGCTCCAACCCCCTAGTTTCTTAGGCTACAACCTGAGGGAAGCTCCAACTCCTCAATTCTATGGCTACAACCAGAAGGAGGCTACAACCCCCAATGTTCTCCGGCTACAACCGAAAGGTGGCTACAACCACCTGTCCTTGCCCTGTCCTTCCACCCTAAAGTAGAAGTAGAATGATGGAACCACTGTCAAACTATCACTGTGAGATATACCAATGTAAACCTGTACCAATAAATCGGAACTATGCATCAACCTGTACCTCAACCTGTAATCAACCTGTACCATAAACAAGTGCATCAACCATGCACCAACTTGTAATCAACCTGTGCCATAAATAATTTCATCCAACCATGTACCAAGTATGTACCAATCATGTGTCAAATTCTCATCAATTATGACTCATCAATATGTACCAACATCATCAACTATACACCTCATGTATGTGCGCCAACTCATCAACTACTTGTCTCAAACATGTACTCAACATGTACCAAAATCCCTCAACAATTTCATCATCCAAATCTGATTTGTAGCTTTGTAATATACCTAGTGTATATGATCACATTCCTGCAAACCTTCCTTAACTTTAAAAACAAGAGACTAGCATTTTCATCAAACTTTTCTTTAGTCTCACATGCCTAGTTTTGGATTAGTCAACAACCCTAACTTGAAGTAATCATAACTTTGAACCTGTAATGTATAAAGATATAAAACTGATACACAATGTTCTTCAGTGTGTTTTATGTAATTCCTCCAAGTGTCACTACTTGGAAACTCTCAGAAAAGGCATTATAGAAAAAATGGCATACCTTGCTGAATTCTGGCTTATTCTAGAGAGCGACCTTGTAGAGCGTTCCCCGCACAAACTATTTGATGAATTTATCTGAAAATGTTACACAAAATACTAAATACTATACCCTAACCAAAAAATTTGGTCTCATTGAATTTGGATCTGTTATGAGTATGTTATGACGTTGTTACCCGAAACACCTAATTTTGACTAGTTTCAGGACTGGCCACAAACCCTATTTTCCACGGAGTGTAACTCCCAAAATACAACGACCCACAAGCTGAATTTTTTTACCACAGATAAATGGATATGTTTTCTCACTTTCATAAAAATTTCAAGGTCTGAATCATTATAGAAAAAAAGTTATAGCGAAAATGGTGAGATGACCTGTAAATAACATACCTTAGAAAGCACCATCAAAAGAATCTATCCTTCCTTGCATTTTAGCCTTCTTTTCTTCACCTTCATTTAGAATTCCGGTTTAGATATCCTTGGTTACCTCAGACACATATAGATATTCAATATTCTCAAGTGTGATTCAAATGAGAGAGCATTGCCTCTTATTTATACTCTCAAAGTAGCCCCCTTTGTTATCGGACTAATCGGTAGGTGTGGACACTAACAAATCTCCCTAGATCGACCTGGATCTAAACAAAAACAGGACAGTACATGAATCTTTCCCTAAGTTTTGACCATTGAATTAGCTAGTAGGAAGGAACAAGTAACATACCTTAGTATCTCTTCCTAGGGTCTCTGTTGCTCCCGCTTCACTACGGTGCTCTCGTGAGGTCAAGACCAAGACAACACAAACCAACCAAAGTGAAGATAGCAAAATATATTCAACTGTCAACTTATCTGTATGATCAAGGAATTACACAATAAAGTGAGAATGACTTTATGGGAAAGGGACATGCCACTGTATCATATTAATCGAAAGTAGAAGATTACAACCTAATCGCCTTGATGTCGCAAACTCCATTTCGGTGGCTCTTGGATCCAACACACACACTTGCTCAATCCTTGTATGAAGAAGATCAAATCCTCTCGATAGACTTGCTAGAGTCTCCAAGATCCTGTTCAAGCTAAGTCCTTCACACAATTCTTTCACCAATTCTCCAATGAATCTTGCTTAACCTTTTCCATGAGAATTCCATCAATATATAGGAGAGAATGAGATGATTACTTGGATAAGAATGATCCCACCATATCAGGGAATCCAGTACAAGGATAACCATTCGAATGCCAACCCATTCTTCTAGAAGATTACCTTCTAGAACCATCGAGAATTCACCCTTTTCCAAGCTTTAGAGAAGGTTCGCACCCTAGCTATGTTGCACAGTGCGAGAAGTTCACACCCTAGCTTAAAGCAGCCTGCGAGAATGGGTCATTCTCGCACCCTGGGATATTAGCAACCTGCGAACTCTCTTCAAAAGTAAGTTTTTTGGTAAGAGATGAATGTCACTTTTCTCAGGAGAAATTTCTTATGAGCAGCCTGAGTACACCATCATCAATACACCATCATGATGACCAAAATCATGGGTAACACCCTTAAAAACATCTTCTAGGTCACTTGACCCACTTTCCTTATTTTAGGGTTGGGTCCACTTCTAATTTCTCCATTAAATTTATTATTGAAATAATTTATTTTGTATTCAATTTGAATTATAATACACTCATCACTTCA
>ML780452.1:852242-877109 GCA_009831015.1 Picea engelmannii | reverse complement strand
CACTCATCACTTCACTTTATTATTTACCTTTTAAAATCTCTTAAACCACTTTGACTACTTTGACCTTTTGGGGCTTCTAGATGACATATGAGGGTCCTCCAACTTCGTAAGGCCATAACTCTCAAACCGTGAGGAGTTATGTTGCATTCTACATACCACCAAAAATGGCGTGACATGTACTATACGTATAGAATAGTATTATCTGAAAATATATCGTAACTCATACCATTACCCATTAAACAAACTTGGGTCCATTACCCAAACCTGGGGTCTCCAACTTCTCATGGCCATAACTCTCTAACCATGAGGAATTATGTGACATTCCACATACCACCGGAAATGACATGAAAAACACTATCCATCTAGGAAAACAAATATGGTAGGGGACTCATCTTGTACATTCAAAGTAGGAGGATTTGTTGATCCCTTCACCTACATCATTTTCTTAATATATTTATGATATGAGGGTTTTTTAGATAGCTCCACCAAAGGCACATGATTCTTGATCTTGGAAAACTCACATTCAATATTGAAAGATGAAACTGATTCCTCAAATTCGTTTGTTTATTTTTCCTTTTTTATAGGCTCCAAAACTTCATCTACCTTAGGGATGCCTAGCACCTCTTTAGCTTTATCTTTGGACAACTTTAGACAAACTCTCTTAGCCCGAGGTTGACTATCTGCAACAATCGCTTTCTACCAAATCCTGAGATCATACTTCTTATGCAACTCAACCTATAGTGCATCAACAAATATTATGCATTGAACTGAGGATAAAGCTCCTTTGTTGTGCTGAGAATCAAGCACCAATTTCTTAGGATTTAGTGACCCTTCATAGTCATGTTGAGTTATATGTATGAAATCATTATCATATTGAAGTAGGTAGATGTCTTTTGTGTATTCATCATATCCCTCATCCACTACTTATTCAATAATTTTTTTATTATTGTTGGTTTTTACAGGGGGTTGAAAGTGTTGTTCTTCATTTCTTCTCTCTTCTCACGAGTTGTGGATTAAGAGGTATTTTGAATTGATTAGGGTTAGGATTCCTTATTCCTCCCTCTTGGGGGACTCTGTTTCTATTGTTATGTTCTATCTCAAATTTGGACATTTTGTTTGTCATATTCTTGATCAATCTAGACATATCGTCTAGCTTTTCTTCTTGGGGTTCTCTACTTGGATCATAAGTGCCACAATTTTCCTTGACCTTTCTCTTTTTTGCATGATCTTATTTTTTCTTCATTTTTCTTGATGAAATAATGTTTCCTTATATTTCTATTGAATCCTATTGCATTACTAGCAGGGTTGGGGATCTTCTTTCTCTCATAGTCATGGAAAAATCAACATCAAACACCCCAGCGTATGTAACTTTGATTGTTGGTTGTGATGGATTTATATTTGCTAATATCTTGTTGTAGAGCTTATTAAACCACCTGTTAAAATCATCAATAGTTTCATTGGCCCTTTTCTTGAGTGAGCCAAATTCATTCAGGTAGTATAGGCTATCCCTTTTCTCACCCCACTGTCTCATAAAGGAAACTTCTAGAGCTGGCCAACTATCAATTGAGGCAACAAGAAATTCTCTGAACCATTTTCTAGCATCTCCCCATAGAGTTTGGACAAACATCCTCATGAAGACAACATCATGCTCTACAAATTGGTCATATGTAAATTATCGAAAAACACCCATATGCTCTTCATTTGAACAGGTTTTATCCCCAACAAATTTGGGAAGATATTTGATGTAATTCTAAGGGATTCCATGGGTAATTTGAGGCATATTTAATGGGAAAAATATGGAAGTGACCCAAGGATTTACAAGGGGTGGTGGAAGAGGTTAATTTTCCCCAAGTCTTCCTCCACCTAAGCTCCTTTGTTGTGTTGAGAATCAATCATCAATTTCTTAGGATTTAGTGACCCTTCATAGTCATGTTGAGTTAGATGTATGAAATCATTATCATCTTGGAGTAGGAATATGTATTCTGTGTATTCATCATATCCCTCATCCACTAATTATCCAACAAAGTTGTTATCATTGTTGGTTTTTACAGAGGGATTAATGGGTTGTTCTTCATTTCTTCTCTCCCTTCTCATGAGTTGTGGATTAGGAGGTATTATGAACTGATTAGGGTTAGGATTCCTTATTCCTCTCTCTTGGGGGACTGCTTGTATTATTATGTTCTATCTCGAATTTAGAGATTTTGTTTGTCATATTCTTGATCAATCTAGACATCTCATCTATCTTTGCTTCTTGGGGTTCTCTACTTGGATCAAAAGGTGATCCGGATTTAGGAGTGGAATGGATTGATTAATAGACTGAATACAAAAAACATAGAGATACGAAGAACGACAAAGATATCCAGTGAACAATATCATCTATCGAATAAATGAAATAGGATAAAACTGTAAAAATGCAGAACTGAAACACTTGCTCGAATGGTGGTAGCTATCTCTGAGAAAAGATGTCACTTCTATGCACATCCGTCTGACCAGAATGATTACAATGAGGCTCTATAGGCCCTTTTAATATTACTCATGAATGCCAAAACCCTAGACATCCAAAAACCTAACCCTAGGAGATGAAACACCAAACGTTATGTGGGTCCCTATGGGTAAGTTGGTACCTCAACTTCTCGGGGTCGTAACTTTTGCATACGACCTCCGTTTTAGGGTGCGTGATAGCCCGTTGGAAAGGCCTTTCATAGAAATACACATTATGCTATTAAACTCTGACTCTGTCTACAGTTTGACTGTGCCAAGCCCAAAAAACATTGTTCAGGGCCCCAAAATGGCCCTGGAAGTACAACAAGATGTGATGACATGAAAACATACAAAATAAGCCAGTTGGATTAGGTGGGAGGCCACCAATATCAACTTGGAAGATGTTTAGGTCTTCAGACAACCTTGAAAGTGTAAAACCCACAATTACAAAGAAATACAAAAGAACGTGTTGAACTAAAATTGTCCAAAGGATCTAGTTGGAATAGGTGGGTGGCCAACAATATCCACCTGGATCAGTTCTCCCCCCTTAGGAAGCAATGGTCTCCATTGCATCGAGTTCCCCCATCAAGTGAGGAAACATTTTCCGAATTTGGCCCCAAGTGAGCCATTTTTCTTGGTGTAGGATTTGCCATGCCTTGACAACCCGATAAAGGTGGATCCTCTGCTAACGAGTTCCCTTGACCCGTGTGTCCACAATTTGATCAGTGGATGATTGTTCCATGTAGTCAGGGTTGATATTTGTTGGTTTCAACTGTTCTGTGATCTCAGAAGTGTCTAATAATGGTGGAAAATATGGCCGAAGGTGGTCCACATTGAATATTGGGTGAAAGCCAAGGAAGGGTGGAGTGTTGAGCTCAAAAGCATTACTACCCACAACCTTGGTGATAGTGTAAGGCCCATAGCGAAGGGGGGGAGCTTTCGATGGGGCCCTGTAAGACGATCCTTCTGCAAATGTAACTAGATTACTTTGTATCCAACCTGAAACTGGTGCGGTACCCTATGTTGATCATGGCGTTTCTTGTACTTAGCATTAGATTTATGCAAAATCTTATGGACCTGTTCCCGGATGTGCTGAATCCACTCAATGAATCTGGTGGCTTTGTCGGTCTCAGACTGAGCATGGGAAGATTATGTCTATGTGGTTTCAAGAGGTAGTGTAACATCAATGGGACCCAAGGGTTGGAATCCCAACCCTATATGAAATGGGCTATGGCCAGTGGAGCTATGGAGAGCCCTGTTGTAACAATGTTGAACATAGGGGAGACTCTCATCCCATGTATGTAGATGCTTAGAGTTGTACATGTGTAGTATGTGCATAATCATATGATTGATGAACTATGTTTAGCTATCTGTTTGGGGGTGGAAAGCAATGGATTTAGTGAGCTTGGTGTCCAACAATGACCAGAGACTCGACGAAAATGTGCTAAGGAATCTGTTGTCCGGGTCAGAGATTATGGTCTGTGGTATCCCAAAATGGACCCACACTCATTCGAAGAAGAGCTTGGCAATATCTTCCATTTTGATATTCTTCTTGTATGTTGTGAGGATGGCCATCTTTGAAAACTGATCAATGACCACAAATACATAATCATTGCCTTGGTTGGTGGACGAAAGGCTAGACATGTAATCCATTAATATGGATTCCTAAGGCTTTTGGGGAGTAGGAAGAGGGGTGTATAAGCCTTTCCTCTTGATGGATAGCTTGGAAATGGCACAGAAAGTGCAAGATATGATATACTTGTTGACGTCCTATCAAAGTTTTGGCCAATAATTTTTTTTTCTATAGGATGGAAACAGTTTTCTCCACGCCAAAATGTCCTTCCATCCGACTGTAGTGGGATTCCCAAATAATCTTTTCCCTCTCGCTTGCAAAAACATAGAGATGGCCCAAATGGAATAAGAGTCCATCCTAAATGTGAAAATTGGTGACATTCACACATGTACCTAAGAGCTGATAGGTGGTGGCGAAGTCCAGATCTTGTTGATAAAGTTGGGGCCACTCAAATGCCTCATGTCCACAAGAATGTAGCACAATGGTGATTGAAACCACGTGAAGTCGACTGAGGCAGTCAATGACACAATTGGTGCTCCCTGTCTTATACTTGATATTCATATGGAAATTTCACAGGCAGGTGGACCTCTTCTGATGGCGTTCATTCTACAATTTCCCCTGTGTTTGTATGAACTGCATAGGCTTGTGATCATTGTGTATGATCGTCTCCTTTCCCAAAATGTAATGTTTCCATTGACAACATGATTGTATAATGGAATACAATTCCTTTTCATAGGTGGGGTGTTTTCGGACAATATCTTAGAGTGTTTCACTATGGTATGCCACCAGATGATCGTGTCGAGTGAGATATGCGCCTACAACATAGTCAAATGCATCAGTCTAAATCTTGAACAATTGTTGCAGATCGAGGAAGGAGAGTACTGGAGCTAAGCACAAGTGATGCTTCAGATAATCAAATGATCATTGTTGTTCCTTCCCCCACACAAACTTTGCCTTGCCACTGCCCTTGGTCACTTGGTTGAGGGCCCATGCAATATGGCAGAATCCCAACACAAACCGTCGATAGAAGTTGGCCAGTCCCAAGAAGCTTCAAATCTCGGTTAATGTGGTCGGGGTTGGCTAGTCATGGATGACTTGGAGCTTAGCTGGATCAACATGTAATCCATGCTCACCAACAATGTAGCCCAAGTATTGGACCTTGTTCATGCCAAAGGAGCATTTTTCCAAGTTGTCATATAGCTTGTGCTGCTGCAAAGTGCTCAAAACCTGCTAGGGATGATTTTAAGGATGGAAATTTATTTTAAAATGTAGAAACCTTGGCGAATCTTACTAATCCTTCATATGCCAACTATAAATTTTTGTCTATATTTTTGTAAAAATATTCAAATTTCTAAGGATTTTATATAGTTTTATAAAATTTTGGTGATTTCTAAGTTAAAATAATTTTATCCTATAGAATTTGGGCGAAATTTTTTTAAAATAGTGAATCTCATTTTTGGAAAAACCATGGAAAATTAGCCCATGAGAGAAACCTGTTGAATATGCTACATGTGCTTCTCCCAAGTTCTGCTAAAGATGAGGATGTCATCCAAATATACCACAAAAAAAGAGTTGGTGAAGGTTCTCAATACATCATCCATCAACCTCATGAAAGTGGTTGGTGCATTTGTTAAGCCAAAGGGCATGAACAACCATTAGAAGAGACCTTTTTTAGATTTGAAAGTTGTCTTCCATACATCAGTTGGTTCGATGGGAAACTAGTGGTAGACAGACTTTAGGTCAATCTTGCTGAATAAATTTTCCCCCTTTAGTTGGTCAAGAAGGTCATCAATCCTAGGAATTGGGTATCGATTCCTGACTTTGATTTTGTTTAATGCTCTGTAATCAAGGCAACATCACCAAGTCATATCCTTCTTACACACCAGTACAATCGGATTTTCGCAAGGATAGGAGTTGGTTCTGATGTGCCCCTTTTAAAGAAATTCTTGGATCTGACACTTGATTTTGTCATTTTCCATCAATGAGCGACAATAGACTGGTCCATTAGGTAGAGGTGCATCGAGGGTTAGATCAATTGGATGCTTGAATTAACAGTGCGTTGGTACCCTGGTGGGTGAGGAGAAGATGTATTTGTACTCTTCCATCATCCCATACACTTTCTTTTGCTGCAAAGAGAGGCTCTGTGTAGAGGTCACGTATGTGGCAGCAACCTTCTGCTTAATGTGAGTAGGATAACAAAGAATATGAACTTCCCGGTCTGTGAAATGAACTTACTGTATTTCTTAGCAGAAATTAAAGAAATAGCAGTAGGCAGCGCTACCTCTAGTATCCCGTACAATTGTATAATAGCACTCCGGGGTCTAGACTCATAATCAACATGACACTTCCACAAATATGGTTTTCCTAAAAGAACATCACAAAATTCAAGGGGAGAAATATCACAAAATAACTCGCCTTTGAAAGGCTTGATGTCGTAGGGAAGATGACACTGTTGGCTAACACAAATATCTCTTCCTTGGCCAAGCCAGCTGATGGTGTAGGTTTGCAGGTGTGGTGTCGTCGATAGGTCCAATCACTTGACAACCTTTGCTGAGATCAGGTTCTTCTGAATTTCGCTATCGACAATGAGATGGAGCGGAGCCCCCTTTACCCACATTTGTGAGTGAAAGAGGCACTCCCCTTCCTCTGGTTCTTCTGGTTTGCTTGGATGGACTTTGGTGGTAGCGACAATGGCAATGGGTTCACCATTGATGATCCACTTCCTTCCTTATGGATTTAATTTGGAGTCATAATCGGCCATGGACTTAGATTACTTCATCTCTACCACAAGTGACTGCTTGGAGTGGCATTATTCAGTGTTGTGCAAAGGGATTTTATGGTATTCACACCTTTTTCCCATGTCCTTCTCCGTCTTTTCATTGCCCTTCTTGTGTTGCATCTTGGACTGTTTGTCTTGAGAATGGCCATCTTTTCTCTGTCCCTTTCTATGTGAGTTGGGGCCACCTTTTCCCTGCTTTGGCTGTGAGGTGTTTGGAGATCCAAACTCTCGCCTTTTCTGCTTAAATTTTTTCTTGATCTTGACAACATATCTATAAGCCGTACCCAAGGAGGTGATGTCCAAAAACTCCATTTCTGTTTGAATGGATCTATGAAAAAAACCATGGTATTTGATCACCAGATGTCGCTCAGAGTCTTTGATATCCAATTTGGTGCATAGGGTATGGGAATTATTGGTGAAATCTGTTACTATATGGTCCCTTTCGTGAGGCAGCGTGGTCCATCTGGTGTACTGGTCCTCGTAGCTTCCAACGAGGTAGGACTATTCTTTAATGGCATCTTGAAAGGAATCCCATGTAGGGGTAACCAAAAATATTGAAGATTCCTCTATGGTCCTCTACTTTGAGTAAGTATCCCACCAGTCCTTAACATGGGGGACGACCTTGAGGAGTGCAAAAGTAATATTTTCCCTATCGAAAAAATTGTGGACCGAAAAATACCCTTCGAGCAGATTCAACCATTTATCTACAACATCTGTATCTATCAGTCCTTCAAATAATGAAATATCAAAATTTACTTGTAACTTGAAGGGGGTTGCATGACCGCTTGATGAAGATGCTTCTCCTGTGGGCAGCCACCAAAGGAATTGCGCAAAGTTATCCATCATTTCATTCATTTTTCGCACGAGGGTTTCGTCGAGCAACATTTTAAAAGGATATTCTGCTCCATCATCTTTATTTTTGTCCCACATGGGTTCTTTTTGGGTTTGGCACGACCGATCTTGCAACGACTCGATTGGTTTGAGTCCCAACTTCTTGTACCCAGATCTTGTCAAGGACATGCACAAAGAAAAACAAATGAAGAGAAGACTGCTCTGATACCACTGATCCAAATTTAGGAGCGAAATGTATTGATTAACATATTGAATACAATAAACATAGAAATATGAAGAACAACACAGATATCCAATGAACAATATCTTCTATTGAATAAATGAAATAGGTTGAAACTATAAAATTGCAGAACTAAAACTCTTGCTCGAATGGTGGTAGCTATCTCTGAGAAGAGATGTGGCTGCTACGCACATCAGTATGAGAAGAATGATTACAATGAGACTCCAAAGATCTTTTTAATATTACTAATGAATTATGAAACCCTAGAATTCCAAAAACCTAACCCTAGGAGATGAAACGCCAAAAGTTATGTGGGCCTCTATGGGTAAGTTAGTACCTCAACTTCTCGGGGTCATAACGTGTGCATACGACCTCCGTTTTAGGTGCATGATAGCTCGTTAGAAAGGTTTTTCAGAGAACTACACATTACACCATCAAACTCTGATTTTGTCTACAATGTGACTGTGGTGAGCCCAAAAAGCATTGTTTAGGGCCCCAAAATGGCCCTCGAAGTACAACCAGATGTGCTGACATGAAAACATACAAAATAATCCAGTTGGATTAGGTGGGAGGCTACGAGTATCCACCTGGAAGATTTGTAGGAATTCATACAGCCCTAGAAGTGTAGAACCCATAATCACAAATATGTACATAAGAACCCACTAATATCCACCTGGATCAAAAGTGCCACAGTCGTCCCTAACCTTTTTCTTTTTTGCCTGATCTTGTGTTTGCTTCGTTTTTCTCAATGAAATAATGTTTCCTTCTATGTCTATTGCTTCCTCTTGCATTACTTACAGGGCTAGGGATCTTCTTTCTCTCAAAGTCATGGAAAAATCAACATCAAACACCCCAACGTATGTCATTTTGGCTGTAGTTTGTGATGGATTTATATCTACTAGGATATTTTTGTAGATCTTATTAAACCTCATGTTAAAATCATCAATAGTTTCATTGGCCCTTTTCTTGAGTGAGCCAAATTCATTCAGGTAGTATAGGATATCCCTTTTCTCACCCCACTGTCTCATAAGGGTAGCTTCTAGACTGGCCAACTATCAATTGAGGCAACAGGAAATTCTTTGAACCATTTTCTAACATCTCCCCCCTATAATTTAGACTAACATCCTCATCAAGACATCATCGTTCTCTAAAAACTAGTCATTTGTAAAGTCTCAGAAAGTACTTGTATGACTTTAGTTGAATATGTTTTATCCCCATCAAATTTGGGCATATATTTGATGTAAATTTGAGGGATGTCATGGGTAAGTTGAGGTATATTTAATGGGGAAAATATGGAAGCGACCTAAGGATTTATAGGGGGTGGGGGAGGAGGTTAATTTTCCCCAGGTCTTCCTCCACCTAAGCCAACAATGAAATTTTGCAGAATGATGTTATGGGATTCAAAAGACAAAGGAAGAACAAAAATTTTCAAGAAGGGTTGATGGGAATAACTAACTTCTTGGTTAAATTCTAGAGGAAAATTTTGGAGGTCTATTAACGGTTCTACATGAAATTTAATAGTGGAAAGCGAATATTCAGGTATATCAGTCAGATCTATAGTTTCATCATTTTTATGAACAATGGAAGGAGAGATTTCAAGATAAGGGTTACCTAAGAAGAATGAGGTTTGACGCTCTCTAACATTCCTCTAGCTCACAAGCTCTTCTGGATCTGAATATATCGAAACCTGGTCATGATTATGGTGGCTTCTGTTGTGTCTTCTTATAGAGGCCATATTGTCCTTCTGTGTAGTTTCTAGGTGAAAAATTAATGACCAAGTGCCTTAGGCCTATTCACCATCATGTCTCATATCTTACAATGCCATATCCCAAGGGAAGATTTCTTCAACATACGTCCCTAACAACAATGCCATTTTGGGTGTTATCTCTTGAGATTTTCTAAGCTATTGTTGGAACGATTTCGAGGCACCCCAAGGGCCAAGAACCGGGATGAATATTAAGGCCATATTTGCAGTAAGGTAATTATGCAATATTTGGGAATTTTTTCGCTCTCTTTCTCTTCCTCTTTTGAAATTATAGAACCTCAAAAAATATCAGTTCAGTTGAAAAATGCTCTCAACTATCAGAGACATTTGTCCACAATTTTTTCAGACAATCAAGCTTGAAATGTGGTAAAAATTTTGGATTAGAGGAAAGACAAAATTAACATATAGGGCACTGCTAAGAATGAATCCTGTAGCTATGTGAAATGAGTAGTGTGCTAAAAAATTAAGAAGTGAACGACTCTAAAAATTGTAAACAGATCGATAAAAGCATTCTTCAAATAGTTAACATCTTCACACATTCAAGCAGATGGAGGTATCCTCTACATATCATTTTAACGCAAAACGAAAATGACAATAAATGGTCATACATTCAGAGGAAATTACTTAAGTGTCATTACCAGACATCGTATAATAACACTAAACATTGTGAATGGATTGCTGCTTGAGATTTTATAAATAAGATATGATACAAGAAAAAAAAAAGTGGGAGGAGATGCTTTACAAGAACACAAATAGTATAAGGAAGGAAATACAAACTGAAACTTAAACACATGGGATGAATCTTTGTTCCCCCCTTCATTTATCAACTGAATGTGCTCAAGGATTCTGTGGTCGAACAAATATGTTTGCAAGAAACTCTTTAACTCCCCAAAGTGCCAAATTTGACAATGGGTTCCTTCATCATCTTTTATTTCTCTCACTCATTCCCTAAAACTGCCTCTTGAAATTATTTTCAGCTTCTTGATTCTTGAGCGGTTTTCCTCCTGGTGAAATTTGGTTTACCTTCATCTGGGTGAAATTTTGTTATGATGAGATCATGGAGTATATGGATATTGGAAATCTAATATATCAATCATGCCCTGTCCCTGAAAAGATCCGTGTAATCACTTACATTGCTGCAACAGTTTGAAATTAAAACTGCATAAGCACGAGACTCAGCAGTCATCAAATCAAAATCAATGAGCAATCTCTATCATTGATCGAGGTCTCTATTGCGACTAGGGTTAAAGATTCAAATAAGTATTGCGACCACCATGTATTAAATTCGACAGATTTAAAAATGATTACTCTGTCAGTAGATTAATTAGAAGATAGCTAGATATTAATATTTTCGTAAATAAAGACATTTCAAATTTCTAACCATTTTGCCATTAGAATTTGAGAGTTTCATAT
This sequence comes from Picea engelmannii, assembly GCA_009831015.1. Classification (NCBI taxonomy): domain Eukaryota; kingdom Viridiplantae; phylum Streptophyta; class Pinopsida; order Pinales; family Pinaceae; genus Picea; species Picea engelmannii. The sequence goes on along the minus strand of ML780452.1, from coordinate 866,026 downwards.
TCAAGCATTCTAAGCTCACAAGTTTTTTCTTCTCACAGGAGGATTAGCTTCTTCCTTTGAAAATCATGGCGCCATGCAAAAGCAGGAAATAAACATGATTCATCATCTAACAAATCGAACCCAAACACGAATATACTTTCAAATACCATTGCCCGATTAATAGATGCCACTAAAATTTGGAAGCATGTGTATGACATTTTAGAGCATGAGATATTTATTTGTCTAGATGAATCAATGGAAGAAGATGATGGTACATTTTGAGTTAAGCTCAGAGATTTGACTAAGTCAGAATTACACAAATTTGTTGCTTGGCTGAAACTTATGCCTTACATCGATATGATAAGCTGGGCCCTAGAGCATGTAGACATCCAAACAAGAAGCATAATCAATCACCAAAAGACCTCAGTTGGTTCTTTTCAACATGAATATATTCAAGTAATGTATAAATTATCGTCTAAGCCCAAATATACCTACAATTCATCATTTATATTGAAGTTTGAGGAGGAGGAATGCACTAAGTATGAAAAAATCGACCACGATATAATAAAAACTTGGTGGGGTAATCCAACTAAGTTCATATCTAATGGCCATGATTTATATTCTATAGAATCTTTGGATGCTCATATTATGTACATTTCCATGGTGCTCTATAGAATGTTCAGTAGGAAAAAATCCTGCACATTTTACCATAGAATGGGTTCCCATAATCCATGAGGTTGTTGAGGGTTACACTTTTGACTGCGGAAATTTTTTATCAGATAACTTAGCCAAGGAAATTATGGAGTACAAGATTCTGAAGTATAAAGGACAACATTCCCCCTTTTATATGTTTTCATACATCATGGATGCAATTTTTTTCAGGACTCCTTTTCCTCTCATGAATTGGAATTGGATCCCGACCTGCACTAAGCCCCTTCATTTTTATCATTCTAAGTTACGTGAGGAAAATTCAAAGGACTTCTTCTATGAAATTTGTTATAATGTAGTAATCCCAATTCATGTATCTATCTATGGACAACGTCCCCCCATAATTTCAAAGTAGACCATTGGATATTTGGGTGTTATTGCAGATTGGTATGTTGAGGAAAACTTTTCTTATATCAGAGTGTTTGGATGCTATATTTTTCCTCATGTTCTGCCCAAATTCATACTTGGAAGATTGGTTTTTAGAGAAGCAGCTTATCAAACAATGTCAAGAGTAACAACCAAAGAATTGAAAGAGACACAGAAAAAAGTGTGGCCAACCTTTCCCATATAGATTGGCTAGTTTTTATTATTTGATTTCGGACACGCTAAGGTTGAAGCTTCAGCCTTAGAAGATATCAAATTGGTTGACATTGAGTATAAAAGTCATGATCCTCATAGGGTGGTTGAGAATCATTTAGCTCAATTTAATATGAAAAAATATATACATGAATATTTCCCCTATGATGAAATTTTCAGAGGAGCGAGATCTTATGATGAAGTTAAGATCAGATTTCAAAATTTACCTCAAGATCAACAATAAGGTTTCCTCAGTTTTCAAAAGAACATAAGGAATAGTCTTCCCAAGGTCTTGTAGGGAGAACATAAACTCAATTCAACCTCATAGGTGATAGAATCAACAAAGCTCGAGCAACATAGCTTGCCTAAGGCCAAGGTTAAGGAAGTGGAGAGGAACACAGATACATTATACAAAGATGTGATAATATTAATACTAGGTAATGATAAGAAAAAATTATTAGCATCGTTTGAAGTTTTTATAAATCATGGGAATAATTTTCCTCTTCCACTTCTAAATACTGAAACAACAATGAAAGATGCCACCAATCCAGAAGTATCAATTGCACTTAGTTCTCCCATACCATCAGTAACTCCTCTTGCAATAAGTTCTAGGTTATCTAGTGCATAATTTATTAATATATATGACCTTACACCTATTCAACCTGAATATATGCCTCCAACAAACTTATTTTTCAACAAGAAAAGGAAGGCTATCATAAGAAGGGAATCTCGGAAAAAGGAGGGAATAATTGTTAAAAGGCAGAAAGTGATATATGATGGACATGGATAGGATGATCCCGTATTTTCAAGATAAGTTGTATATTCATTGAGAGCCTTTTCCATTGCCAACCAATGGTCAGTGGATAATCTCACCAAAAAAATGGAACAAAAGAGCCTTCTGGTTAAAAAATTGCATAATGATATGTGACATATGGAAATGACTACCAAAAGTAAAATCAATTTTGATATAGAGAAAATCAGATAGGGTTTTGAGAAACAGATAAAATAGTTAGAAGACAAATTGAAATTAAGTGTTCAAAATCAATAGGTGAGCAATATTATGCTTTCCCAACGAGACAGGTTAATAAAGCAGTTACAGTCTCAAATAACTTCATTTGGGAACATGAGAATGGATGTCTCTACATTTAAGAAGCAAGCGTCTGAAATGAATGCAAAGATGGAAACTGTCCAAGAATATCTATACCAGAATATGGATATGATTCAAAAACATTATCAACTGATCAATATTTTCTTGAAGAATATTAATGAAAAGGAGAAGGAATCCTATATAGCCAGGTCCAAGTTCCAAGATTTTATAGTCTGGAGACAAAAGATAAATGAACCTGGGGTTGCCCCTTTTTCATAGTTTGAGCAAATAAAGGGAGAAATGGCTTTAAAGGTCTAGGAAAAAAATTTGGAATAAAGTAAGAAGCTGGCCCAAGAAGCAAAGGAAGCTTGTATCAACACTCTTTCAGCATAGAGATGAAAATGGCAGAGCTTGATGGAAGTCCTATCCCTGATACACTTGGGAAAATTGAGACTGAAAAGAGTAAGGAGAATTTAAAGAAAATTAGGGAGAACACAGAAAATGCTATCCAACAGGTAAATCAAGTTGATTTACAAATGGTAAATGATCTGTTGGTAAAATTGAGTTTACAACAACAGGTTATAGCATGGGCAGTTGTAAAGATCCAAGAAAAATTACCATTGATACATACAAAGGTTTTTGTATTTGAATTGAATGCGAATGTCGAACGTTCTAAATTTGTTGTGGAATTAATAGAACTACACACTCAATTCAAAGATCAGAAGAAACGAAGTTCTTTTGCAAGCAAATAGAGGAAAAATGAAGTGTCAACAAACCAAAGAAATCTCATTAAATCCATAAATATATCTAATGTATCTTCTAGTTTTGATTATATTCTTTTTTGAGAAAAACAAATGTGGGATGTCTAACTACTTTTAGTTAAGAATTTTTTTTAATAAATAAACAGGTCTAAGATCTATTAAAGGCTTTTTTTTTTTCCATATGTAAAAGAGAACTCATTAAATATCAATAGAAAAGAGAAGACAAAGATTCTACATCCCATTTCTTTGAGTTATGTGCTTTCTTTGTATTTCCATTTCTTAATCACATTGTCTTCATTCGATGGCTCTTGAAGATTGAAAGATTATAATTTAGTAATACATCTACTGTGATCTCTGTATATTGGAAGTTTGTTCAGTTACAATTTTTCCTCTGTTATTACCATGAGTAAAACAAGACCTGTAATTTGTGTGAATTTCCTCATTTTAAATCATCTATCAAGGACATTTCCTCCATCTTTATTCTACTACGGATGAGGTAAGATTTAGTTGTATTTGATACCTTATTTTGTTTGAACAGTCTTTGTTAATCATTTCTACTTTACATATAATTAAAATTAAGACTCAAAGAAAGAAATACTACCTCTGTGTTTTCTAATATCATAAAACTCATTTGAAGTTGCATCCTTAAAAACTGAAGTTAGAAAAAAGAATTACAAAAACAATTCTCATAAATATTTTGGATGCCTAACATTATTCTGCGAGCCTAGAATCAATCTCAGGAAAAACATAGAGATATGTTTTTCATTGCATTTTCTATTTTGCATTATTAACCATCCATAATGCGAGCATTATGCCTTAGGTTCGAACACAAACGATTGTGACCTTAGCCATTCCTTTTGCATGTCATAACTGGTTTGGTAGTGCCTACCCTTCATAATCACCCTAGTTAGCACCCAAATTTCTATTTGGTTCCCATGTTGTGTTTTTCTCAGAGGCCTAAGAGCCCTCTTTAACACCACTATGACTTGAAGATTAGGCCTCATTCTCTTCTCTTCATCTATATTTTGGCCACATCCCATGGGAGGTTCCTACATTTTTTCATGTCACTTAATGATCACCTATGCATTTGTTGCTCACGTTATGTCTCCCGTCATTGCGTTGTTGTTTTCCCATGATCCGCTTACTTCTATGTAGTAGCCTTGAGCATACACCGGTTTCATTATTTGGCCTCCACTTTGCATCTACCCACCTAGGGACAACACAACTGCTAAGAGTGGACCTCACTTACCATTACCATTTGCATTCTTCATTGCTTAGGTCGGTTCCACGTGCTTGGAACATAGGAGCATGTTGTTAAGCCACTTGTTCTCTCCCAACAAGTCTCCTTTAATCTCTTTTCAGAATCTTTAAACATGAAAAGATTATCGAGTGATCTTGTTTTCTTTCACACTCATTAAATGGTTTGAAATGACATATATTTAGTGTAAGTTTAACCCTTTTTCAGATCGGATGGACTACTTACGAAAAATGAATACTCTAGTCCACTTTGGCTAGAAGAGTTCTCCCTTGTATTGTTTTATACTTTTATGGGCTTGGGAAACTAAATTTACTAAAAATAACAAAAAGCTTACTTGGGTAACTCTTCCATGATCATTAAACCAAGAATGAGACAAAAAATACAAAAAAAAAAATCGAAAAAGTGTGGGGTTTTTTCACCATCGGTCTATTTTCAAAATAACAGTGTCAGTTGAGTCACTCTTGAACATGGCACCTATTTGATTCCTCATCACACAGTTGGTTTTTAGCTTTCCTAAGAGTCATCCCAGTAATATGAGCCACATATACTCCTCCGACTGGTTACTCTTCCAATCATCATGGAGAGTGCTTCAATGCTTCCTACGTTGTTGCACTATATTAATTCAAATCTTGTGTCGTGCTTCCAAGTCACCATAGTGTCATGCTATATGTTCAAGGGAAGTTTCAGCCTGAGTCGACCATCTGTTGTTTTTTTTACTTTCAGATTTGGCCATCCCTGTGTCAGTTATACTTTTTGATACTCTCTTCATATCATCTCTCGGTGTATGTTTCATGTTGATTGATGGGGGATACATCAAGACCCCCCTTCAACGAATATCTTCCTATTGACTTCAAAACATTATCTAGGATAAGGATATAGAAACTATCTAGTACCTTGGAGCTTGCAGTCATCAGTGGAAGGCCTCCTCATGATTGACATTGGGTTTCCTTCATTGACTCATGATCAATCGATTCAACGAGTGTTTGACATTAAAACCTCTGTTCACACTTGCATTGTTGTACTAGGTATCTAGGGGTCCATCTTCATTATTGGTGGTTCCCCTCGCGTCTGTTAACAATATACACCAATAACCGGTAATCAGATGGTTTCTACCATGCTCGACATAAGCTCATCTATTCGCATGATATAGATTCATACCATTGGGATCTGGGATGAAGATATTGGGTTGGGGCCATATCCTTCTTTTAAAACATCCCCTCCCAAGTTGCATTGGAGTATTTTACTTGTATATGAAGACTTTAGGGTCACTCTCCTCAGTGCTCAGTTTCTTCCTGACATCTATATGTTGTGTCATAAATCCTGATGCAGGAGCATCGCTCCATGTCAACCAACAACCAGCCAACCACGTCAGTGCACATGCATTCAAAGCTAAAGGGAGGCATAGCCTCATTTAAATTTGAAATGAATGTAATTGAATGTATTAGGCTGGTGATCCATGGAAGCCGTGCCTTTGAGCATGCATTAGATAGGATTGACTTTAATGCTAGATCGGCTGAGATCTAGTTCTGGATAGCAGACTAGACAACCATTGATTGTAATTAATTAGAGTAGGTGAACCTGGAGGAATGAGCCCTCAGGTAAAATATATTTTCAGATCTCATTTTGAAAGAGGAATGGTTGTATGAGAGAGCCAGAGAGAGCTCGAGGAACACCATTGTAAAGATACAGGCATTTGCCATTGTTAATATAACAGAGCAGTTTTTCTTTCATTATTCTATCTTATAAGCATGTCTGTGTGTGTTCCATATATATGCTATGAATGTATGTGTTATGTGGATGCATTCTGCAGGACTTTGTTTGATTTCAGGTTGAAGGTCTTTGAGGCTTCATGCCAGGAGGGTATGACAGAACGTTGAGGGTTCTGAGAGCAGTGCATAGGAGGATGCATTTCTGAACTCTGCGGGTTCAGACAAAGATGTGCTGAGGCACAGGACTGAAGTCGTCAACTCAGGAGGAAGACCTATGAGGTTGTTGAACACCTCAGGAGGTAAGGCTGTGTAGCTGAGACACAGTTGCAGACAGAATCACTGAAGATTTTGTAGAGATCTGCCAAGTGGGCATTGAGCATATGCACAGTGGTGCAGTTGGAAGGAACTCTGTTGGGAGTTCAAAGAAGAGGCAGAATCACTGAGGATTCTGTAGGAGCTCTGCCATGTGGGCATTGAGAGTGAGCATGAGGTGCTGGAGGAAGAACTCTGCTGAGAGTTTGAAGGAGAAGCAGAATCACTGAGGATTCTCAGAGCTCTGCCAGAAGGGTATCGATCAAGTGCAAGGAGTGCACAGGAGAAGAAGACAGGACCTTTGAGTGTTCTATGGAGAAGATACTCCGCCAGGAGGGCATTGAGGAAGTGTGCAGGCAAGCACAGACGAGGAAAGAACTCTTTGAGTTCTGTGTTGTGAAGGAAGGGTCCAAGGAAGGATCTTCACTGGGTTGCTGAATACCCAGAAGTACTCAGGAAGAGGATTGAGCAGAAGGATAGCCAGGAGGGAATCCATTTCATTCTCCATCTGAAGGAGAAGAAGGAAAAAATCCCTCAAGGGGTCTGAGCGTTCGAAGAAGTTCAAGAGAGACAGCGTGGTATATGCGCGAAGACTCTACAGGAGGTAGAGGTCAGATATCCAAAGATTTAAGAGGAAAGCTCAGGAAGAGTAGCGTTTCATACGCGCGCGAGGATCGAAGTCAAGGAGCTCGCAGAGGAGAAAGATAGCAAAGGGTGAGACCTTTGAAAGAGTGAAATTCTCCCAAGTGTAGGGAAGAAAGTGTAGAAGCTCAGGAGGAGCAGCGACAGCAGTTCGATCGGCAGGAGAACAGATCTGGACCGTCGAGGAGATTTACGTCTCGGAGGAGCCACAGCAGGTGGAAACGACGACAAGGATCTGGGCCGTTCGTTTGGGAGCGGACGCGTGTCACGTGATTACCCACATCGGGTCCTCGGGCATTGGAGGTTGGAAGAGGAAGGCATTCAACTCACAAGTGGCGAGGAGGTGAGAGCTCCGTGTTGTGGGGCCTAGCTGACGTCATCTCAGGATATCGGCACTCGAGAACGGTGTGGGCCACAGGAGTCAGCAAGCGGACAGGTGGCACCTCACATCTTGGGAGCTTGTAGGTGGAAGGGTTGAGAATTTGGTGTCAAGGGTCGCGAAGCGGAAAAGTGGCGTGAAGATCAGAGCTGTCCATATGAGGAGGACAGGTGTCGGAGATCGGAGATTTCACGAGTTCGGGAACCCGCAGAGTGAAGACCCAAGTATTGGGGGTTCAAAGTCGCGAGGCGCGAGGACGCGAAGCGGCAAGGGAGCGAGAGGATCGGGACCGTCCATTGAAGAGGACGCGTGTCAGAGATCTAAGGATCTCACAAACTCGGAAGTTCGCAGGGTAAAGGCCCAAGCATTTGGTACTCAGAGTCACGAGGACGCGAGGTGCAAGAAGGAGAATAATTGTTGGATCCGGATCGCGGAAGGACCGTTGGATCCGCACGTGGGATCGTGTATCGAAAATGCACGAGAGAAGACTCGATAATTTGGCCACGAAAACCGTGAAGTCGCGAGGGAATGAGGTCGCGAGTCTCGACATCTTGGGTAGGACTGTGTGGGCCATAGAAAGCCGGCGAGTGGAAGACAGGTGGCACGAAGGCCTCGGGATCTCGCCACGAGAAGTCCCGAAGTATTGGTGTTAGGATTCACGAGTTGCGAAGGTCCGAAGTCTCGGCGAGACAAAGGACCGTTGAAAGGTCAACTCTCGTGCACCTCGGCACTTCGGCACATCGGATGCCGAGATTTGGAACGTCAAGGGTTTGACATAGCGAGTCGCCAGGCTGCGAGGAAGGTAAGGCCACGGACAAAGGATTAGTGGTCATATGGTGGAAGCTTAGTCAGGAGGGCTAGTGCATAGGAGCCGAGAGCTCATCGATGATCGAGGATTCACGAGGACAGTGGTCTGTAGCAGCGGAAAGTCCGAAACCCCGATAGTGAGTCGGGATAACTATGGCTAAGTGCAGAAGCCGAGACAGGTGAAGAGAAGACCTGTGGACTGGGTCAGGAATTTGCATAGTGATTCCAGTAGGGGATCCAATGAGCCGCTTCGGCTCAATAGAGAGGATTTTGAGAACGATCCTGTGAAGCGGGAGAGCACGACAGGGTATGGTCGCGTCTCTTTGCATCAAATCCACATTGTATATTTTGGTGGCTATGATTATGTTCCTGACATAGATCCACATTGTATCTATTGGTGGCTATGATTGAGTCATGACGTAGATCCACATTGTATTGTCTCATGGATATGATCTTATTGATGACATGGATCCACAGTGTATTCTTTTGTGGCCATGGTATATCATTTCATTTCATGGATCCGTAGTGTATTGTTTGGTGTCCATGATCATTCTGAGTTTGAGTATGTCTACCTAGAGGATTGGTCTATACATACTCATCCTTGATGTTTGAATACATGTATTCTTTGGTCTACCAAACCTCCTTTTATGTCTCCTTGCGTTGCCTTAGATGAAAATTATTGTAATGTATTTAGGCCATCCACTCCTTTTATAACCTCACACATTAGGGGACATCTGTTATAGCCTTATTCTCCACCCTACAGGTCATAGAGGAAGACACTAGTGGATAAAAGATTTAATTCAACTTTTTCCTGAGGTTTGATCCTTTCCAAAGAATTTTTGGAGGGCCTCACATGACACCTAACATGCAACAAGCAAGGACTCACTAGACAACAATGGCTCAACAAACAAGGCATTGTCAAACTTCTAGAAAAGGGGAGTTACAAGGTGAGGAGCGAGAGATGAGTTGGATATTAGTGGTAATGACCTAGGAACTCACATCATTCGAGTTTCTAGTGGCCTCTATAATATCTAAAATCATTTCCTAAGCCTCCTCCAAGAACTATATAACAAAGGAAATCCTTGGGCAAGGAGAAGGAGAATTCAATAGCAAGACTATGCTGCCAAACTATAGAGGTATTAAGCCAGAAGTCATTGGAGATTAGCATGACCAAGGAGTTGTAAGGAGAAGCAGGGAGAAAGGATATTGAAGGAGCCTGCATCAACACTTGAGGTATGTTATCTTGATGTAAGTTCTTATTTTTAATCAATATATCATTTGGTTTTTCGCTTTAATGTTTGTCATTGATGTATAAATGTTCTGATATGATCTTGTAGATTATAAATCTGGTTAGATTCAAGCTAGATCTAGGATTCTAACATTGGGAAGCAATTAGAATGGTTTTGTATCATCTTTGGTGTGCATGAAGTAGGTTGTAGAGGCTAGAGTTGGAACTTCAGGACTGCAACAACAAGGATACGCTAAGGACACCCTTCAGGAAAAGGTAATCCATTCACTTAACTCTCTGTATGTGATCATATTATTTGTTTCTAGAGAAGACATAGGAATTCTACCCCCTCCTGTCTAAGATAACTAGGTTGATCCTAGGGAGATATTACTCATCTATTTAGTGAGATCCCTATGACAATTTTTCCCATAACAAGTAGGATTCTCTATTATTGCTCATTCGATCACTTCGTTACAAAATAATTGTATTAGGTTTGAATGGATAGCAAGATGTGAAGGGAATTTTAATTTATAGAATGAATTACTTACTAGTGCACCTATTTTGAATATTACTGATCGAAATGAAAATTTTGTGGTATGCACATATGCATGAAAACAAGGGCTTGGTGGAGTCCTAACTCAAAATGGAAATATCAATAGTTATGATTTCAGAAAGATTAAAGAACATGAGAGAAATTATGCAACATGTGATTTGGAGCTTGTTTTCATAATTCATGCATTGAAGATGTGGAGGCATTATCTCATGGGAAATAAATTTGAGTTAAGGATATGCCATAGTAGTGTGAAATATCTATTTGAACAACCAACTTTAAATGCTAGACAAACAAGGTGGGAATTTTCAAGTGAGTATGAATTTGACATCAATCATATCAAAGGAAAAGAAAACAAAGTTGTCGATGCACTCAACATAAGAGTACATCTCATGCTTGCTAAAATTATTAGCATGCATCAATCAAATTTAAAGAGCATAATTTTAGAAGTTGTTGTTACAGACCAACAATACCTACATGTAAAATAAAGTTTGCAATAGGAAAATGGACAACACAAATTTAAAGAATATAAGATGAAAGAAGATGGAACACTTATGCAAAAAAAAAAAAATAGGTTCCTAATTCCAGAGAACTAAGGAATTTGGTGTTAAAATAAATGCATAATGTTCCATATGTCGGGCATAATGGTTATCAGAAAACAATTGCAGAAATAATAAGCCAATAATTTTGGCCAAGAATAAAGAAGGATGTTGTTGATTACATTTCTAGATGCATGGAACTTCAAAGAGTGAAATCTTAGCATAGACACCCAACAAGTTTTCTACATCCATTACCAATCCCGGAGTGGAAATGAGAAATAGTAACCCTTGATTTCATGACTAAATTTCCCAGGAAAACAAGGAAACATGATTCAATAATGGTAGTGGTGCATAAATTAACAAAGGATTCTCATTTTATTCTAGTAAAGATGACTATAAGGCAATTAATATTGTAGAATTTTTCATGGGGGAAATTGCTAGGCTGTGTAGAATACCTAAGGAAATTGTTTTATATACAAATTTTACTTCAAAATTTTGGAGAGGATTACTGAACATGGATTTGGTACAAATATGAATTTTAGTATAATATACCATCCACAGTCGTATGGGAAGATAGAGAGTCAACCAAGTGATTGAAGGCATGTTAAGAATGTATGAGATGGATAATCCATCAAGTGGGAAGATTATTTGCATTTGGTTGAGTTTTCCTACAACAATGGGTATCAAGGCTCATTAAATATGAGCCCATTTGAAGATATATATGGTATAAAATGAAATATCCTAGTGAGTTAGGACAACCTAGCAGATAGAGTAGTACTTGGGTAAGAATTTCTCAAGGAGACATAATAACAAATTATTAAAATTAAGAAGAATTTGAAGGCAACATAAGATAGATAGACGATTTATGCAGATAAGAGCAGGAAAACCAAAGAATTTAAAGTGGGATAACATGTATTTTTGAAAGTGAAGCCTAATAAGAGCTCATCAAAGTTCAGAAACTATACTAAGCTAGCATTTAGACTGTGTGGTCCATTTGAAATATTAAACATAATAGATCCAATTGCATGCATGCATGCATTGCCTGTTTACATGAATGTGAATAATGTATTTCATGTATCTTTGCTGAAAAATTAATTTCCATATCCTAACCATGTTATTGATTAGACTTTGACTCAAGTGGATCTAGAAGGAGACTTTCACATCCAACAATGCACATATTGGACAGGAAGGTCAAGGCGCTATGGAATTGAGCCATAGGATTTGTAAAGTTTCAGTGGACCTGTTACAGTCCTGAATATGCTACATGGAAGCATGGGGATGACGTGTGAGAAGAACACCCACATTGTTTTGAATATTTTTTATTGTACATTTGTATATAATGCACTGAGGACAGTGCCAAAATAAAGGGTAGGGGGATGTGATAACTTGGTTTTGAGTAATTAGATTGATAATATATTTTTTTAATTTGATGAAAGGATAAAGTGCTTGTAAATTTGAAAGGCCAGAGATGCTAGCAATCTAATGTTTTGTGTATTAATAATAAAAAATTATCACCGGTTGCAAGATGGACACAAATAGAGTTATAGGGGGCTATGATTCCATGAGAGAGAGAGAGAGAGAGAGAGAGAGAGAGGCTAAGTAATTTTATTATATTTATTCACCCATCTTAGGTTAGTGAGGAAAAGTTGCTATATGAGATTCTTGGGGAGGTCACACGGTGATTTATTGCATGCAATTATTTAAACCATGTTTTTGGACATTTGGGGGTTTGTCATTCATTGTTCCTCATTCACTCTATTTCATGTTGGTTTTTTTTTTGGACATGAAAAATGTATTGTTGGAGGTACTGAGCCATTATTATTTGGTTGTAGGTAACTCACTGTTATTCCAACAAGAAATTAATGCCTCAGTGTGTGGATGCATTGGAATGTTTTAGTAGAATTGGCCCCAGGTGAGAATCCTTGGATTTTCCAGCATTGATATTTCCCAACCAATAGCACTTGAGCCCTAGAAAGAAGTGGACCATCATGAGGGAATGAATTGCTGAGAAGGGATTTTATTTCTTTAGGTTGTGCAAGTTAAGAGGGAAAGGCAGCTGGTGAACTAAGATTGTTGTGTGGTTGAGAAAAATGTGAGATCTTGATAGTTGACTGGTGTGAAACTTAGATTTGGCCTAGGACCCATCCTCATGGATTCACAACCTCGGCTCGAGGGTGGCCTACTATAGATATTTTATGTGAAATATATATTAAGGTTGGGTGGAACGTATGACTTTTACAACTATTTAGTGAAGATATTGTTTAAATATAAGTTCTTTGTTATGTGTCACTTGTAATTTATATTCCATTGTGTATTTAATATAACTCTATGTTGAGTTTATAATGTGCATGTTTGTTGATTAATGTTGTTCATGGAATGAGAATGTGTTTATTTTATGGAGATGCATGCTTCTTGATTATGCATGTGATTTCATCATGCATCTTGATTTATTTTTGATAAAAATTTGAAATTTTCCCAAGAAGGTGGATTTTGAGATACCCGAGCAATGGAGTATGTCATAGATAGTGAACTAGTGTATTATTTATTCATTAGAGGATAATTTTATATTCTTTTTAAACATGTTTATATGCTTGGTTGGATTATTGTCATCCTCAAATTTCCCTACTTCTTCTCGTGCTTTGACTCTGAATATATTCTTAATATATCATGGGTAGGCATTGTGGTTTCCTTATGTCCATTCCTATAGAAAGACATCATAGTCCTCTCTAGATGAGACTTGTGAGATTAGGCTCTATAACATAAATAAATATATAATAATAATAATAAATAACAAATACAAATAAATAATAAATGATAATCAATAATGAAGATTCATGACATCCTAATGAAATGACACATCTCTTCATGAAAGGGCACCCTATGTGGGTATATGAGGCCCTTATTTCTCATTGTAATATCATCTCATAACTTATTCATTATTCATATTATTACTATCCTATATGGATTTTTGTGTAATATCCTATTTATATTGGATTTTCTTTGTGTGAGTGAACTTAGTTCGTCTCATTTGGTATCAGAGAGATGTTTGATTTAGGCCTTTGGCCATCTAACATTTGGTTAAAATTGTGTTGCTTTTGGCAACATATCTATTGGTTGTTGGTCATAACTACAATACTTCTTAGAGTTTCTTAGAAAATATGGTCCTTGACCATAATTGGCCCTTGGCCATTTGAAGTCTAAAATTTCAGTTGCAGAATACAATATTGAAGAAAAATAAACTATTACCAC
>ML780452.1:836843-851928 GCA_009831015.1 Picea engelmannii | reverse complement strand
AAAATAATATATTTTTTCCTATTATAAAGAAAAAAAAAATAATAAAAAAAAAATGTTATTACCAACCAATGCGTACATCAATATCCACCATTTATAACCGTGCAACCACAAGTTCTTTTATACAACATTTTTCATACGATTTTAAGTGCAGTAACTCTACTATTCATTATACCAATCCATACAATTTCCATAGAAGTAAAAGGGTAAATTTCCACCGTTTAACAAATAGTCGTAACCTTTGTTAAAACTAAAAAAAAATGAAAAAAATTCAATTAACTTCTACATTATATTAATTTTAAGAAGTGAAGAATATCCAATGAAACGAACTAAGTTCGCTCACACAAATAATATCCAATATATATAGGATAGTAATAATATGAATAATGAATAAGTTATGAGATGATATTACAATGAGAATTAACGACCTTATATACCCACATAGGGTGTCATTTCATGAATATGTGCCCTTTCATTAGGATTTCATAACTCTTTATTATTAATTATTAATTATTAGTTATTTATATTTGTTATTTATTATTATTCTTATTTATTAGTCCCTACCATGGGACTATATCAATGAGTTTGCTTTTGATGTGACATTAATTTGTCTTTTACCATAAATTTGTGTATGCAATGTAATGTTTAACATAGGAAAACAAATATATATATTTTGGATATAATAAAAATATTTGTGTTTCTCATTTCTAATTGGTTGATAGAATTGAAATGTTATTGCTCTCTTCACGTCTTTCAATATGTAGAATTAACTACATAATCAATGAATTTCACCAATCACCACATCTAAATATAAAAAGTTGTAATATGTATTTATTATTATGCATTATTATATTTATATTATATTTATTATCTAATATATTATTTATTATTATATTTATATTATATTTATTATATTTGTATTATATTTATGAATATTATAGTTCCATTTAGTTTATGGTTCATTATACATTTTGAATAACAAACAACCCTCAATTATTATATTTTCACAAAAAATCTTCATTACTTGTGCATTTAGTTATATTTTCATTGTTCAACATGTATTTCTCAACTAACTTGGCAAGGACTATGTTTCCATGCAACCCTTGTTTATTTATGTTACACTACATTCTCCTTAAACATGCTTTGTCATCAAAGCATAATTACTTAAGGCTTCCCCTTAAATTTTGGTATGGCTCGTATCGTCATCTCAAGATATTTTGTGCAGGTAGTTGCGATACTCGACAAAACAAGATGTTATAACATTTGAATTCCTAAACTGACGTGTTTCATCTTTTGGGGAGTGACCCATCCCAAACCTACCTTCATTGGAACTGTTTGATTGTTAATTGTTCTGACAACCCTCTTCTCATTTCATGCTTCCATAGATGTTGTCAATTTTGTCTTTATTCCTTTACAATGTTGTAGTTTAGTTGTTGGTAAAAAGAACATTGTTCATATTCCTTTTGACTTTTTTGTTGGTCGTAACAACTTTTGTGATTCAAATGACGATAAGGAACCTGAATCTCTTTTGCATCTTGTTTGTTGGATCTCTCTTCAACTCTTGATACTATTGGTAATTCAACTAGATTGGTGTTTATTTCCTTCTCTAAGGTCTAGATTTTTTTAATTTGAAGCTTCTTGATTTCAATAGGTTCAAGTATTGTTTCTTCACCAATCATTCTTTATTTACTGTAAAATTGTTCTAACCTTTCCTTTTGTGATTTATTCTCGTTCTTCAACTTCTTTATTTGTGTAACTAAACTTTGATTATGGTTCTTTAGACGACAAATTTATGTTTCTTTATCTATGATAATTTTGTCACACTCTTTTTGGATCTCAAGTATTGTCTGTTTTTAATCCGAAAGTAGCATTTTGGAGAACTGATCAAGATCTTTTGATGTAGATATTGAATTTGACTTCACTGAAACATCATGTAATGTTATTTTTTTCTTCTTGTAAGAAAACATTAATTTTTTTTTTCTCAAAGTTTAATATTAAGCTACCCAACGTCTCTAACCAAGATGAATCGAGGATTATATCAACCTCTTTTTCATATATAGTTGTAACCTTGAAATTCGATACAAATTTATAATCTTCGAGTGCCAACGGTAAGTCCTTGATGTCATATTTAGCCAAAAAGGTCTTTTGTTTCGATTACACTTGTCTTTGGAATTATTAATTGATTCGTCAAATCGATACTGATGTGATTTTTATTCTTATCTAGACAAATGTGGATGTTAATTTCTTTTTCTTGAATATTTCCTCTAAATATAAATATTCTGATGCATATAATTAGATGATTTTTACCAGAAAATATTCCTTCCTTAAAATCTATTTTTTATTTGAATTGACCTTATAATTATTATAATATCCCTTTAATAATAATAATAATACTTAAGATTCTTAACTTAATAGATATCTTCCTCTAACATTCCTTTATAGTCTTTGAAGAAAATAATCATAGTCTTTGAAAAAAATAATCCTTGATAATTTAAAAAAACTTTAAAATTATATATAGATTTTAAGAACTTTAAATATTTTCTTATACTTTACCAAAACTAATTTTATATTTACTTAATATTTTTTTTTTCCTTGGTAATTAATGAAAAATAATTTAATATTACCTTCACACTTTACAAAAGAACTCTTTTAGTTATACTCATTCTTTAACTCACAAATTTGTGAACTTTTAAAACAACTTTTTTTTTTAATTAAAACTTTTTACTATTTTATTATATATCCTCCTTTTATATTTTTCACCATATATTATTCACTTCTTAAAATTAATATAATGTAGAAGTTAATTAATTTTTTTTCCTTTTTGTTTTTGTTAAACGGTGGAATTTACCATTTTACTTTTATGGCAATTGTATGGATTAGTATCAGTAAATGGTAATAATATTTTGTTTTTATTCTTTTATTTTTCTTTATAATAGGAAAGAATATATTCTTTTCTTTTTCCTTATATATATATATATATATATATATATATATATATATATATATATATATATATATATATATATATATATATATATATATATATATATANTTATATATATATATATATATATATATATATATATATATATATATATATATATATATATATATATATATATATATATATATATATATGGCAACGAAACTTTTTGTTCAAAAAATTCTTGTACGTGAATTTCCACAATAGAGATATTTAATTATTATGCTACAGTAAGAGAGCTTGATTTTACCTGAAAATTTGTGGTAATTTAAACCATTATTTTACTCTTTCTTTCTTTTCAATATTATTGTCGATGCAAGGTGGAAGGAATCTCTTTACTTTTTTGTTAAAAAAGTTTACATTTTTTTAATTTTTGGGTAATAGTTTATTTTTCTTCAATATTGTATTCTGCAGCTGAAATTTTAGACTTCAAATGGCCAAGGGCCAATTTTGGTCAAGCACTAGATTTTCGGAGAAATTTTAAGAAGTATTGTAGTTGCAACCAACAACCAATATATATGTTTCCAAAGGAAACATAATTTTAACCAAAGGTCAGATGGCCAAAGGTCGAGATCATATGCGCTCTGATTCCAAATGAGACAAACTGAGTTCGCTCAAACAAAGAATATCCAATATAAATAGGATAATACACATAAATCCATATAGGATAGTAATAATATGAATAACCAACAAGTTATGAGATGATATTACAATGAGAAATAAGGGCCATATATACTCACATAGGGTGCCCTTTCATGATGAGATGTGTCATTTCATTAGGATGTGATAACTCTGCATTATTAATTATTAGTTATTAGTTAAATTTGTATTTTTTATTTATTATTATTATTATTATTATATATTTATGTATGTTACAGGATCTACCTCTTGACCCATCATATATAGGTTCTTCATTTTTGAAGGTGGTATTGATGATTCATCTATGTATATGGCATCTATTTTTCCTTATACGACTTTATTTTCCTAGTCTAATGGAATTATGATTTTTCTCTTGCCTTTTTTGAATATTAGAGCTCCTTTGTTAGAGTAGATCACATTCCTCATGGAATTAATCCACGGTCTCCCAAAACATACATTGTATTCTTCCCTACATAATTTTAATACTTCAAATCTAGCCATGTCTTAATGTTGTATACGTCAAGTTGTACCATGCCATTCTCCCTAAGGTTTTGCATGTCACATGGTTTTCTACTATTATCATGTTTTTTCTTTGTTTCAATGGTGGCATACCTAGTTCTTGCTATAATATAGAGGAGATAAGGTTAATCTATGTGCCTGGATCGATTAATGCATTTGAAATTTCTTTTCCCATTACTATAGTTCTTGGGATCATGCCATTTTTCTTTTTTCATCCCCTTTAGTTCCACTTCCAACTTCTTTGTCATTTCATCATGTTCTTGATTTTGTTTCTATTCTTTTATGTTTGTTGTCATTTAATTATTCTCCTTCAATATGGATTTTTGCATGTACCATGTCCTTTTAATTCCTTGGGTTGGTTGTCTTTACATATTAACATATTATATTGAACAACCCTATGATGAACCAATATATTTTCTATGTTTTTGTTACATCATGTCCAATTTTTTCATCAATTTTTTGAGGTCAATCTCATAGAGGAAATCCATTTTCCCTTTCATTCGATTTATCTCCCCAATTCATGAAAATGATGATATCCAAGTATGCATATACATCTAGGAATTTTTCAACCACTTCCATCCATGTGTTGAATGTTTTCTGTTTTTTCTACTTCTGATACAATGTTGATATTGGTTCACTGAGCGATCCTTTCAAAATGACCCCTTTTTTTGCTAGATTAAATTTGTTATATTCTTTCTCGAGTGATTCAAGAGTAAATATGATCCTCTCCTTCCGTGAATCCATCAAATAACAATATAGTTGTGACATGTCAATTTGTGTTTTTTTCCATACTCTTGCTCATTTCCTTGGTGTTCCTATTTTCAAGTCTCTCGAGTCTCTTCAATGCTCTCATTCTCCTAGCCGAGGATTTTGATAATTATTTGGAATATGCTCCTTGTCCCATCTGTTTTGTTTCAGTATGATATTTTTTTTCACACTTTACCTCTCCTTTCTTAAGTGTTCTATGGGTATGGTTTCATATTTCAAATTATTGTTGGTGGTATTTTCATTGTTCTATGCTTCTTCCTAATGAAAACCTTATCATCCTATTTCTTATTTAGGCCTACCTCCCAAAACTGTTAATGAAGATTACCCATCAAAACAATCTATCATAATATTCTTCAACATTATTACGAGTCTTTCTCTAGTTTATAGTCTTGAGTTGGAATACCCTCAAAACGTTGGCTATAAATATCGTAACACTCTTAAATTTATCATAAATTGAGCATAACACACACATTGCATATCATTCATACATAAACATCATAAACATTTTATCTTGAATTAATAAGAAACTACACAAACATACATAAATACATCCCAATCAATTTACACCAGATATTATAGTGGAAAAATCCTCAAGAAGATGAATAACCCCAATCTTAATGATGATAGGGATTATCTCAATTCATCCTGAAAACCCTTATAATTATAATTGCTTCTTATAGTATAACCAATACTACTTCTGATCACTTACAAAATCAACTTCATGAAATCCTAATTTCTTAACTATTACATCCTAACTTATATATACTTTTCTCTTGCTTGCTTGGGTTAATCCATTTTCCAACCCCTTTGTGCTTTCCTTGTCTTGTAAAAGTGGTCCCTTAGCCTTTGTTGGGGTTTCTACCCCCAACAAGATTTCAACAACTGATTGAAATTAGAAAAACTTCAATACATACATTTGACAATATAGGATGAGATTTAGAAATTCTAAACTTAATGAAGGCCCTCATTTTGGAAAAGTTCAGTATTGATTTCCCTATATAAGGTTTTTCCCATTAATAATTTTGATACAATTGGGGGGAGGGGGGGGAGTGAGGGGGTCACGGTTGGAATGAAAGTTTTCTTCTCAAATATGAAATGAAAATACAAAGAAAGATGAACTCACTATGGATTTTCCATGGATATCATGGCCTATATGGATGCTATAGGATCTTCTACTTCCTTTGTTTTGTTCACAATATCCCACTCTCTTTTTCTTCTCAACTATAGAATAGTAATCAATACAATAGGAATGGAATCCCTTCCTTACTTAGTGGCTCGGTATTGACATGTCTTCATATCCATCTAATTTTATTTAGGTGTTTCACATGTCTCAGATCCTTATTAGGATTAGGGTTTTAGACCCTCTAAAATATTATTGAAATTCCAAAAATGACTAGCTTGACATGTGTGAGGAAGGGGATTTCATGTGGTATCCATCCAATATCCTGGCGGTAAAAATCATAGGGATTACTTAGAGGGGGGGTGAATCAGTAATAGCGTAATTATAATCATTTTTCTTCAAATAATCCAATTGTTATATCAATGTAGAATTATTATCCAATAATGAGCAATAAGAAATGAAAAATCACACACATACACAGTTCACTAGTGTTTTATGTGGAAACCCAAATCGGGAGAAAACCACAAAATGCTTTTTCTTATATGTCTTGAAGAATTACATTCATTGGAAGCACCAACTTCCTTTGTTTTCCATCTGCAATTGGAAGGAGGCTCCAACCCCCTAGTTTCTTAGGCTACAACCTGAGGGAAGCTCCAACTCCTCAATTCTCTAGCTACAACCCCCTATGTTCTCCGGCTACAACCGAAAGGTGGCTACAACCACCTGTCCTTCCCCGTCCAACCGCCCTGAAGTAGAAGTAGAATGATGGAACCACTATCACACTATCACTATGAGATATGCTGCTGTAAAACTGTACCAATAAACCTAAACCATGCATCAACCTATACCTCAACCTGTAATCAACCTATACCATAAACAAGTGCATCAATCATGCACAAACATGTACCAAACAATCTGTAATCAACATGTACCATAAACAAGTGCAACCACCCATGTACCAAGTATGTACCAATCATGTGTCAACTACTCATCAACTATGACTCATCAATATGTACCAACATCATCAACTATACACCTCATTTATGTGCTAACTCATCAACTACTTGTCTCAACCATGTACCCAACTTGTACCTCAACCAAAATCCCTCATCAATTTCATCATCCAAATATGATTTATAACTCTTTAATATACCTGGTTTATATGATCACATACCTGCAAACCTTCCTTAACTTTAAACAACAAGAGACTATCATTTACATCAAACTTTTCTTTAGTCTCACATGACTAGTTTTGGATTAGTCAACAACCCTAACTTGAAATAATCATAACATTGCACCTGTAATGAATAAAGATATAAAAATGATACACAATGTTATTCAGTGTGTTTTATGCAATTCATCCAGGTGTCACTACTTGGAACCTCTTAGAAAAATAGTTATAGCAAAAATGGCATACCTTTCAGAATTCTGGCTTATTCTAGAGAGAGACTGTATAGAGCATACCCCGCATGGAATATTTATTGAATAGATCATAAAATGTTACAAAACATACTAAAGAATTTACTATAACCAACACATTTTGTCTTACTGAATTTGGATCTGTTATGAAAAAGTTATGACGTTTTTACCCGAAACACATTTTTTTGACTAGTTTCAGGACTAGCCACAAACCTTATTTTCCACGGAGTGTAACTCCCAAAATACAACAACCCACAAGATGAATTTTTTACCATAGATACTTGGATATGTTTCCTCAATTTCATAGCAATTTCACGGTCTGAATCATTCTAGAAAAATCGTTATTACAAAAATGGTGAGATGACCTGTAAATAATATACCTTAGAAAGCATCATCAAAAGAATTTATCCTTCATTGAATTCCGGCCTTATTTTCTTCACCTTCCCTTAGAAATTTGGCTTAGATATCCTTTGGTTACCCACAACACCTATAGGTATTGAATATGCTCAAGTGTGTCTAAAATTAGAGAGCCTTTCCTCTTATTTATACTCTCCAAGTAGCTTCCTTAAAAACATCTTCTAGGTCACTTTGCCCACTTTCCTTATTTTAGGGTTAACCCACTTCTAATTTCTCCATTAAATTTATTATTTAAATAATTTATTTTGTATTCACTTTGAATTATACTACACTCATCAATTCAATTTATTATTTACCTTCTAAAATCTCTTAAACCACTTTGACTACTTTGACCTTTTGGGGCTTCTAGATGACATAAGAGGGTCCTCCAACTTCATAAGGCCATAACTCTCAAACCATGAGGAGTTATATGATGTTCCACATACCATCAGAAATGGAATGACATGTACCATACATATAGAATAGTATTACCTGCAAATATATTAAAACTCGTACCATTATCCATCAAACAAACTTGGGTCCATTACCTAAACCTGGGTTCTCCAACTTCTCATGGCCATAACTCTCTAAACGTGAGGAGTTATGACGTTCCACGTACCACCGGAAATGGCATGAAAAAAAATATCCATATAGGATAGTTTCAATGAAAAATTCACTGACCTTCATCTCATTACTCCACAAATAATCATGAGTTCTCTAACCATACTTCTATGATAACTCAATTCGCAAAGCGTCATCCCCTGAGGGATTTCACCATAAGGGGACCACTTTGGAGTTCATCCATTTCTACTTATTATCGAACATGACAAGAAAATAACAAGTCTTCTTTACATCAAACAATCTTGGGTCCATTACCCAACCTTTGTGCTATGGGGATTTCTTCAAGGGTTGACATCAATGGAAACCAAGATTCATCAACAATCTCCCCCTTTGGCATTGATGGCAACACTCTGATGCAATACTAAAATCATATCACTTATGCTCCCCCTAGAACCATGTCACTGTCCTCTACATCTGATAAATATTCTCCCCCTAGAACCATACCTCTATCCTCTGCATCTGATAAATCTCTCCCCCTTTGTCATCAATGGAAAATGTATCTTTCCATCTAGGGTTGTTCCCCCTGACTGAATTGTCTTCTTATGGTGCTTCCTCGTGTACATCTAAGACATATAAGATAACCATTCAAAAGAATTCATTTTGGAGTAGAAATAACTCCTAGTCTCTGGCGAAGATACTCAAAGGCTTCCCGTGGAAGTGGTTTTGTAAATATGTCTGCCACTTGTTCTTTTGTGCCCACATACTCAACTCTGATGTTCTTTTCTACAACCTGTTCCTGTAAAAAGTTATACTTGATTGGAATGTGCTTCGTCTTGGAGTGCATCACCGGATTCTTTGAGATACTGATGACACTTATATTATCACAATAGATTGGAATGGGCTCATCATACTCAACCTGTATATCCGTCAGAATTTGTTTCATCCAAAGAACCTATGTACAACATGATGTTGTTGCAATGTACTCTGTCACGGCTATAGATAAGGATATTGATGATTGTTTCTTTCTTAGCCATGATACTAAACACTCACCCAAGTAGAATTTTTCTCCACTGGTACTTCGTCGGTCATCAATACAACCTGCCCAATCTGCATCTGTGTAGGCAATAAGTGATATATCCTTTCCTTTTGGATACCATAATCCAAACTCTTTTGTTCCTTTGAGATATCTTAAAATCCTCTTCACTGCTAATACATGTGATTCCTTTGGTGTTGCTTGAAATCGTGCCACCTGTCCAACTTCCTGCATTACATCTGGTCTAGATGTTGTCACATATAGTAGGCTGTCAATCATTGACTTGTATTGCCTCTAATATGTATACTTTGAATCATCATCCTTGCTCAACTTGCAACTGGTTTGCATGGGAGTGATAACTGGTTTGTAATCTTCCATACCGAACCTTTTAACATTTCTATGATATACTTGGTTTGAGAAATTAAAATTCCTTGATTTCTTTGGTGTATCTGAAGTCCCAGAAAGAAGGATATTTCTCCAAGTAACGACATTTCAAATTCATTTTGCATATCTTTTGCAAATTTATGGCTTAACCTGTCATCCTCACTCCCAAAAATAATATCATCAACATAAACTTCAATTAATAAAATATTACCTTCACTTACCTTGATGTAGAGGTTGTTGTATACACTTCATTTTCTGAACCCTGCCCGCTGCAGATACTTATCCAATCTAGAGTACCATGCTCTAGGAGTCTGTTTTAGACCATACAATACCTTCTTTAATTTACACACATAATCTGTGTTTTCTGACAACTGAAATCCTTCTGGTTGTTCAATGTAGACTTCTTCTTCAAGCTCCCCATTCAGAAAAGCTGATTTTACATCCATTTGATACATTTTAATATTTTTGGAGCATGCATAAGATAAAATAAAATGAATTGATTCCATTCTGGAAAATAGGGAAAATGTCTCTTCAAAGTCAATTCCTTCAACCTGTGCATATACTTTACATACCAATCTAGCTTTGTTCCTTGTAACCTGTCCATCTTAATTCAATTTATTCCTAAAGACCCACTTTGTGCCAATCACATTCTTATTCTTTGGTCTTGGAACCAATTCCCAAGTGTCATTTTTCTCTATTTGATCCAATTCCTCATCCATGGCCTTATTCCAAGATTCATCCTTGCTGGCTTCTTCAAAATAGTTTGGTTCAATTGTAGATAGGGGTGTTAGGTGTGTTTGTTCTGGTGAACAGATTCGTCTTCTAGTCTCAACTCTTGCATCTTTGTTTCTGATAATCTAATCTACAAGATGATTCTTATGTACTCGTTTACTGGGTGTCTTTGGAGACACTTGTTGAACTTTCTCTTCTACTTATGTCCAATTCTCTTCATCTTCCTCTTCTACTTCCTTTTCATCTTTTGCTTCTTCTTCTAAGTGTTGTTTCATTGATTCATTTTCTTCCTTTGATTTTGGTCTACCTATTTCATCAATTGTTACGTTGATTCTTTCCACAACTTTGTTCAATGTTAGATTGTAACAATTGTATGCTTTCCTTGTACTTGAGTAACCAACAACTAATCCTTTGTCCACACAAGAGTCAAACTTTCCCATTTCGCCAGCTTCTCTTTTGATATAGCATTTTCTTCCAAAAAATCTGAAGTGCTTTACATTTGTTGGTCTTCCTTTCCATAGTTCGTAAGGAGTTTTATCAGTGTTGTTTCTGAGAATTACTCTGTTTTGAATGTGAACTGTTGTATGCACTACCTGTGTCCAAAAAATATGTTTCAATTTCGAATCCATTAACATTGTTTGAGCCATTTCTTGTACTGTACTATTCTTTCTTTCAATAACTCCATTCTGTTGAGGTGTCCTAGCAATGGATAATTTCCTTTTTATTCCATGATTGTTGCAGTATTACATAAATTCCTTTGAGGTGAACTCTCCTCCATTATCAGATCTCAAGAATTTGATTTTTTAATCCATTTAATTTTCAACCATTTTCTTGTAGATCTTGAAGTTTTCAAAAGATTCTGACTTATTATTGAGAAAGCAAACTGCAGTCATTCTTGTATAATCATCAACTAATAACATGAAGTATTTCTCACCTTTTAAGCCCTTTGTTTTAGTTGGTTCAACTAGATCCGTATGCACAATTTCCAGTGGTATTGTTGTTGAATATTCCTTTGATTTAAACCTGGTCTTTGTTTGCTTTCCTTGTTGACATTGCTTGGATAAAGTGTTGGTTGGTTTCATGATCTAGGGCATTTCTCTGACTTCTTCTCTTTTGATGACTTTGAAAAGGTTATCAAAATGTATGTGCCCCATTCTTTTATGCCATATCCAACTTTCATCTTCCTTTCCTAGACAACACTTTTCATTTCCAATTTCCCTTAACACATATATGTTGCTTGAAGTTCTTGCAGCTGTAGAGACCAATTTCCTTGAACCTTCTTTTCTTATCTCACACTTTTGTGAATTGAAAGTAACTTTATGACCTTAGTCACACATTTGACTCACTCTTAGAATAGTATGTTTCATATCTTCTACTAGTAGAACATTTTCTTCCTTTTCATTCTTGTTCCCAATTTGTACTGTGTCATTTCCAATGATTTTGGCTGAATCATCATTTCCGAAGGAGACTGATCCATCTCTTTCAATTCATAATGTAAGAAAATTGTCTCTATCACTTGTCATGTGTTTTGAACATCCACTATCAACATACCAACCACGTTTCTTCTGCTTAGCTGTTAGAGAAATTGTGCATTCTTCATTGCTATACTGATCTTGCTTTCTTATCCATGTCATTTTCCGAGGTTACTATCTGTGACTGTTGTTATTTTGTTGAGGTTCTTTAGGAAGGATTTCCATTCTGCAATCTTTGGCCATGTGTCCAAAATTGTTACATTTGTAACATTCCACTTCAATGCTCAAATATCCAAACTTGTTGTAATTTCTTCTATGTGTTTCAATAGGTCTTCTTGAATAACCCCTTTGTGTATGACTCTCAAAGTTGTTATTATTCATGTTGTTAGCTCTGCAATTCACAACATTATGTCCAAAATTATTACATGCATAACATAAACCAAAAAATATAGTTTTATACCTGGGAGTTGAAGATCTTCTGAAATGAGGTTCTCTTATGAATCCTTCTTCTTCTTGAGGCCTATATGTCTGTTGTTGATTATGAAATCTAAATCTTCTTGGTGGAGAAGTGTCCCTATAATCTTCCTTGTATATCTTCATATCCCCTTTGGTTATTTCCGTATAACTTTTTGGATATGTGTGTTGCTCTGTTGTTTTGGAGCTTGATCCCTTTTCTGTCTGATTGTATCCAAGTTCGGACTTGTCAAGATGATATTTTTTACTACTGATAATGTCATCCAAAACTTTTGAGCTATTCTGCATATTTTTATTTTGAATATCCTTTCTTAGTGCGACAATCTCTGCTTCCAAGTTTCCAATGATCCTATCCTTTTCTTCTAGCTTTTCTTCGAGTGCTTCATCAATTATTTTATCTTCTTCTATTTGAACCTTCAATTTTGTGATCATTTGTTCTAGTTCTCGAGTATCCTTTTTCTTTTCTAGTTATGCTTGTAGTTTCTCGTTTTTCTTCTTTTCTCTTCTAATAACTTCTATGGCACACAATAATTCTTCTTGATAGTCAACTTCTGCTTCAATTTCTTCTTCAACTTCTTCATATTATTCTTCGACTTCTTCATATTATTCTTCGGAGTCTTCTTTGTCAGAGTATTTTAATTCCATGAATAGAACTCTTCTTGTCTCACTATCATTGAATTCATCTTCATCTAATGATGAGATGTCTTCTTTGGTGCATAAGCTTTTCTTGAAAACTTTCTTTGTAGTTATTTTGCCTTTATATGTGTGTTTTCCTTTTGAGTAACCTTCATCATTTATCTTTTTCTTATGAGGACATTTGTTATCAAAATGACCAATACCATCACAATTAAAAAAAATTAAAGGAAATTTGCCTCTATACCTATCGTTGGTTCTCTTGTTCAGTCTTTTGACAAAGTTGGCTACTTCTTCATCATCTTCCGAGATGTCACTACTGCTGCTATATTCTTCTTATTCCTTTTTCTATTGATTTGATATTTTGGATGGTTTGAAGGATGTTTCTTTTACATCTGGATTTTCCTATTCAATTCTCATTTCATATGATGTGAAGATTCCATGCAGTTCATCCATGCTTATTGAGTTTAGATCCGATATTTCTTCTAGTGATGATATCTTAGAGTTAAATATCATAGTAAGAGATCTTAGTACCTTTTGAACAATTATAGATTCTTCGATTTCTTCTCCCAATCATATGATTGCATTCACTGTTTCATCGACTCGTAAAAAGTAGGCTGCAATATTCTCATCTTCCTTCATTTTTAGTTGTTCGAACTAACCTCGGTAAGTTTGAAGATTTGCTTATTTGACTTTTGTATCTCCTTCATAAATATTTTGAAGCTTGTCCCAAATATTTTTAGTGGATTTATAATGTGAAAAATTGGTGAATACCGTATCATTGAGACCATTCAAAAGTGTTGTTAAGCCCTAATATTGGCTCATTACCCCTTAATTGGGGCATATTAGATTAGTAATGCTATTTTATTTATGCCGGCTTTAGGCCATTAGTTGTAATTTAGATTAGTAATGTTATTTTATTTATGTCAGCTTTAGGCCATTAGTTGTAATTATACCTCCTAGTCTCCTATATATACCAAGGAGACATTTTCATTTTGAATCATCTTGTACTTGAACATTTAAGTGGGGTAAAAGGAGGTTTCCCCCTCGAAGAGGCTTATTATCTGAAATTATCTCTTTTTCAAGGCATTGAGTACTTTTTATTAGGTTTTTCTATGCTATATTGATATTTGGTTCCTAACATATGGTATCAGAGCTCAAGGTCTTGGGGTTTCGCTCCTACATCTGAGATACCGTGGAATTTTAGCTATAACTTTTTTTCTACAACGTTTCAGAAGGAACGACTTGGAGGATATTTAGAAAACGGATCAAGGTATGTTGGGTTCAAAATTCATCTCCTGAGGCCTTATACTTTCGGAGATACAACCTGTACAAGATAGGGTTCTTGAATCATCCTAAAATGAGTCACTGTGGAATTTTCACTATAAAAAAAATTCTGTAACATTTCAGACCCTGAACTATGGAGGAAATTTACAGAAATTAGTAATGTATCTATGGTAAAAAGTTTATCTTCTGGGTCATCTTAATTTTTTAGATACACCCTGTGCAAGATAGGGTATCTGACTAGTCCTATTGACTAGTCTCAAGAAGGTGTTCTAGGTAAAACAATCATAACTTCTTCTTAGAGTATCCAAATTGAGTGGGACTGGTTGCATTGGATTTTGGACAGTATGTAGTATTTTGGGTGTGAGTTTCATAATTTTATATCAATGATTTTGTGCAGAGAATGCTATACAAGTGAGACCTCCTGGAAAGGGAAAAAATCGACAAGTTGTGGGGAAGTTACCATAAATTCCACTTGGAACATCCAATTTTGATCAGACTTGTGGCATTGCAGAGAAGAAATATAAGAGAACTACATAAAATAAAGTTTCATACCCAGAAGGGCTGAAACTTGGGAGATACTACAGAAGAAATATTGTCTAGCAGAACCACCTCAAAATCAAGGTTCAAAAGTGACGCTTGGCCAACATGCCACCCAAAAAGGGAACTTC
>ML780452.1:803559-813839 GCA_009831015.1 Picea engelmannii | reverse complement strand
CACTGGTGTACTGTGTATGTGTGTGATTGTTTATTTCTTACTGCTCATTATTGGATAATAATTCTACATTGATATAACATTTGAAGAAAAAGGATTATAATTATGCTATTACTGATTCACCCCCCCTCTCAGTAATCCAACAAAGGAGACATAATATAGAGAAGCACCAAGTGAAGGAACTGAAACATGGCCAAACACATCACTATGAACCAACTCTAGAATCCTTGTTCCCTTTGTCGATCCACATGGGAACCTCACTCGAATTTGTTTCCCATAAATATGAAGGAGACATAATACAGGGAACCACCAAGTGAAGGAATTGAAACATGTCCAAACACATCACTATGAACCAACTCTAGAATCCTTGTTCCCTTTGTCGATTCACATGGGAACCTCACCCAACTTTTTTTTCCATAAATACAATGTTTAGAAAAGTAGAATTCTAAATTACATTCAGGGGTCCTTTGTTATGCATAGCTCGAAGTCCCTTTTCTCCAATGTGTCCCATCCTCTCATTCCATAGCATGGTCAGGTCGACTTTATGATGAATTTTCAAGTCGATTTGAATCAACTCTGCCCGATTCGATTCGAATTCGAGTCGACTTTAACAGCACTGATGTCGTTGCATAGAGTCGAGTCGACACTCCCTAATAACTTGTATAGGGTTCCAATCCGAACACCTTTCAATAAGATCATCGCACCTATGGCCATCTTGCATGAATCCTTCTAAAATAGAGTGTGCACCCCTACAACACTCATCTTGCTAACAAATATTAGGTTTCTTTCCAAACCCGAAATGTGTAGCACACTTGGAAGGATTCTAATCCTCCCATCCTGCAGTGTTATTCGAACTCTTCCTCATCCAAAAATTTTGGTGGTCGAGTCATCCACCAAGAACACATATCCTCCTTCATATTGTTCATATTAGTAGAACCATTCTCTAGGTGGTGTCATATGATAGGATTCTCCTGATTCAATCAACCAAAAATCTTGATTTGATGTTGTACTCGTCGACGTCAGGTACACATGACCTCCCTTATCTGGAGTTGTCTTTCTCTTAGTCGACTTCTTCTCATTGGATCCTATACTGACTTCCATTACCTTCGACTTGAAGTCATTTTTTTAATGCCCAGCTTTACCACATTTCTAGCATATTCTCATCGTTGGAACATGGGATTTATATCTACCCTTCATCTTAGACTTTCTACCAGATAATTTTTCTTTATCTTTGTCAATCGGTCGACCTCTCATAACTAACTCATCTTTGGTTGATCCTTCCATGTTCTTCCTTCTCATTTATTATGATAGTGGAGATGCTACCACGTATTTAAGTGCTAATGTGGTTGTATTACTCCCTATAGCGATGAATAAGGTATCCCAGGAGTCTAGAAAAGAACATAATATGCTAACATGTTTCTACTCCTCAGTGATTTTAATATCCACAGAAGATAACTAGCTTAAAATAGTATTAAATGCATTTAAAAGTTCATTCACCAAACTGCCCTCACTCATCCTCGAAAGATAAAATTTCTTTCTAAGAAAAAAAATTATTTACCAAGGATTTTGACAGGTACAAGCTTCCCAACTTGTCTCATAGTTTCTTGGCTGAATATTCACCTGAGACATTCAACAATACTGAATCTGTAAGACAAATTCGAATCATACTCCTTTCCCTTCTCTTGAGTTTCTCCCATTCTTCTATCGACATACTTGTCGGCATGGTACCTAGACATATTGTTTCCCATTGTTCTCAATCTACAAGGAGATATTCAATTTTAAGATTCCAAAGCTCAAAATTATGGGCATTGAATTTTTTGATCTCTATTCTCGAGATGCTCGCCATTGTTTAAACACAATCTTTAAATATTTCTAACTTACGACTCTTACTGAACCTAGGGTTTAGCTCAGATACAAGGTTTTTAAACCAAGATCTGATACCACATGTTAGGAAATGAGAAACACTTCCACACTAAACCTAGAAGAAGAGAGGAATAAATATTTGAACAAGAAAGTAAATGACACAAAAAACACACAGTACACATATATTTTACCCTGGAAATCTAAACTAGGAAAACTAACATTCCTTGATCATTCTCATCTCTTGTTGTGTGTTATTCATTCAGAATAAAAGGTTACATGCCTAACCTTGGTCCACACATAAGACACATTCAACATCATACCTTATTGATTTACACAAGAACAACCCCGTAGCCAATTCAACTTACATCTACATGACCAACAAGCTATACGATTTCATCATCTTTTACAATATTACAAGACACATTATTTATAGGCTTTACAGTAGGAAATGTAGGGACCAAAAATTAACAAGCCTAATAAAATTCATACAACTAAACATAAAATTCCTTTCTCATTGCATAAGTAATTCATTAACCATCATATAAGCATATAATATTCAACAGAATTTAAATTTTATTTACAGCATGAAAATAACTTACATAATCATCTCATAACTCAGCAAATTCATAAATAAAATACCTCTTTTTGATTCTAACTCCAACTGATATGGTTGTCCTCTTTGCTGCCTTGCCCAGCCTGTTGCTTGACTAAACTCTGCCCAAACCGACTAACCACCCAGTCAGCTAGGAGCAGCCTGTCCTGCTCCCTAGCTCTAGGATACCGTAAGGAATCCTGGCCCCCATGCCCAAAACCCCCAGCAACCCGGTGCCCCCTGCAATGATTCACAAAAACTCCCAATATCAAACTCCTCACACCAGAAAATATTCAAACCGANCTCCCCTCCATTAATTACCTTATCCCCTCCTTTATTATCTTATCCCCTCCTTTATTACCTTATCCCCTCCTATCATATGTAAGTTTCAAAAGGATTAAATTAAAGTTATTAAGCCCCTTAATTTATTACCCATGTCATTGAATATGATATGTAATCAATTAATTAATTAATCAATCAATCAAAAGTTATAAACAATTAATTAATATTATTAATACTAATCATTGTTTAACTAAAACCATAATAGGACAATTAATTATCTAATTAATTTTACTTAATAATCCCTAAGCATCTATTTAACCAGGGTTGTTACATACACCCACCCTTCAGGAAACTTCGTTTCGAAGTTAAGGTATCTCATGATACAAAGAACAAGAAACATGGTTCACACATTCATGACAATTAACCGACACTATTAGTAAGTAAGCCAAGAAAACTCATACATACTAGTGTACATGTACAAGAAATGCATGTGTAGCTAGTACATACAAGTCTCATGCATGTACTAATAATCAATAACTATCACCCTTATAGTAATTTATGTATGCATCCAATCCAATCGTCAAGACCATTCTTTTATAAAAGACAATAAACCAATCAAATGTTTGCGAAATCCTTTAATTACTATTATCTAGTTCAACAATTTTATTTAGACAACTGTGGTTTAGTTACGTAATTATGAATATTCATATACACACATTTTCTTTTTAGAAGAGAAAAACAATAAATTCCACCATAAGACAAATCTCCATACTTTCTCAACTATTTCTACTCATCCTTCCTCCCTAACTTACTTCCATCTCCATTCCTATCCTTCCTCTGTTGGACTATCTTGGAGCGTCTATATTGACCTAACTCCAAATAGAACCCGTAAGCGGAAGTGCCACTATCTTGATCAAGCTTCGTCAGCAGGCAACTGACAGTCATCATCACACGTCTAGGGGAGCATGAGATAACATCGTCCTCCCATGACTTTAGGTTTTGGAGGATACACGGTGGGAAATGACTCCACCCCTCCTAATCATAACTAGGGTCCAAACCCTACAATGGAATATACAGTGGCACCGTGTTGCTGGGAGTTTTGTCATCGTTTATTCGGTTTTGGGCAGCCTCATCACCTGAAATCCTACATTGGTTCACATATCATAGCAATGCATCCAAACCAATATAATTTCACATACAAAGATTCATACCATAATGTTTCTTGTCTAGTGGTCATGACATCCACTTTCATCATCCTTATCCCTTGGCTATTTCATATCCCATAACCTGCAGATTAGTCTGTAACAAAAAATCATACATTTCTATGCATTATCATCATGTAATTGCATACAATCATCATTTTAATTCAATATCCATGTACCAACAACTTAACGTCAAAGTCTTCAAGTTAGAAATAGATCTCATAATATCCCATAATTCCATTTTGACACTCATTCATAAAATTATCATTCACCAAATAGATTGCATCATATCCCATCATCATTCAAATAGCATTTAAATCTTCATAGGATTCTCATTTACACAATATGTCGCATCATATCCATCATCATCAATAACATTTAAAAATTCATAGAATTTACATTCACATAGTAGATCGCATTATATACATCATCATCAATAACATTTAAACATTCATAAAATTTACATTCTCACAATATATCGCATCATATCCATCATTATCCAAATATATTTAAACGTTCATAAATGTTCATACGTCTTAAAATTTTAAGTGTATCATTTAATAGTTTCACTGTGAGTAGAAAATAAAAGTGTAGGCCTCAGGTAATCCTGATTGTCTAAGTCAAAAGGTGGTGTTACATACACCCCACCTTCGAGAAACATATTATCGAGGTGGTCAAAAAAGTGAGGGATAGTCTCGTCGTAGTGTCTCGACGTCTTCCCAAGTAGCAGATCTTGGACTATACTTGTCCCATTAGACCTTAACTTGGTCTACCAGACGATTCCTGAGCTGTCAGAATCTATGGTCCAATATGCATAATGGTTCTACCGTGACATTTCCCACGTCCGATACCTGCAATTCCTTCCAATTTATTTTATGCGATTCATCAGCAACATAATGACGTAAAACAGATACATGAAAAATGTTATGATTTTTATGCAAGTGGGGTGGTAGTACGAGACGATAGGCAATGGGTCCAATTTTCTCTTGGATTCTGAACAGTCCTATAAATCAAGGTGACAACTTTTTCCCCTTCCCGAACCATATGGTACTCTTATTAGGCCTGATACAAATGAATACCTAGTCTCCCACTTCATAACTTCGGTCGGTCCTGTGTGCATCCGCATAACTTTTCTGCCTATCCTGTGCTTCCTTTAGTCTCTGCCTAATCTAAATCACCTGTTCCTCCATCTCTTGACTCAATTCTGGCCCAACTGTTACTCGATGTTCTAGTCTATCCCAACTCAACGGTGTTCTACATGGCCTTCCATACGGAGTTTCATAGGGTAGCATTCCAACGGAGCTATGAAAACTGTTATTGTAGGCAAACTATACCAAAGTTAGATACTTCTCCCACTGGGTTTGATTATCCATGACATACATCCTGAGCATGTCTTCCATGACTTGATTTACTCTCTTGGTTTGCCCATCTATTTCAGGATGATAAGCTATGCTTAAGTTCAACTGAGTCCCCAATGTTGACTGCAAACTTGTCCAAAACCTAGAAGTAAATCTGGAGTCCCTATCTGAAATGATCATCTTAGGTATCCCATGAAAATAGATAACCTCATTTACAAACACACGTGCCACATCAGTGACATCGTAAGTGTCTCTAACTAGAATAAAATGAGCACTCTTGGTTAACTTATCAACTATCACAAGAATGGCATTGTTTCTATGAGATGTGAGCGGAAACCCCACAACAAAATCCATAGAGATGACTTCCCACTTGGACATAGGAACATCATGTGGTTGTAGGAGGCATGCCAGGTGATGGTGGTCGACTTTCACTTGTTGAAACTCTAGGAACTTGGCGACGAAATAGACCATATCATTCTTCATGCCTACCCAGAAGAAGAGCTTCCTCATGTCTGCGTACATATTCTTCACACCCAAATGCGCACAATAAAGTTCTCTATGGGCTTCCTTTAGTAGGATGCTTCGAATATCCCCATTTTCAGGGATGGACATCCTGTCCCGATATCTCAATAGTCCATCTACTTCCAAACTATATCCTTCATACTTTGGATCTAATTGCCTCCCACTCTGGAGGTTTGAAGTAACCTTTAAATACCAACTATCTCCTTGGAGTTGCGTCAACATGCGTTCCCTCAGATTGACCTTTAAGGGTACCAAGGAGAATACACGTGGTCTCCTACTCAAGGCATCTGCAACCACATTTTCCTTCCCCTTGATGTACGAAATACCAAAATCGTACTCACTCATAAACTCACTCCATCACCTTTGCCTGGCATTCAAATCCCTTTGAGTGAAGAGATGTTTTAAACTTTGATGGTCCGTTTTGAGCTCAAAGTTTCTCCCCACAAGATAGTGCCTCCAAAGTTTCAAAGTGAGCATTACAACTACCAGCTCTAAATCATGAGTCATGTATAGCTCTTCGTGTTTCTTCAAATTCCTTGATCCATAAACTATCACTCCTCCATCCTGCATTAGCATGCTCCCCAACCCTTTCTTCGAGGCATCCGTGTAGACTATGAAGTCCTTTTCCATATCTGACACTCGTAGAATTGGCACACTAGTTAGTAACCTCTTAAGCTCAATGAATGAACTATCACATTCTTCTGTCCATTCATACCTAACCCCCTTGCACTGAAAAGTGGTGATGGGTTTTGCTATTTTGGAGAACCCCTCCACAAATCTCTGATAATAACCCGCTAGCCCGATGAAGCTTCTCACCTCATGGGCATTTTTCGGCACTGGCCACTCCATAATGGCCTTTACCTTTTCTGGGTCCACAGAGATTCCTTCGCCGGAAATGATATGACCTAAATAGTGAATTTCTTTATGGGAGAAGGAACACTTTGAAAACTTCCCAAACAATTTGTTCTCCCTAAGGCAGGACAACACCACTTGCAAGTGTTCCTCATGTTCTCTTTCGTTCTTGGAATAGATGAGGATGTTATCTAGAAAGACTTGTACAAAATGGTCTAAGTACTTCTGGAATACGCCATTCATGAGGCTCATGAATACTGCTGGCACATTGGTCAATCCGAAAGGTACTACGACAAACTCGTAATGTCCAAACCGAGTTCAAAAGGCAGTTTTCGAGATATTGCCTTCCTTAATGCTTAACTGATGATACCTGGATCGTAAATCGATCTTTGAGAATACCACTACTCATTTCATCTGATCGAAGAGGTCATCTATTCACGACATTGGGTACCTATTTTTCACTGTAGCATGGTTCAAGTCCCTGTAATCTATACACAGTCGTAAGGAACCATCCTTCTTCTTTACAAAAATTACTGGTGCACCCCAAGGTGAAACACTTGGCCTTATTAGCCCTAAGTCTAACAACTCCTTCAACTTCATTTGCAACTCACAAAGTTATGGCACTGTCATCCGATGCGAGGTCTTGGAAATTGGTTCTACACCAGGTTTTAGCTCAATAGTAAAATCAATCTCCCTCTCAGGAGGTAACCCTGGTAACTCGTTCGAAAAAACATCCTTAAATTATGACAATACCGGGTATTGATCTAATGAGGGTCCCTTCCTTTCATTCACTGCTTCCACTACATATCATCGACACCCTTGCCTCAAGCATCATTTAACCTTCATAGTTGAGATAAATCGTAATGACACCTTTCTCTGTACACCCTGTATCTCCACTGGCCTTCCTTCGTCATCTAAACA
Source organism: Picea engelmannii (assembly GCA_009831015.1). Classification (NCBI taxonomy): domain Eukaryota; kingdom Viridiplantae; phylum Streptophyta; class Pinopsida; order Pinales; family Pinaceae; genus Picea; species Picea engelmannii. The sequence goes on along the minus strand of ML780452.1, from coordinate 806,250 downwards.
GAGCACCCTTTTTGTGAAACAATCTACCAAAGCTCGATGAGCTTCTAACCAATCCATTCCAATGATTAGGTCATATGCCCCGAGACTAGTGATGTATACCTTCAACTTGGTAGTAACACTCCCAGGTCTACCATACAATTATCGATGCTAGGTCCTACCACTTGTTTTCCCCCGAAGCCATCTTGACTTGTTTAAAGTCATCATGCTCGTAGGCTGCCAACCCACTCTTTTCTAATGCAGATGGTGAAATGAAATTATCTGTTACACCAGAATCAAATAAAATCTTAACATTGATATGATTTAGCATACATAATGATTCCACCACCGTGGATTGATGTTCGGCCTGGTGATTATTAACTGCTGCATAAATCTGGTGGCTGCTACTTTCTCTTCCCATCGGGCCCTTCCCTTCTCTATGCATGAACCCTGATTGTAACTCTGGGCAGTCACGCTGGTAATGGGGTCCTCTGCACCCCCAATAGGTAACACGAGATTGAACCTGCGCACTGTTAGGTGACTATCTCTGAAATGAGTTCCTTCCCCTGGAACCCCTACCCCTACTAGTTGTTCCCTGAGATGGTCGTGGACATGTCTGCGTCGTTGGTGAAGAACAAGATGCTGCACTCGCTGCCATTGAAATCCCTATGGTTACTGTCCTTGGTGCGACTTTGTTACCATATGGAGGTGGCCTTGAGCCCCCTCCCCTGGGAAATGTCCTAGGGGATTTCCCCACGAATCCAGGATGATGCGGAAAGGTCGGTCTCATACCTCCGATTAAGTTCATGTATTCCTCCACATAACACGCATTTTCCATAGCTTCCACTACCGAAGACGGTCTCCACATCTGCACCATAGCTCTTATCTTAGGGTTCAATCCATAGATGAAGCGCTTTGCCTATCGTTGGTCATTATCCATATACGAAACATATTTGACCAATTCCATAAATTTGATCTCATATTCTTCTACAGTTTTGTTTCCCTGTACTAAGGCATGAAACGCTCCTACCTGTTGTTCCTCATAGTAAGCTAGCATATATTTCCTTCGGAACCTCTCCTCAAAAAGTTCCCAAGATACTGTGTCCAGGGTAAGATGCAGTTGTCTTTCCAGGTTGCCCCACTAGTTCAAGGCATTGTCCCTTAACTGAAAAATCGCTATCTTCATCTTTGAGTTGGATGCATAGTCCCTTAAGGCAAAACACCTTGTCATGCCTTCCAACCATGCTTCTGCACATTCACTGGTGCGACCCCCAGCAAAATCCAGAAGTTTGATCTTTTTCGGTTCTTAAGTGATGTCTTTGGGTGGAGGTCCTCCCCCTAAATCCCTTGACGCTTCTGGATTACCCATTCCAGATGGTGGGAGTTCCACTTCCGTCCCTGCTGGTTGTCGCCCCTTTAAAGTCTCATTTATGGCCTCCAACGAGCACAACATGAGAGCTAGTTCAGGAGATGGTGGCGGCGGCGCTGGCGGTGTTGGCAGTGCCTGAGATGATGCTCCTCTACCTCGATTCCCTCAAGTCCTAACCATCCTGTATGATTTAACCTACGTCAACCAAAGTTGTCAGGGTGAGTTCAAGGACATTTCAAATTGGTGCTACTTAAACTAGAAAACAGGGTTAGGCGTAAGTTTTTCTTTACTTGTCTGTAAACAAAAGTTACTCTCTTTAGGGGATTTTCTAGGTTAGGGCTAAAGAATCTAAGCTTGATTTCTTCGCCTAATAAAACTATTGAATCCTCTCGCCTCGTAGCTACTCTAGCTTGGTGCTATACTTGCCAATTCCTCTAGCTTACTTTCCTAGCGTGCATGAAATCCCCTCCAGCTTATCTCGTTCTAAGTCCTTATACTTTGCATTTACGACTAAATAAGGTGACTTCCAACCTAATGTCGATGAAATGAGTCTAAGGTTATCCTCTGATGCTTGACTCGTGAGCTTTCCTTGGTGCGTTGTACATATGCGTTGAATTGTGTGTCTCGGTGCCTGTAGGTGTGAGTTTTGAGGATTGTAGAGTGGTTTTCGAGCATTGGAGCTTAGCGCTTGTGCGTTGTGGTTATGTATTGTTTCTGGACTTGTGGTCACAAAATGTAGTGAGCCTGAGGCAATGCACCGAAGCTTAGTTCTTGGCTTTGACTGGTAGAATGGAATGGAGGGACTTGGCGCTTGGCTCAGTGGTTGAGGGATCGAAACTCAGTTATTGGGTGAGACATGTGGAATGGAAAGGGCTTGGCGCTTGTGCTTGGCTTCGGTGACTTATGTGTTGGCTTAACATGGATAATTGGAGATTATACTTCAGGATAGTATTTTATGACGATTAATTTATTTATGTATAAGAATTAATTTTATAATGACTCATGTGTGGTGCGTTGGTGTTTGGTTGTTTTCCAAGGCTTGGACTATGGTGAGTAGTCATGGGTTCAAAACCCGTCTGCTCCAACAAAATTTTAATCTAACCCAAATTTAATCTAATCCCTAAAATCATTAAATAATTTTAATGTAAATTAACTTTACACTAAATAAAACAATTGATTTAATTAAATTTTTTTTTAAAGATAATTAATTAACTTTAAAATTATTTTTACACTAAACTAAAAACAGTTAATTAAAACAATTAATTAAATTAGTTGTTTGAATTAATTAATTATTTTTAAAACATTTAACTATACTTTACACTAAAATAAAAAAATTTAAACTAACA
>ML780452.1:692520-768354 GCA_009831015.1 Picea engelmannii | reverse complement strand
GAGTCACTGATGACTCGTAGGGGTCAGTTGAGTTTATGAAGGACTCTGTTCCTTAATCATAGGATCTGGAAACAGAAATCCATTGTAATTAAATACAAGTTTGGTCGATGGTTGAGATAGATGAACCTAGTTTAATCCAGTTTCTCTCACCACCATTTGCACACATCCACTCTACTAGTCGGACATCATAGGGCACCCACATAATCCCCGTCATTTTAGATGCTTACTAAATATCCCTCCCATTCTAGGGGGAGTTCCTAGTCTTGCCAACTCATTGGCTCCACCTTCTCACACCCCTGTGAGTGCTACTGTCTTGGGATCCTCTTTTTTTGGTTCCACTTTACTTGGTTCCACTTCCCAAGGTCAACCGTCCTCTCTCTCTCCTTTACACGGAAGTGGGGGGCAAACTTATTCCCAAGGAGGAAGTATAACCCCACCTAACCCCTCTCACGGGTCAGGTACACAAATCAATCACACCATGGCTAGAACTAACCCTCCTCAGGGGTCAGGTACACAAAACATTCCTACCATGATGGGAATTAACCCTCCCCCAGGGCCACATCCCGATTTGGGAGACAGTCCCCCAAGCCATTACTCAAATCCCCTTCTTTTACCCCCCACCGAGCGTACAATATTTCCAGGTAACCGCGACTCTTACCCTTCCCAATATGGTCCTGGAAATTAAAGTATGGTATCTACATCCACCTGTGATGGTCCCTCAACCATACATCCCTCCCCAAATAGAAGGAATCCCGTTGCATATTCCAATACTTACTCCCACCACACCACCCGCACCCCCACTCACTAGCACCACTGCTACAGTTGGGGGCATATGGAAGAAGAAAGATCCCACTGCTCCACTTCCACCCCGTGTTCAACCTCCTTGTGCACTATGCGAGAAAGATAGACACCTCACCAATAAATTCTTGTCTCTCCCCGAGCTGCACAATTTAATTCAACTCCCTCGAGCAACGACACCGCCTGTCATTTCATCCAGTTCACCTAATACTACCATTACAGCCCCTACAGGAGGCAAAGGCCTGCAAACCAAATTTGCATGTGCCATTTGTTCAAAATATAGTCATTACACCCACCATTGTCCTGTGCTACCTCACTTTTGGCAGATGCTAGTAGTCGTACACCAGATCTTTTAGCAAGAACCCCTCCCATCTGCATCACCTCCCACACATGTCACTGACATCCACTATGTCACGACCTTAGTCAATGAACGTATGCGATGTCCTTTCTCTCTATGTGAATAACTTGATCACTTCACATATCAATGTCCCTATTGAACTCGGGGGAAAGACTATCCTCATTGACATTGAAGTTATCGACGCTCTGCTCGATTACAACATTTTGTTTGGGCATAGCTACATGTATGTGATGAAGGATGTGGCCTCTGTTGTGTTTCGCAGAATAATGTTCCCCCACAACGGGAGGATCGTCACTATCGACCAAGTGTCACATTACAAGCCCAACCCTTCCTCCAACATCGATAATATCCTACTCTTTGTTCACATCGATAATATCCTACCCTTTGTCATTCTCCACAATGTTTCACACTCCAAGTGTTCCACTAGTGCCCTTTTTCCATCATAGTTCTATTGTTTGTTGTTTTTTTGTTCTATGTCGAACCTTATGTGAAGCAACCACTTACATTGGTACGAATCTGTGATTGTCTCTTTGTGTGCACCCCACCATCTTGTAGGTGTGGCCTTGAGTGCTAGATCAAGTGCTAAAAATCTCTAGTTCTCTAAGACTTCATCTTCATACTATTCCAAGAATGTTTCCAAATTGTTTACTCCATGGAAACTGGGTGGTTCTCTGATTTTTGTGCCTACCCGTCTTAATGCATGGTCTATTCTTGCACATATTCTCATGGATACTTCATGTAACCTTTGTTGTCAGTTCTCTAAACTGGTATCTAAGTCTGTTTCACATGAGTTAATGCTCCACCAACTGAGTATCCCATCTGTAGTTGGGTTCATGTAATCCTCATCGTGCGCATTTGTTCTGTACAATTGGTTGATTTCCTCTAAGTCTAGGTAAGTAGGTTCTACAAACGTCTCCCCCTCCGATGGATCCAATGGCACAATGACCCGGTATTATCCTAACTCAAATGTCATTTTCCTGGTCTTCGGGTTGATTATGGCCTGGTTTTCAAACACCCAATCTAGACCAAGCAACACTGGGTAAGGTTTTGTGTCGTCCACTATTTAAATGACTTCAAAATATTCTTTAGTGCGCACTCCATCTAGGTCTATTGTCACTCCTTTCGGTCTACCTATTGGTAGGACTTTTTGTGGGTTTGCTAGTTTCAATTGAACATGTGAATAGCCTAATGTGAGATCTCCCATGCATTTCCATGTCTTCTTTGGTAATACATTAACTTTTGATCCTAGATCTAGTATGATGTCTCCCATATCGAAATCTCCAATATTGGCATTCAGTCTAAATTCCCTACTTGTTCTTCTTGTGTGTAGGTGATTGACTGTTTTTGGTTCTAGTTTTCCTTCTGTCTCGATGATACAATTTTCTAGTATGTTTTGCAATATTTTCATAGATGATGGATCACTTAATAGTTTAACACATGATTGAAAAAAGCCTTTGATTGTACTTACTTTTACCATGGAACGTATTTCACTGGTATGATCCAATAACAGAGGCATTTCGTATTTTGGTGGTTCCTTACTTTGTTGCACAGCTGAATTCGTCACAATATATTCCTTCTGGAATTCTTGTCGGGCTTTCGTAAATATCTCCTTTTCCTTATGCACGTCCAACTACTTCCTTGGTTGGATGTTCTTTTTCACCCATTTATTTTGAGTTGGCTTTTGTCGAACAACATCATCCCCTGTTTTAGATCCTCCACGAGTAATTATATTAATGTTTCATCCTTCATCCCTTGCTTCGGTGGAAATCCACTGAACATTCTGGTTGTTTTGGTTCCTCTCTTCCTGGATCTTTACTAGTAGTGTTGGACATTCTTCTGTATCATGGTCCGATGCGCGACAATACATACAAGTTTCTGGTGGAAGTGGGCATTCTCTTGCATAATGTCCTAGTTGTTGACAATTGTGACACACCACTGGTCCTCTACCTCGTTTGAAGCCTCCTCTTTCTTGTCCTCCACCTCTTTAGCCTGCTCTATATCCTCTCGGTGCATTATACCGAGGCACCTAATTATACTGTGCAGTATTGTACTAAGGTTGTGTTGCATTATACTGTGGCTGTGTTTTCTTGTATGGTTGCAGCGCAGTATTATACTATTGTTGCATAGAGTTGTATGGAGATGGAGTTGGGTTAAACTATGGTGCGGCTTGCCCCGTCATCATTTCTGCCTTCACTCTATATGTGTCTGATGCCCTTTCTCGCATCAACTCCATAGTTCTACAATCTTTGTCATCGTGGCCCACTAACTTGCAAAAGGTGCAGTATGAATTATTTGGGATTGTTTGGTATTTCTGCATCATCAGGCAGTGATAGGGGTCGTGACCTAGCTTCTTACAGACTTCACACCATGGTCCTTTTGTAGGTAACAGGTTTGGCATTCCCGCTTCCATATACTACGTGAATGTTGGACATTCGTTCTTGTGGTGGCCTTCCTTCCTACATGTGGTACACCAAACAACTTCTCGTTTGTCTTTGCTCTTATTCTGGTTTAGTTGAAATGTTAAATTCTTCAAGTCCTCCTTCATCTCTTCAATAGTTGGGTTTGTTTGCTGGTACTAGTTTTCTTCCAGTTGCAAGGATTCTTGTAGAGCCTCTGTCTGCATCTGGAAATTTTGTTGTCTCAATGGATATTTTAAGTGTGGGAGTAGTGAGTTGACAAACAAGTGCCGATGTTGCATATCAGTCATGAGATATTTTAACTTTCCCTTCAGTTGCTTGAATCTATGGTCAATATCCCATACAAATTCTCCTTGTTTTTTTCGGATTTCTATCATCTCATTCATTTATTGATCCTATAAGATTGGCTTATGGAACTCATTTATCAGTAACTTCTTAATGTCTGTTAGTGTCCTTGTTGTCATTGAAGCATTGTTTGCATCTAAACTCATGTACCAGTCTAGTGCGCGGTCTCTTAGCGTAATCGCTAACTGTGCAAGTTTGGTATCTTCATCATTGATCTGTTTGGATTTCCAGACCTTTGCACAAAGGAACAAGTGTTTCTCATGGTTTTCTGAAACTTCTCCTCGAAATTTCGATAACCTGATGGTGGGATCGTGTCTTGCCATTCTGAATGCTCAACTACTACCTACGTCCGGTGTAGATACTTGACTAGTGTTGCCTGAACTGGCTCCTCCAGTTGTTGTTCCTTGTGTAGATGTACTTCCTGCTATCTGACTGCTTCTGAACTTCGTTTGTCGAAACAATGGTGTTTTCTTTGGTGTATTAGTCGCACATGGGTTTATGGGTTCCACACTGACATTAATATGGATAGTATTGATGCCTTCTCTTCCCATTCTTGGACATCTCGTCTTCCTCTCATATGTTGCGCACAGGATTTCCTCAATCTGCTCCACATCCTGGAGATCCTCTACCACTTCCTCATCACTCTCCAAGCCTTCCCTTGCGGCTACAACTCTCTTCTTGTTATTTACCTTGTATTGGTAAGGTACTCTGCTACGCATCTTTCTAGCTGTCTCCATGATCTTCTTGATCTAGTTGTCATCCATCATGATTGGGTCCAAGGGTTCCTCCTTCTTTACCTTATCCTTTCATCCTTCCATTTCTCCTCTTTCTGTCAGTGCTTCCCCCCTTCCCCCATGCACACGAGGAATTTTAGTTGTCTGACTCCATTTTCAGTACTCCTTTGTTATATAGTAGTATCTTAACATAAGTATACAACAATTGAATGTACCTTCCTTGAGGTATGCATAGAAACTCTTGCTCCTCTATGTTGTATGACTTCACTGTGTCGACTGCAAACTATATTATAAAACCTGCCACAATATTGTTAAGCCAAAAATCTACTATGCAGGTGAGCTTGTTGTTCACTTGCAACAACTGTTCAATCTATATTGGGGTCCACTCTAGTTGTCGAATTCGGTTCGTTGCATGGTTATCCTTCAACCTTAGTATCCACTCCTACAATAGATGTGGAAAATCATAGAAAAAGACTTCATGTAGATCAGTAAACACATATTTCAAAAGATATTTGTGAGGTGTTAGTCTAGATTTTCTATTGTCTTTATGTGAAAACTCTAGATCCTTAGTTCTTAGCCAAGTTTCAATTTCTGCTTTTGTGGGATTCCACGGTCTCAACATTCCATTCTAATGGCTCATTGCTCTCTACCCTAATATTTTCTTGATCCACCTTCGACAGATCTTTGACTTATCTCCTCTACTCAATCCTCTCATGTTCCTACCAATGGAAACAGAACCATTTGTTGGTTAATATTCTTCTATTTTGTCTGATTTTATTAACCCAGGGTTCATTTATGTTTGGGTTTCCAACAAAGCCTCTAAAACTATCGGCCCTCCTGGTATACCAGAAGGCAACACACCACACAAAATGCGCGACGCATTCTCACCTAAGATAGCTTTAATGGGTGGCTGTGAGACTCAAGTGTTTAAATCCTAGGATTGAGTCTGAGATAAGAGAGTTATAGATTGAACCATTTATTATAACTTGTAAACACAATATACTTGTTATCGATGAATAAGCAGGAAATATAACAACTCATTGATTCAACATAATAATAACTGTTGAATACAATAAAGATATGCAAGCATCCATCACATAACAAATATTTTACCTTAGTTCACCCCCTTATGGGGATACGTCCAAAAATATTTGGCTCTCAAATCTTTTATTATAGTATTTCCGCATCTACAACGTTGTGCACTTACAACTCTTCTCCGTTGGTTAATATCTATATGAGGTGGATTAGATCGCACCAGGCTCCCTAGCCTGTGATCTAACCCTCAATATCTACCTTCCCTCATCCTCTCTATCTCAACAACTTATAAAAAAATGGATTATTTAGAAAAACATTACATATCCCATCAACTCATGCATACCTACAACAACAACGATAATCTGAACCAACCCCTTATGATACCTAAGTATCTATATTTATACATTTTGGGTTCTTCATCCATTTACAATACCTTACCAAAACCCTAACCCTACCATCGTTAGGTCTTACTCCCATGCGTGTGTGTTGTTCTTCCTTCCAGTTGTTGCTTTCCTTGTGCACACTTTCTTGCATGCATGCGTGATGTGTTTCCTTGCAGCTGTCACTTTCCTTGTGCACACTTTCTTTCCCAAAAATGCCTTGCTTTTCCACTTTGGCCTGCCTCCAACAACACACGTCAAGTAGTATTGCATATACCTCTAGTTCATCAATATCATTTTCATTTATAGAAAATTTGATCTTACTTTCGATCAATGTGTATGGGAGAGGATGGTCATGTACTTTCGATCTAGTATTAGTTACTATATCCTTTGCTATGAGTTTTTCTTGTGAAATGGAATCAAATAGAGCATACACATTTTTATTCTTGACTTGGATTTAGTTATGGAATATTTTAGTCATCTCCTTATCTTCCTTGGAATGGAGGCTACCATAATAAATTACCACCCCAAAATGTATCCTAAATAAGAAATGGATTAAGAGGTAATTAAAAGTTAATTAGCAAGGACAATAAAATAATAAGTCACAATACTTTTCCCCCTAGAAATATTTTGTAGTTACCCGAGAAATAATATGGGGTTAACTTATTTTCCATGAGACATGATGTTGGGTCAACTTACTATTTTGATTTTTTCATGAAAGTAGGTTAACATTTGAAAAATCCCTCCTTTTTTATCCTTTTGGATTTACATGAAACTTGTGATCAAACTAGATCGTTTTAATTTATTAAATGAATTATAAAAGAGAACCCCATGAATAGAATAGGTTGGATGCCTTTATTGTGTGAACCTAACAAGAGAACCCTATGAAAAAAACTAGGTCCAATGTCTTGCTTGAACGAACATTGAGAACATGTGATTTAACCATTTTCAAAGATTGTTTGGATGTCATACATAAGAAAAAACATTGAACCAATCATATTAGATGTGATCCCTAATAAAACCAAATTAGATGGCATGGAAATCTTCTAAACAAAAATTATGGTGATCCACCAGTATGATGATTTAGTTTTTATTTTCTTTTGTTTTCCCAAGCTATATATTTTGGAAGATGTTTTTTTTAAGGTTCAATTGTATTTTTGTTTAGGTTCCATTAGATATTTAAGGTATATTATATAAGAAATTTCTTATAGGACACACACACACACACACACACACACACACACACACATTGATTGGGGAAATCAACAACTAGTCATGCATGTACTTGCATGGCACATGGTCATGTTATCTGACTGCTACCATTGTAACCCTAGGTAGTCCAACATGACCCATCACACAACACATAAGGATAGCCGATGTTTTCAAAGCGGTGAATTCAGTACATAACAAAGTGCCTTGACAATACACTCCATCACCAACTATTCTACACCCCTGGGGATTATAGGACATATACTATATTGTGGAAAAACATTAGATTCTAGGTCGATTATTTTCTAATACTTTATAGGAGGATTTTTAAGAAATATTCTAGATATTGGTTGCTTCCCGCTAGGATGGAAGGAACACGTGGTAAAGAGTACATATAATTTGTAGAACAATATTTGAATTTACTTCATCCATTTATGTCTTTTTAGTTTACCTATAATTAATTGTTGTTTTAGGTAAATTTAAAGTTGTGGTTTTCATTGTATAATCTAAAATGATTTCAAAGGACCTTTATCAAAGTTTCTCGAAGTTCAATTAATGTACATGCTGAGAATCCATGTTTTTTCATGTTATATTCTCATAAGGCTTGTTACTTTTTTTTCTAATTTATGATTTGCATTTTTCAGCTTATAAGCATGGTATAATATTTATTTATCAGGCATTGCATATGCACAATATTCAATTTTACCCTTAATACCTTGGTGTAGAAATCTATTAGTAGCATAAATTTTGTTCTAGGTGCAAATATAAAACCCTAGTTGGAAGGAAAAAAGAAATCAAAAGTTCTTATTAATGCTAGATATTATTTAGTATTTGTATTATGCCTATATAGATAGACTGTTTTTTTCACCATTACTTTCCAATTTAGATATATTATGTGTAACTTGTGTAGCACATTTGGGATCCTATCATGATTGTAGATTTTTTTATAAACTTAATAATGGATAATATAGACCTTAATACATTTCCACATAAAGAATGAAAGTTGTTTCCATCAAAATTTGGGAAAGAAGATTTCTAAATACTCATTGAACATGATGCTAGATGAGAAAAGTGACTAGAAATGAATCAACTATTATCTATAAAATGATGAAATCTATGGAGCTTATTTAGAATAGTTAAAAAATATTGTTGGAGTAATGATGATGCATCTAGTAGTAATGATGTTCATATCCAATCTAATGATAGGGGAGTGTGTCAATGAAAATGTTCTGAATTTTGATATGATTTCTCATCTTAAAGGAAAACATGGTTTACAAGAGATCATTGTTTTCAAATTTATTGATGAGTCCCATACGGGAAACCTAAAGTTGACATGCTTAGATCCTTGTGTAATGATATAATTCTTTACACTATTTTTACTAATGACATTTGGACACATAGTATGCATGATGTTTTTCTTGTTTGTATGGTGTATGGATATGAAGGTGGAAATATTATGATGAACCATCATTCATTAAATAAAATAAAATCATTCTTATGTTCTAGTGTGACAAATGAATATCGTAAAAAAAACATTCCACTACATGTTGGAAAATTGGTTGTCATTGATTTCAACCCTAGTATATGTCTAGAATCCTTTAGAAGTGATGGGTTTATTTGAAGGAATTTCCAAAGTGGTCCCCTTATGGTGTATCTCTAAACATGGCCCTCAAGGGAAGATGCTTTTAAAAAACCTACAAGAATCCCTAGTTGTTACAATGTATGGTTAGGAAGTCACAGAGGTGTGGTCATGAAGCCCGACATTTTTTGAAGAAAAAGAGTATGAAGTACATCGTAATTGCATTCAAAAACCCCATAGATTGATAGTCCTCGTCAATTCATTTCCAAACGGTACGTGGCATGCCACGTGGTTCTTCACGGTTGAGGAGATATTCCATCTTAAATATGAACCCTTGAAAGAAAGTGAAGAATCCCCGAGTCTAAGGAAAATAAGTTACAAGTCGGCCCTAAATACAAGTAAAGGAGAAAAATAGTTACAAACAAGAATTTATAGGTCGTCCCTAAAGTCAATTAAAGGAGGTATTTGGAAAAGTATGAATACCCATCAAGATCATCTCATTTTCATCAAGCAAGTGTGATATCAAGAAAAATCATGATCTCTTAGTGCAAGTGAAGTAGCGGAGAATTTTGAAGGAGGGAGCTCCCAGAGTTGCAAATATGCGAAGGATTTCTGGGAAACCTTATCTAAGATGGCTCCCTCAGGTCAAGTATAGGGTGTCTTGTGAAGACCCCACTGGTTTCCCTGGTATCGTCATGTGAGGCCTCGCCTATTGCTCAATCCAGTCCTGTGAGGCTGAGGAAAGTTTTGATTAAGGTACTCTTCTTAATGTTGTAGTTGAGGAAGGTCTGAATATCTGATATCTCATGCACGAGGTTGTTCACATGTTGAAAGGTATGTTCTTCTATATATTTTGACGCTTGTATCTTGGAGTTTTTGGTATATGCTTTGAGGGATATCTTGGAGGTTATGGCACATATTTGAGGCATGTCTTGGAGGTATTGGAATACAAGGGATATCTTGTAGGTCTTGGAACGTGTTTGAGGCATATATTGGCACATGGTTTGATGCATTTCATGGTGATTTTGAGCACATGATTTGGACACTATTCTTGGAGATATTGTCATAATTTTTATGTGGTTATTGGGGTTGTATCAGTTTTGATGATGATTATGTATGAGTTTTAGTGAATAGTAACAAAAAAGCGCGTTTCATTTTCAAAAAAGCGCGTTCCTGATGATGGACCACACTAGTTTGGTCCGAAACGTCGAAGAACATAAAACCTATGCGATGGATCCGAAAGCTCTCTCTGAACAAAACAATAATCGCAAAAGTCTTAGAACAGAAATAGTAACAAGTCGATTCTCTTATTTATATTCAAGGGAGGAATGAAGGGGGAAGGAAAGGGAGTTGTAGATTCCTTCAGGTTGGATCCTGTAAACTAGGGGTTGGAGCATCCTTCCAATTTGAGATGAAGGATCTATGGATTTGTATCTTCCTTCAGGTTGGAGCCTATAAATCAAGGGGTTGGTGCCTCCTTCTAGTTGGTGCTTCTAGTGGATGTAATATTCTAATACAATAAAAAACATTTTGTGGTTTTCTCCCATTTGGGTTTCCATGTAAAATTCTTATGTAATGTGTATATGCGAATATATGTTTATGATATATTGAATGTGATCATCAGTGATAAATTGTTGATAAATTAATGTTTATATGTTTTGGTTAAAAGTGGTAAAAAGTGCCTAATATTGATTAACCCCCCCTCTTTATTGAATATTCCAACAATTGGTATCAAATAAGGTCCTTTAGAAACAGTCTAACCACTGGAAGGTAGATCATGGAGTGCACCAAGAATGGAACACTAGTGATTTATGGTCAGAACTATGCCTTCCAGAGCAGAAGGATGAAAAAAAATTTGCAAGCATATGGATTTGATGTATGGAAAGTAGTAGTAGATGGACACAAGGCACCTGGCTCTCCCCCAACATATAAATATGGAAATTAACTTAGTGAAAAAAATTTGAAGGCTACAAATTCTATTCCGAGTGGCATGGCTATTCCAGTATATATCAAGGTTATGCATTGCAACTCTGCAAAGGAAATTTGGGACAAACTTCAAAATGTTTATGAAGGAGATGCCAAAGTCAAAGGAGCCAAGCTTCAAACTTATAGAGGCAAATTTGAACAATTGAAAATGAAGGAAGATGGATATATTTCATCTTGTTTTCTATGATTTGATGAAATCGTGAATGTTATTAAAGGAATAGGAGAAGAAATTAAAGAATCCGTAACTGTTCAAAAGGTACTAAAGTCTCTTCCAATAATATTTGATCCTAAGATTTCAACCCTAGAATATAGAGCAGATCTTTCTACATTGAGCATGGACAAGTGACATGGAATACTTACAACTTATGAAATGAGAACACAATGGGATAATCCATCCAAGAATGAAGCAATTTTCAAAGCATCCAAGAAGAAAAGAAAGAATAAGCAAAACTCAAAGTCAAGTTGCAGCTACAACAATGATTCAAATGAAGATGAAGAAATAGTCAACTTCATGAGGAGGTTGAAGAAAGGAAATAGAAATTAAGAAGCTAAGATTCCTTTTAAATTCTTTAATTATGGTAAAATTGGTCATTTTGCTTCAAAATGTCCTTGTGCTAAGAATTCAAAAAGTGATGAAGAAGAAGTTCCCAAGAAAAAAAAGAAATATTAAAAAGGAAATAAAAGAAAAGTATTCAAGAAAATCCTCTACTCAAGAGAAGATAGTTCCTCATCTAACAAGGATAGTGATAATGATAGTGATAGTGATTTAGAAACATTGATATTTATGGCAATGGAAACTTAGAAAGCAACCCTTGAAAATGATGAATAATATTATGAATAAGGCGAAGTGGATCTTGAGGCAAAAGTAATCAGCGCTTTGAGTGATATAAAAAGGGAAAGGAGGAAAAACAAGTCCCTCAAGGAAGAATTGATCAAGATGAAGGAAATTTCTCAAAACCCTAAAAAAAGTCTAAAGAGATCCAGAAGATCATCATAAATCTAAAGGTTCAACTAGAAGAAGCTAGAGTGATTGAAGAAACACTCAAAAATCAGTTGGACGAAAAGATGAAAATAAACAGGTCTTTGGAAGTTGAACTAGTATCACTAAGAAAGGAACTTTAGAAGAAGGATGTTCAGAAGAAATTTGGGAACAACACCAAAATATTGGATGAAATCCTCAACATTCAAAGGCCATGCGATGACAAGTATGGACTAGGATATAAAAAAATTCATACTAATAAGGGTTCAAGATATAGAACAATAGAAAAAGAAGCAGAACAAAAACTTTATGTAGAAGTCATCAGAGGTCCCATCAAAAGGGAAGAATGCAAGCCTTCAAAGGAGAACATTCAGGAAATTAAGATCATTCAAGAAGAATATCATCCAATCATAGGAACGTGGAATCAACAACCAACAATGGAGAGGACTCCAGAAGAAAATTACAAAAGAGTTGCAGCATCTATAATATCTCCCACACTCGGGTATCAAACTATCTTTCTTGGATAATGTTATTCCTGCAATAATTTTGGGCACAACGTTGTAAATTGTAAAGCCTATGCTAAGAACAGAAAAAAAAATATGGAGGCTACTATAGGAATAATTATCTCATAAAACCTCATGAATCTTATAACAAAAACTATAACAGTTTTGGCTCATTAAATAATTAAGTGGAGTGCTACAAATGCAAAAATTTTGGACACATGGCCAAATATTGCAGGTTGATTGTTCCTCCAAGGGAACCGAAGAAATATTTTAAAATTCATTTAAAAGAATCATCAAGGATATGTAAAATGAAGCACGATAAACTAAACATTGAAGAATGTTTGATTTCCCTACATGCCCAAAGAAGAAAAATTGATTGGTACATTGACAATGGTTGTTCAAAGCACATGATAGGTGAAAAGAATAGGTTCATGACTCTAAAGAAAGAAAGAGATGGATCAGTTTCATTTGGCAATGATAACTTTGACAAAATTATAGGAAGAGGCATAGTCAAGCTTGGAAGAAAAGATGGTATGGCAGAGAATGTCCTACTTGTCGAAAATATGAATAATAATTTGCTAATTGTGACTCAAATGTGTGACCAGGGACACAGACTTGAGACAAGGAAAGAAGGATCGGGAAGATTGGTGGAAACAACAATAAGGTCTCCAAACAACATATACATCTTAAATGACATAGGAAATGAAATATTTTTCTTGGGAAAGAAAAATGAAATTTGGATTTGGCACAAAAGAATGGTTCATATGAACTTTGACAATCTTGTCAAAATCAATAGAAAGGAAGCGATAAGAGAAATGCCTGAAATTTCAAAACTAGCAAACGCTATGTGCAAGCACTTTCAACATGGAAAACAAATAAGAATTGAGTCCAGGACAAATGAATAGTCTACAACAAAACCATTAGATATTGTACACACCGATTTGTGTGGACCGATGAGAACAAAATGGTTGAATGGAGAACATTACTTCATGCTACTCATTGATGATTATACAAGAATGACCAGAGTCTGGTTTCTCAAGAAAAATTTAGATTCATTCAAATGTTTCAGCATATTCAAGGAGATGGTTGATGAGTCTGATTTGAAAATCAAGTGCTTGAGATCAGATAATGGAGGTGATTTCACATCAAAAGAATTCATGAATTTTTTTGAAAAAAATGGAATAAAAAATAAATTCTCAGCAGCTAGGACATCTAAGAAAAATGGAGTCATTGAAAGAAAGAAAAAAATTGTACAGGAAATGGCCAGAACCATGTTGAAATATTCCAAGTTGGGTGATAAATTTTTGGGTACAAGAAATAGATACAATCGTTCATATCTTGAATAGAGGAATGCTTAGAAGTAACAATCACAAAACTCCATATGAACTGTGGAAGGGAAGACCGACAAATGTCAATCGCTTTAGTGTGTTTGGAAGAAAATGTTTCATAAAAAGAGAAGATATCAAGATTGAAAATTTGACTTTTGGGTTGATGAAGGCATATTTGTTGGATACTCAATAAAAAACAAGGCATACAAATGCTACAATCTAAGACTCAACAAAATAGTGGAAAGAATCAATGTATAGATTGATGAAACAAATGTGTATAAGACTAGAGAAGAAAGCATAAATTCAAAAGAGCGGGAAGCAAAAGAAGTAGTAGAAGAAGAAGAAGAACCATAAGTAGAGAAAGAAGGAACAAAATATAATCATCATGATCTCCATATACCTTCTAAGATACCCATATGCTAGTCACAGAAGAATCGTCCATCAAAATAAATTATTGGGGACAAAAATATAGGAATAGAAATTTGGAGAAGAAAACAAGCACCAGAACAAATACATCTAACATTATTATCCAGAGTCGAACCAAGAATTTTTTAGGAAGCCAATAATGATGAACATTGGATCAAGGCCATGGGAGAATAAATTAATCAAATAGAGAAGAATGAGTCATGGGAACTGGTTCCAGGACCTAAGGAAAAAAAATGATTGGTACAAAATGGGTGTTTATAAATAAACTAAACGAAGATGGACAAGTAACCAAAAACAAAGCAAGATTAGTATGTAAGGGATATGCTCAAGTTGAAGGAATATATTTTGAAGAAACTTTTTCTCCTGTTGCTAGAATAGAAGCTATCAGAATAATCTTAGCCTATGCATGTTCCAAAAGGATCACAATCTATCAAATGGACGTAAAATCACCATTTCTAAATGGAGAATTAGAAGAATAAGTCTACATCAAACAACTAGAAGGGTTCTTAGTATCAGAAAGGAAATATTATGTTTTCAGATTGAAGAAAGCTCTGTATTAACTCAAGCAAGCCCATAGAGCCTGGTCTTCAATACTGGACAAGTACTTACAACAACAAGGATTCAAAAATGGCAAGACAGATATAAATATCTACATAAAAGGGGATTAGGACAACATACTTATCATTGAAGTATACATGGACACCATCATCTTTGGAAGTGATGATGATATGTTGAGTCAGATGTTTTTCAAGGACATACAGAGTGAGTTCAAAATGTCTCTACTTGGTGAGTTGAATTTCTTCTTGGGACTCTGGATATCTCAACTAGATGAAGGCATTTATATTTCCCAAAGTAAGTACATCAAATAAATGTTGAAGAAGTTTGGAATGGAATATTGAAACCTATAAGTACTCCTTTGGTGACTGGTTGAAAGTTAAGAAAATGTAATGAATCTAAAGAATCAGATCATAGACTCTATAGATCGATGATTGGTAGCTTACTCTATGTGACAACCTTAAGACCATATGTGATGCAATAAGTTGGACAGGTTGAAATATTTCAAGTAACACCAAAGGAAACCCATGTTATGGAAGTAAAGAGGATTTTTAGATATCTCAAAGGAACAACAGAGTTTGGATTGTGGTATCTGAAAGGGAATGAGCTAACTATGGTCGCCTACCCAGATGCATATTGGGTAGGAAGAATTGACGATAGAAGAAGTACCAGTGGAGTAGCCTTCTACTTGGGTGATTGTCTGGTATCCTGGTTGAGAAAGAAATAATCTTCGATATCCTTGTCCACGACAGAAGAAGAATATATTGCATCAACAACATGTTGTACTCAGTTCCTCTAGATGAAGAAAACCCTGCAAGACATACAAGTAAAATATGACGAGCCTGTATCAATATTTTGTGACAATACCAGTGCTATAAGTATCTCTAAGAATCTAGTGATGCATTCCAAGACCAAACATATTCCTATCAAGTTACAATTTATAAGAGAACAAGTTACATAAAATAATATCAAGTTGAAGTACATTGGGACATAAGAACAAATTTCAGATATCTTCACCAAACCTCTCCCAAGGGAGACCTTTGAGTATCTTGGGGAGAAACTCGGATTTGTTCCTATCACGCATTGATCTACACGACATCTTGTAAACAAGAACGGGGGAGAGAAACTATCAAGGGGATTTACCCTTTTCCATTGATGTCAAAGGGGGAGAGAAAGAAGAAAAGAATGAAGACAGGGGGAGCACATGAAGACATGGGGAGTATGAGTGTTTCCATGAATTCCAAAAAGGGAGTGTGATGGGTTTATTTGAAGTAATCTCGAAATTGGTCACCTTGTCGCGTAGCTCTAAGCATGGCCCTCATGGGAATACACTTTGAAGAAACCTACAAGAAGACCT
The DNA here is from genome assembly GCA_009831015.1 of Picea engelmannii. Classification (NCBI taxonomy): domain Eukaryota; kingdom Viridiplantae; phylum Streptophyta; class Pinopsida; order Pinales; family Pinaceae; genus Picea; species Picea engelmannii. Next base: position 752,365 of record ML780452.1, on the reverse strand, counting down.
AGTTATTACAATGCATGGTTAGGAAGTCACAGAGGTGTGGTCATGAAGCCAATAGTCTTTTGAAGAAAAAGAGTATGAAGGACATCATAATTTCATCCAAAAACCCCATAGATTGATATTCCTCGTCAAGTCATTTCGAAAAATAGATGGAAAGCCACATGGTTCCTCATGGTTGAGGATATATGCCCTCTTAAATATGAATCCCTGAAAGCAATTGAAGAATCCCCAGAAATAAGGATAAGAATTTAGAAGAAAAGGAGAAAAATGGTTACAAAAAATAAGTTGTAGGTCGACCCTAAAATCAAGTAAAGGAGCTACTTGGAAAAGTATAAATACCCATCAAGAGCCTCTCATTTTTATCAGGAAAGTGGGATATCAAGAAAAGTCATGATCTCTTAGCGCAAGTGAAGTAGCGGAGAAAGGAAAATGAGGGAGTTCTTGGAGTTGTATATGTGAGAAGGGAATCTAGGAAATCCTATCCAACTTAAACCCCACAAGTCAAGTATAGGGTGTCTTGCGAAGACCCCATTGGTCGTCCCGGCATCGTCACATGAGGCCTTGCCTATTTCTTAGACCATTTCTACGAGGTTGAGGAAATTTTTAAGGTAATATTCTTAATGTTGAAGTTGAGGAAGGTCTGAATATTTGATCTCTCATGCACCAAGTTGTTCACATGTTGAAAGGTATGTTCTTCTACATATTTTTAGGCTTGTATCTTGAAGGTTTTGGTATATTCTTTGAGGCATATCTTGGAGGTTATGGCGCATGTTTGAGGAATGTCTTGGAGGTACTGGCATATGAGGGATATCTTGAAGGTCTTGGCACATGCTTGAGGCATATCTTCGCACATGGTTTGATGCATATCCTCGTGATTTTGATTACATGATTTGGAGAATATTCTTGGAGATCTTGGCATAGGTTTTATGTGGTTATTGGGGTTGTATCAATTTTTATGATGATGATGTATCAGTATCAGTGACAGTAATAGTAAAAATTGATTCTATTATTTATATTCAAGAGAGGGAGGAAGGGGAAAGGAAAGGGAATTGTAGCTTCCTTCAGGTTGGATCATGTAAACTAGGGGGTTGGAGCATCCTTCCAATTGGAGATAGATAATCTAGGGATTTGTAGCTTCCTTCAGGTTGGAGCCTATAAATAAGAGGTTTGGTTCCTCCTTCCAATTGGTGCTAAAAAAATTTGAAAGTTGGTGCTTCCGGTGGATGTAACCTTATGATACATCAAAAATATTTCCTTGGTTTTCTCCCATTTGGGTTTCCACGTAAATTTCTTGTGTACTATGTATCTATGATTATATGTTTATGATATCTTGAATTCAATCATAAGTGATCAATTGTTTATAACTTAATGTTTACATGTTTTAGTTAATAGTGGTAAAAAGTTCCTAACACTTATTCACCCCCCCTCTCAATATTATTGAATATTCCAACACTAAAGTGATGAAGAAAGACGTTTTTAAGGGGTTTTTGTTAGATGTGACTCCCTTATTGAGAGATGGTTGTTTTGTTAATATTGGTAGAAAAAATGTTATGACCCAAGGGAGGCATATATAGGGATAAATGTATATGACATGACCCCAAGGGAGGGAATATATGGGGATAAATCTACATGTAATGTGTAAATATATATGAAATAGAGTTATCCTAATTGTAAATGGGCCTCATGTGTAGGCTTTAATAGGTATATATACAGATCATGTATTCAATATTAAGGACATGTAAATTGTGATGTATAAATGTATTTGGTTATGTGGAGGGGGTTCTCCTATTATTTAAGGAGTTATAGTGTAACTAATATCTCTTATATATATGGGAGTTGTGCTTTATGCTCACATTGTTGTACATCGTGTGTACTTATGTTTTGTTACGATATCTTAAGCATTTTGGTACATAACAATTGGTATCAGAGCATCGATCCTAGGGTTTTTCTTCTCCAAATTTATTTTCTCTATAAATTTGTTTTGGGGACGTTTTAGACAATAAAAATTGTATGATATTTAGAATACATAGAAAAATACATGTTCTAGAAGTTTCGTCTTCTATCTCATTATACTTTCAGAATTATACCCAGTGGAAGATAGGGTTTTAGACTAGTCCTATAACTAGTCTCAAACGAGTGTTTTGGGTAAAATAGTCATATCTTATTCAAAGAGGATCCAAATTCAGTAAGACTAGATGCATTTGAAAGAGAGAAATCCATAGTTATTGTGGTACAATTTTATAAATCCGATATTAAATATTTGACACGTGGCATTTTGTACAAGTTCACTATCTAGGAAAGGCCAAAATTCATCAAGGTTTTGGAAAGTTACCATAAATTTCATTTGGCACACCCAATTTTGGTCAGACTTGCGAACTTTTAGTGAATGCATATCATAGTACTACATGTCAAAATTTCATACTCATAAGGGATAAAATTTAAGAAATAAATCAGAAGGAAGGTTGACCAGAAGGACAGACTCCAAATAAGGGTTTCAAATGTATGTTCACTTAAAACTATCATAAATTCTGATTGGAATGTCCTATTGAGATGATTCAAAAGCCATTGGAAAGAGAAAACATATAATATTGCATTGGAAGAAGGATTATAACTATTTGAGATAATTATTCCTAATATATTGAGGTTCTAAGTTGAGGGTTTGGGTTAGACCTTAATTAAGAATAAATGGAAATACCTCAATTTACAGAAGATGAAGATAAAGATAAAATAAATCCTATGGAATGGTTGAGGATGGAAAATGAATATGATATGACTCCGTTAAGGATAAAAAAAAAAATTCTAGTGAAGCTTGGAATTGGTGGATAAGTATTGATAAGGATAATAAATGGAAAATGTCATGGGAAGAATTTGAAGAACTCTTCTCAAATAAATGGATCATGGATACAAAAATGGAGGCAATGTATAAAATTAAATAGGATTTAAAAGAATAAAAATAAGATATCAAGAATAAGAGTGATGAGTTGTCTAAGATACGACACCTTAATGAAGCATTAGTTAAAGAAGTTCACAAATTAAAACAAGAAAAAAATAACAAAGGAAAGTGGAAAAAATATGAGTCGAGGGAATATTTGAAAAAGAAATATGAAGATATATCTAGATTACGAAACCATAATAAAAAAATACTAGATGAGGTTAAGAGATTGAAAGAAGAAAAGAAGAATTATCAAAATCAAGAAGAAAAGAAGAATTATCAAAATCAATAAGAAATGAAAATCATGGATGAAACATCTACCAAAAGACTTGAAGAGGAAATTTGCAAGAAGGTTGAGGAATCCCTAAATATTGATGAGGTAAAAGAAGAAATGCAATCCAGAATTGAAGAAGGACATCAAAATTTGATAAATGGGGTGACATTGCAGCTTCAAAAGGAGAAGGAATAAAAGATTCAAGAAGGTCGTTGGAAGATACTTGAAGAAGTTGAACTTAATCTATAGGATGTATATGCCAAATATGATGGTATTATATCCAAGGCTATAGAAATCAAATACCAAGCAATGAGGATAAAGGATTCCTTTGTCTATGAGAAGAATATAGATGAAATGCATGTTCATATTGAAGGATAACCCACAAGTGTGAAACCATATCAACACCCTCATTACCAGGAAATATTTCAAGGAAGACAAGAAGCTCTATAACAACGGTATCAAGGAAGAAGATGGAATACTTGTCAATATTCATGGAACAAGGAATCACACAACCATTATTCAACAAGATATTATCATAAACCAACATCTACTACAAATTAGAGAAGCTTCAACAACAATACATGGAATCAAGGGAAATAAAATTATGCAACAAATGGACACCAAGTATTTCGACTAAAAATAATTGATTTTAGATGGATGGATCATCATCAATGGAAGGAAGAAAGAAGGAACATAAGAAAATTGTGTTACATGGTTTCATCACATGTGAAGCCTTTAATTGTTAAGTTTTGAGGACATATTTTTGGAGGGTACTATGTTATGACCCAAGTGGGGCATATATAAGGCTAAAAGTATATTATATGACCCAAAGAGGGGATATATATGGGGATAAATGTACATTTAATGTATAAATATATATTTAATAGGGTCGGCCTAATAGTAAATGAGCCTCATGTGTAGGTGTGAATAAGTATATATAGAGATCATGTATTCATTATTAAGGACATGTGAATTGTGATGTATAAATGTATTTGGTTATGTGGAGGAGGCTCTCCTATTATTTAAGGATTTATTGTGTAACTCATCTCTCTTGTATATATTGGAGTTGTTCTCTATGCTCACATTGTTTTTACATGGTGTGTACTTCTATTATGTTTTGACATCTTAAGTATTTTGGTACATAACAAAAAAATCATTCAAATGGGGAATATTTTGGTGTGCAACAAAAATCCATTTGATTTTACCATAAAGAAAATTATGTATGTCAATATTTATTATGAAAACTAGCCTAGTATGTTTGAAAATGAATCATTGGAAATTTCATATCCTATGTAAATTTTGGATTATTTAGTAGAGGTTTCCACTGGTGGAACATTTTGTTAGGTATTAATATTTGAAAATCATGTGGATCTTATTGGTATAGGCCACCATATTCCCGAAGGTGTGAATTTTCATCCTCACAAAATAAGGTTTATTGATACCAATTGAAATAATTAATGGTGATTATACATGCATATCATTTAATATTTATTTTTTCAATTCATATTATAAAATTTCATTTATACTATGTAATATTACTTTCATTTTTGTTGTAGGCATTGTTGATGTTTTCTTTACTATGAGCTCTATTAAAAGGTGGGGCATGAGCTCTCAAAAGGGAAATTTTTTTATTTTTTTCCATTGTATCGCTATGAATGATGATAAACATACCACTTTCCAACTTGCAAGAAAAGGTAGTGATGACGTTGTGTTGCTATATTAACTACTTCTACAAAATATGGAAAACAAAATGCATTATCAACATATCTTGGAGTATTGTAGTCACATTCAATACATCAGAACAATATTCATCTTCTTTTATACAAAGTTTTCAATCACATAAGGTATAATACCATGATAGTGAATCTTATGTGCAAATTCCTTGTTTAGATGAAAGTTTCATGGTTAATTTTGAACTTATTACAATGCACGATATACCTTTGACGATTGTAAAGAAGAAATTCCAATAGAGTTCATTATAGAAGGATACACGGATGTTAGGGGGGCTATTGTATACATGGACAACCTTTCCTGATAGATACCAACCAAATTTAAGTTCAAACAATCATACTCAACCTCCTAGAAAATGGAGAGTCAAACCAACATTTAGATTTCACTATTTATATAATAGCCTACAACCTCATGTGCAAGTAAATTTTCATATGATTCACGTTAATGGGATCCCATCCATCATTGTTATGGATTAGGGATGCATAGTGGTGCACCACATTTGGAGTAGTAAACATTATACCTTTCATTTTAATATATTATTTGGTGTAATATATATTTCATGATTTAATTTTTATGATTTTCTATTTATTACATTTATTTATTTCTATTCAGATATATTAATATTGTGTTATCAATAATTGTTTATATTTATTTTTTCATTATAGTTGTAGGCCCTTTTCATATGATAACTCATCATGTATTGATTGAGAATATACTTAATTTATCACATCCATAAGGTCAAACGAAGATCTTAAATTCACTCCCATGGCTAATAAACTCCATTAATTACTCAAAAATCCAATACTAGTATAAAACAAGGTATTTCTAGCAAGTTGATAATCCCTTGTAAAATGCACATCAATATATCATAATTGCATGTGAGGGAATATTTTCTTTTCCTATCTTCTATTAATTTTTACATCACACTACATTTTCATATTTCTCAAAATTGTCCCCTTCTAAAAGATAAAGGTCTGCTAAAATGGTGCATTTAAAGATTTTTCCTTTTTTTACCTTAGAAAATTAGTACAATTGTCACTAAAATGCACACACTATCCTACACATGTAATAGAATTAATAATGAAACTTTATGAGTATTGTTCATGAATTTTCATACATTTCCACAATTTGATACATTTCCACAAAATTGCATGCTAAATATTGCATGTACATAACATAAGGAAACTATCCATGTTTGTGTTTTATTCTCCATCTTGGGAACAAAACCCATGTCTTATATTTCATCGATTCATCTCCAAATGCATGTAGTTTTCCTTCAAAACCACCCTCTAAAATTATTTTTGACATTTCAAGAAAATGCACAATCGTTGCCAAATGGCACACCAAGCCCAATCTAAGATCCAAATCATATTATGAAAGACTATATGAAGTCTACATTCAATTATCAATAATCCATTTTGATCTTCGGTCATGACTCCACTCCTAGATTCTAATGTGCTTGAAACAAAATTGTCGTTATTTCCGTGGTTAAGGAAAATGCATATCAAGAACTTTAAAAATGCATGTCTAAGGTAAAGTAGGCATGTCCAATTCTTGAAATCTAAATTGGAAGTACTTATAAGTCTTCCACACCTATCTGTGAATTCAAATGCATGAAGTATATCAGGCTTAGTGAGGGATGATTGTGCATCAATATATTATGTAATTCCTATGGGCATGTAAATCAAAGTCACACAATGAAATCACTCACAACAAATACAAAATTGTAAATGCATTAATTTAAGTACTAGACCCTCCACACACATAGTTTGTTATAACAAACAATGATAGAAAATACCTTCAAAAACAATATTTGCAACTTTATTAATTTAATATCCAATGCCCTCGGGATTTATTACATTCACAAAGTCTATGCATAGATCTCTGGATCCCACAACAATAAACTCTACAAAAACCCAAATCAAAAGGAGAACCAAAGTCCATTTGTTCATTCAAAAACTTCATATTTATGATTTTTCTCATTGGCTTTTAGCCTTTCAATTACTCTAAATGTTTAGATTTAAATTACAACCCTTTATATTCCTAAAGTTTACAAAAATTTACTTAGGAATTAAATTTGCATTAATTTCTCAAAAATTCCATGTTCATTGTTTAAAAAGCTACAAATATGCATAAGAGGGATTATAGAAATGCATGCCAAGATTCATGCAAGCGTTATTTTGAAAAAGTGATATCCAATATCCATAGTTTTTTTTGTTGTTGACAAAACCCATATAGTAAAATTTCTAAACTAACCTCATTTTGATCACGTCTAATTTGTCAAGTCAGCGACTTTTGTATTTTTCATTGAAATTGACAAAATATACCTTCAATAAAATGCATGCCTAGGGTTGATTCCTAGGCCAAATTCAATGATTTAGATTGGATAATATGCATTTTTTCATTCCTGCCTTTCTAAGTTACCATATTTTCAATTTGAACATTAAAAGTTTCAATAAAATGCTTCAATAAAATGTATGCCTAGGGTTGATTCCTAGGCCAAATTCAATGATTTAGATTGGATAATATGTATTTTTTCATTCCTGCCTTTCTAAGTTACCATATTTTCAATTTGAACATTAAAAGTTGTGTTGCAAAAACACTCAAATTCTATCATATTTTTACACAACATGCAAAGTTCATGAAGCCAAATCTTCCACATATATAATATAAATAAATGTTTGTGTATTATATTTTTCCATGTTGGGAAGGAAACCCATGTTTTAGATTTCCTTGATTCACCTCCAACTACACACAATTTGTCTTCAAAATTGTCCTTTGACACTATTTTTGACATTTCAAGAAAATACATACAATCATTGTTAAAATTCACAATTAAGCCAAGTTGAGGATCCAAATTACAATATGAAAGATGATTTGATTTCTACATTCAATTATCTATAATCCCTTTTGAGCTTGTGCCATGAATCCACTCTTACATTCTATTGTGCTTGAAACAAAATTGTCCTTATTTCTAAAATTCAAGAAAATGCATGTCAAGATCTCCAAAAATGTGTGCCCGGGGAAAAGTAGGCATGCCCAAGTCTTGAAATCTAAACTACAAGTACTTATAAATATCTTAATTATCTATAAATTCACATGCATGTAGGATATCTTGTTAGTTCGGGATGCTCCTACATCAATATGGCATCTTGGTATTGTTACGAATGTTTTTTATGTTATCATATCATATTTGGTTTACATTAAGAATTCATTTTTATAGGATTGACATGCATTTTCTTGAGGTATTTTATTTTGATTTGTAATTCTTTAGAAAGGTAGATTGTTTATGTTTTTATATAACAAGGATTTTTTGGCATCAAATTGAAATTATGGAAATGTAGAAAAGCTAGGGAGGTTAAAATACACATTAAGAAATTTGATTTTTTTTAAGGGCTTAAGTATTCGTTTTGGCTAAAACATGTAAAATAGTTAACTCATGGTTTTTTTTTTTGTTTTGGAAAATTTAATGTGGGTATCTGGAGATTTATTTGAAAAATCAACCACGTCAATTGTATATACAATGTTGGATAATTACACTATATTATTTTGGGTTTCACTTGGTTTTTCTTTCCTTTATTTTGGATTTCACTTGGCTTTCCTTTGAGCCTCCTAAAGATGATGTAACACTTTTGTTAATGCCGAGAATTGCATTTTGGACTAGCAATTAGATTTTATATAAAATTGTGTTATTGATTAAAATTGTATCTAACAAAATGAGAATTTTCACATATCAGTCCTCTTTGTTCCATAAAATGAACACCCTATCTAAATTATGCCTTATGAATGGTAAATAATGAAGACAACTCTTTGTACACAAAAAGGTGCCAAATTCTACATAAATGGTCTCCTTAACTTTTAACAGTTCATAAGAACACCCTTAGTTCACAAGTTCATGGAAATTTATTTAATATTGCTTGTGTGTGTTTGTTTAAGACTTTAAAACTTTATAAAAATTATCATTCTTTATAAAAGTTTGAGTACTTTATAAAAAATTGTGTACTTTGTATGAGACAGAGAATTGGCAATCACATTCACTTTATTGAAATCCATAACAAAAAAATCATTAATTGTGCATTCTTTAGTGTGCATGATCTAAATTGATTTCCAACCAATCAAGGAAAATAAGGGAAGACAACAAAATTACAGTGAACATAACTTTTCCTAAGACTAATTATAGAGGACAAGTTTATTGTTCATGAATTCAGAAGTAAACTTAGATAACCATGGTAGTAATTGAAACAAGGGATTCCCAAAGATGAGATGTTCACGGTGATTAAATTCCAAGAAAGTGTGGATTTATGGATAGATACAAATTATTGGCCAAAAAATATGTTAAATATCTTGAGAAAAATATAAGTATACAGATTTGTTTTGGACAATTCAATTTTGAAAATTAGGAGATAGATGATTTGTGTTCTTAATTATGAGATTGGAGCCGTGGAATTGATAGTTTTTTGGAAGAGGGTTTATCTATACCCATATTTGATTGCCAAAGACATAAATTTCATACAAAGGGGAGCAATGTTCAACTCTAAGAAACCCCCAAAGATAGAAAAGAATGAGATGGCCGATAAATTTTGTGGGGAAAAAGTATATTCTCTAAGGAATTGTTTTAAAATGAAAGATGTTCACCTAGGAATGTGCAAAACCTTGGTCATGATAGTCCTTAGGACAATTATGAATCATCATAGGCAGGATATTTTAGGTGACTTCATGAGGATAGTCATACATTGGTTTAAAGAGATGTTCATAGATGTCCCTCATCCAGTGGATAAAAAATTGCATTGTTCCTTTCAAGAAAGTCAAATGAAGAGGGTTAATTTAAGTCTCTCGAGCACACTATGGAAAAGTATTGATTTATATTAACCCAACACTATTTAAACAAATATTATTGATTATATCATTATGCTTCAAAATTCATCTTTGTTATAATCCCATGATAAAAAATTACAATAGGAAATGTAAAACGATAAAAAAAATTGTGAAAGTACTTGTATAGTCTTTAGAAAACAATGTGGAAGGTTTGGGAAATTTCAATGATAGTTTGTCCAATGAATTTGTCACCTCTGAAGAAGTTGTTGTTTCCATAGCTTTAAAAGAATTACGTGGTTCTAAAAATAAATCTTAAGGACGTGAATATATGGATAATGATATGGAACTAAATAATAATGTTTTTTTTCATTACCTTAGAGATTTTATTTGATAGAATTCCTCCTTGACAGTTGGTCATTTAGTATAACTCCTTTGTTACGTTGTCTTCAGTATTTCTTTAGCGTTGTCTAAATGTTCTACGAAATGTTTTTTTCCATCAGAATCCAATCACATAAATCTGTACGAAGTCACTATTTTTTGTTGTTTAAAATCCATTTATGAATGTAGAAATGGATTCATCATGTTGAAAAAACCCTAGGGTACTCGGATTATACAAAAATAATCACTCAAATCTTTAGATCTAACAAATTCTCGACAGATTTCAGGAAAAGATCCCCGGAAAATATCGTCAGAGAAAAGTCATTTCATAGAACGTTTAGACTAGGTCAATTTCTTTTACACAGTTCATCATATTTTTTGATGATAGATTTGTCTTTTCCATGTTTGATGAAATGGTTCATTTCAAAGAACTAGATGCAATATAAGAGTCTTACTGTTGGCACAAGGGTAGAGCCAGGATTCAATGCTTCAATAACACACCAACAAAACCCTAACTACCGACCCTTTCAACAACACCTGCGAAACAGATGAAGTCTCACCCGAGGTAGAGGCAAGGGAGGTTGCAGGACTCAGGTGTCTACAACCAAGCTGGGACACAGATCTTTTATTACAATACTTAACATAACACTTAGCCAACAATATGCATTAGTTCTTGAACCTTATTCACATTGCAGGTTAAACCCTTATTACAGATCAACGCAATAATAATACAGATTGAGTACTTTAGATCTCTTATCACATAGCATTAGCTCAGATCTAGCATTCATTCACATCATTAAGCACTAAGCTACCACATCAGATGTATTCATTATTCATAACAACAACAACACTAAGCAAATAACCACATAAACAACATCGCACAGAGCACATCAAGACACAGGATATATGTGGTTCACCCCAATGTGGGGCTACATCCACCAACTTCTTCTTATTCTTCTTTATTAGTCTTCAAGCTACTTAAATTCGTCTGTTCTTGTGCATAAATCCATAGAGCCCAAATTCGCAGTGGACAGGTGATCTGCGCACTGCGCTCTAGATCCACCTTCCTCAAAATCAGGTCAAGGCACAGAGCCAACTCCTTAATAGCATAGAGAACTTACAACTTCTTGCACTAAGCCAATATCAACCTATCATGCACATAGCCAAGATCGGCACAGAGCAAAGTGATTTAGTCACTACCTCTTTGACCACGGTCTTCTCTACAAGAAGCTGGTTTTTTTCTTTCTGCATCTTCTCTTTGTCCTCCTTGAACTTCACCCTAATTTCATCTTTCTCCTGTTGCGCAACTCAAAGTTTCTCTAAGACCTCCTCCTTTTCTTACTTCACTGCTTCTGTATCCTACTCCTTTTCTTCTTGGAATCGATGAAGTCGAGCCTCTATTGCATTTGCTAATCTTTGTAATTGGGTGGGCTTATCCCCCAATTCTACACTTTCTGTTGAAGAAGGCACAGTAGGTACTGCATGGCTCGAATGGATATCTTGTTGGATGTCTTTGAGCTCCTTCTCTATTTTGTCATATAGTGTTTCTTGCTTTGCTTCATGTCACTGCAGGATATCCTTTGAGGCATCCTCTACGGTTGTGATGATGAGATCGACATTGTCCACTGTGAGTACATTCTTTGACTGAGGCTTATTGGCTCGAGTCTTCTTTCATGTTGAGGGTTTCTGTGGGGAAACCTTCCTTTTCTTTGATGTTTCGGCCTCTGTATGAGGATCCTTCGGCGGTGTAACTTCACCTTTGTCTTTCTTTTATCCTTCATCCCCTACTTCTTCTTGGTTCAATTCTTCTCCTCCTCCTGATGTGGGTGAGTCATTCTTACTTTCCTCTGAGGCGTTGTCCTCCTCATCGATTTCTGTGTTCTGCACTTCCTCTTTTTTCTTGTTTTTCTTTGCACTAGTATGTCCATCATGTTCGACCCGGGTGACCAAGGGACTTCCAATGATGTCGGGGTCGGAGATTTATGCATCTTCCACTGGTACGAGGAGCTATGCTGGCCATTATTTGGTGTTCTCCTCCATGTCTTCGTCGATCAACTTATAATAGTATTGCATCTCCTCCTTGCTTTAATCCCTACATGTAGTGATATAAATAAAGTATCGATCTGCATAGAACTTCGCTAGCGGCCTGTACTGATGCAAAGTGTTGGGTGTCATTCATGGGAATGTTTCAATAGGATTCTTCAGTTGTAGGTAGTAATCATGGAACACCGCGTTCGATTGCGACTACTTCACCATATCATTTGTATACCACAAGGTAGAGAACCTTGCGGCCAATGGCTCTGATGGCTCAACTTCTGGGAAGGTTGCTCCTTTCGGAATTTGCCAAGAGACAAATGAGATCAATATCAGTATCCAACTGAAATGAAACTCATATCCTTGATCCTGCACTTTGCGACAGTCCTTCTCCAACTCGTTGATGAGGTAACTCACCCAGTTCATTTGCATTCCTTCTACGCACTTCCCGATGAGGTCTACTACAAATCCAGTGACTTGTGTTGGATAGTTATTTCTAACGAGATTACTAGCCATAAGCTGACAAACTAGGTACACTGTGCCATCTTGAATGGAGGCTACCTTGTAGACTCGCTTTCCCTTCTCTACATCTCCATAGTCTTCCTTTATGCATTGCGCTAGGGAGCGATCTAAAGTCTTTCTTGGGTAAACCTGGTGAGGGTCCAATCGTTGCATGCTCAGTCCTATGATCAGGTGGATCAGCGTCGGATACACAGTGACATGCATGTCGATCCATAGATAGCCTCCATCATAGCACGACAGGAGGAGTTTAGTGCAAGAGTTAACCTCCTGGTGTCAGCCAAAGTGGGGGATATTCGTTACATTCAGGATCGTGGATTGCACGAGCTCCTTTATCCACAACTAGGAGACTATGTGTGTCTTCTTCCAATTCGTCTTCATCAAATACCGATGTGGTGCGAACATCACGTAGTTATTCATGTCTCTGAGGTTGAAGTCATTGTTCTTCAGTGTTGGGATATGTCCTAAATGAGGTCCAACTACGTGTATCCCCTTCGAGATGTATGCACTAATCAATGTGTACTTGAAATCATGTGGGATATTGTCATGGATAACCATGCCAACCAGAGGCGAGATGTAGTCCAACAAGACCGATGGGATCTACTTCGTGTAAGAGAGATTGTCGCGATTTTTGCTTCACTTCTCAACAATGTGGCCAGAACAATGTCCATTTGATGGGGATGCTTGCAATCCACCAGTCGACAATGCATGCATTACCACATACATGAATCTCTTAGTCATGAGGTCAACAAGTATCTCCTACACAGACTTCTCTAACGCGCTATGTTCACCTGACATTCACACTTGTAATAAAATAAATCAGGTAGGCGAACGGACAAGCAAGGTAATCAAATGGATGGTGAGGTATAGAAAGTACAATGCAATATGATGGGTTCTCTGTTAGCTCGTATATCACGGGTTGCAAAAATTGGTCCTAACACAGCATCCGATGGATTAAATAAACAAGCATCGTAACATATTCCTCCAATGGGTAGGAATGCCTTAATTAATACGAATCATTTTGTTATGGTGTAGTCTCAACGGTCCAATGATGGTATTTTCGACAATAACTGCATTTCTAGCCATTTCAGAGTGTCATTCTAACGGTCAGGGCACCTCCAACGGTCATATAGCTTCGCCGTGGTGAAGACTCATTCTTCGTGGTTCTGTTATTTCGACAAATTTCAAGTTCTGTAGATCTGCCTCCTGTGAAGTCTTTTCTGGAATTTCCTGTAGTTTTTCTAACTTGGATTTCTTCTTACTAAGTTTCATTGCCTTCTTTCCTTTGATCTGAGTCTCTAGATTCCTCTTTCCACTCTTATTCTTATATTTTCTTAGCATGGTAACTTTTTACTGTTGATGTTCTTTCAAAGGGTTCAAAGGTAATATCGCTTTGCTTACTAGGTCCTGGGTGGACATACTTTCTTCTTGCATAGATAGGTCCTTCAACCCTTCTTGAGCTCTTTCAAAGTTGAAAACTACTTTTCTTTCATTCTGCTGCTTCGATTCAAGTTCTCGTTCTTCTATCAGTCGATCTATCCTTCGAGCTATGAAATCCCTTAGTTCTTGATTTTTATTTTCTATGGCTTCCTCCTCTACTTTCCTTTTGATATGTTCCTTCTCAATCCAAGTCTTTCCCAATAAATTTAATGACTTCAAATTCTTCTTCAGTTGATGTCTCATGAACAATCATAGGTATATTAGTAACTCTTCCACATTGAGCTATCATATTTCCTTTAAACAAGCCTATCCTTCCCAATGAAGGTATCATAGTAAGCTTTCCCAAAAATTCCCAAGTGCTTTTTGGCATGATATTCATATGTGCTTCTTCATCCAATACGCAGTCTATGTCGAAGCCTTCTATTCTTGTAACTATGCGCTATTTTTACTTCAAGATCTCTGGTAAACTGATGTCTCTGTGATCATCCATTTCTTCTTTTAGTTGTATTAACATGGTCTTTGGCTCTTTTTCTGTATGATTCTTTAACATATCCTCAGTCTCTTGTCCTTATTTATAGTTTTCTTGTCTCTTGTTCATCCTTTCAACTTTAGAAATCATTTTTGGACAATCCTCAACCTCATGACTAATAGCTTTACAACAAAGACAAATAGGACCTATACCAAGGCATTCCTTAGCAATATGTCTTGATTTTCTACAATTATAACACAATGTCAATCCTCTCTTTATTTAAAATGATCCCCCGTCTTTCCTGTACTGTGCACTGGGATCACATTGTTGTACCTGCAATCTGCAAAAAATCTTTCTAGGTTCCTGCATTCACTTATTAGTCCAAAAATTATTTTTATGCATAGGAATAACATATTTTTTTCTATTTCTATCAAATTTATTCAGATCAAATTTTTATTCTAACTGTGCCCTAGTTTTCAGACTAGGACAAAATCTATCAAATAGACCTAGATTCATACTTTCGAAGAAAAAATTTCCACTTATATTACCTTTCCCAGAGCACAAAGCTTTAAGATCTTACCTCTTTTCTTCAAATCATGTTCCTTTCTTAGCACAGAGCTTCACAAGTCAAGTAGAATACTGCACACTACAACAATAAATATACGCACAAATCTTTCTCTTTTCTTCAGTTCCCAGCAATCACAATTTCAGGTCCTGACAATGGAACCATTTGTTGGCACAGGGGCAAACCCAAGGTTCAATGCTTCAACAATGCACCAAAAAAAACTTAACTATCGGCCCTTTCGGAAACACTTGTGAAGAAGATGAAGTCTCACCTAAGGTAGAGGTAGGGGGGGTTGCAGGACTCAGGTGTCTACAACCAAGCTGAGACACGGATCTATGATTACAATACTTAACATAACACTTAGCCAACAATATGCATTAGTTCATGAACCTTATTCAAATCGTAGGTTAAACCCTTATTACGGATCAATGGGGTAATAATACAGATCGAGTAGTTTCCATCTCTTAGCACGTAGCATTAGCTTAGATCTAGAATTCATTCACATCATTAAGCATTAAGCTACCACATCACATGTATTCATTATTCATAACAACAACAACATTAAGAAAATAACCACATAAACAACATCGCACAAAACACATCAAGACACATGATATATGTGGTTCACCATAGTGTGGGGCTATGTTCACCAACTTCTTCTTCGTCATCTTTATTAGTCTTCAAGATTCCTACATTCGTCTATTCCTATTCACAAATCCACAGAGCCCAACTTCGTAGTGGACAGGTGATTTGTGCACTGCGCTCTAGATCCACATTCCTCAAAATCAGGTCAAGGCACAGAGCTAACTCCTTAATAGAAGCACAAAGCACTTACAACTTATTGCACTAAGACAATATCAACCTATCATGCACATAACCACTAGTAGTCATGCACTAAGCCAATTTCTATATACATTTCTTAGCTACTACTTATTTATATAATTACAAAAAGGCCTAAACATGGGTAAACCCATGGGACGACATTCCATAACCCTAGTAAACCCTTTTCCTGGTCCACAAGCCCGCAAAACAAACAAGATCCTGCGATCTCCTCTCTGCCTGGGTGCAGCACCTTCGACCAACCTATCGAAGTCCCAAAATTGGTCAAACACGACCAATGTTTCCTCAAAACGTGGTCAAGGGCCAACACTTATTTTATGAACGACTTGAAGGAAATATGCAAAGAAAAGGATACCAATATTTTTGAATTCCTCAAAAAGATTCCAGAGTTACAAAAAATAATTATGGATCATAAAGCAACAACAACTATAATCATAAAGGAAAGGATGTTATTATTTCAAATTTATCTAGTTAAGTAGAGAGATTAAATGATGAGTTCTAGAAGGAGATTGATGCAGGAGCATTTTTTCCTCCAAAATCAACCTTGTTGATTATACTTAGGGGGTCTATGAATTTACTAAGGGAGTTGGTTCCCTAACTTGTTATTATTGTAATTTCCTATGTTTTATTGAAATTCTAGAAGGAATGCATAGGATAGGGTTTGATTAAATGTAAGTGAATATTCCTATGATATAAGATCTCGAGAGTCATGAGATCTAGAAGAGATCCTAGAGTGATATCTTGAGAATATTGTAGATCTGAGAGATCCTTGCAAAATTTGTGGAGTCTAAGTAGGATCTGAAATTAATTCAGGTTTCAGCGTTGTGTAGTATATTTTGTAAGCCTATAGGAAATCAATAGAGGTGTGTGTAGAGACAGAGTGAGAAAGGGGAATTGAGTGTGTAAGAGGCCAAGTGTGTCCAATAGGTTGAACAGAGGCCAATTAAATGTAAATGACGCCTGAAAGGCAAGGAGACCTTGTATAATTGTGTACAAATTCATTAATATAATATTTGTGTGTTTTATTGGCTCTTTATGTCGATGTGAGATTTACATATATTTCTATTGCATTAATGTTTGGTGTGATTGAAGTCCAAAATTGGACTCTCGCAGAGTGTTTGTTGAAGGTTTGGCACGCAGTAGAAGATACAGTAGTTGTTGATTGTTGATCATTGGAAGTATAAATGATCCAAATCGTGTCAACATATATCATGAAGGAAGGATCATTTATAACCATGTGATCACCCCATAATTAAGTCATGACCGTTGGATCAAAGTTAGAAGGACTTTATAGAAGTCTCAGCATCCGATGGTGAGAGTAGGATATATCCATCCATTCTATAGTTAGATCGACAAATGACAGTCATATCGAGAGTTAGAATACATGAGGAAGTTAAGGGAGAATCATGACCATTTGATCTAGATCCAGATCGATGGTTCTCGTTATAGCGGACCGCGGGCATCAGAGGTTATACGGTGTTGGAGGGACTAAAATTTCTGAAATCCAAATGACAAAAAACATCATGCTGACGTAAGGAACACCATATAGGAAGTGACATGTGGAGACTAGGTCCCACAATACATGGGTTCCATGGAAAATGTTTGAATGCAGATTAACGATGAAAGTAAAATCTTCAGGACAGACGATCGACGACCCACATTGTAGCGAGCATTGCCTCTCAGTGATTTTCCTTTAAATTGGCTCTTGATTAAGTCTGTAGTCATGAGATATGGTGGTCCAATATACGTGGCACCAATAGAGTTAAAGGAGATCATATGCCCAGATTGGACATGTGAGTCGAAGATCAATGATTCTCATTATAATGTCTCTCGACCATCAAGAATTCTAGTAGTTGGAAAGTGCTAAAAAGTCCCAACGTCCCAACACTGAGAAACCTCATGCTAACGTTAGAGCTCCGCTCCGTAGATGACACGTGGAAGAAATTTATAGACTGATCAGGCTTACATGGTGGACCACGTCATGAGTTGGAATATAATTATAAAATGTGAGATCAATGGTCCAGACTAGATCCGCGGTCCATATTGATGATTGGCATTACATCGCACATCAGACCTTTCATAATGTTGGAATATTATTGATCATTGATAAAATTTAGGATCAGCGATCCAAATTGAACGCATAAACCCGCGAATCTTAGCCGACGGTTATAATCATTGGTCACATGAAATGAGAGCACTAGAAGTTAGCTCTAAGGTTTAAGTGCTTAAGGGAATAAGCACTTGGTCACGACTATTAGTCACATGGACATGAAGGAGCTTAGAACCATAAGAGAGAGCGCTTGGGTTAAGCATAGGGATCTAGAAATGGTCATGAGGAGGTAAGCGCTCGATTTTGAATGTTGTGAATAAGAACCTATAGGGACTAATGTATAATACAGAGTTACAAACTTTGTTAATAAAGGATTTTTTTGGGCCCATATAAATAATCTACGAGTAGCTTGAGCTAGTGAAGTTGCAATAGAGTTTAATTATAACTCTGTACTTGTGGGTAATCGACCTGGTGGGTCACTATCAATTGGTATTGGAGCAAGTAAATTCTCTTTGGAATTCTGTAAAGGATACAAAGAAAGAGAATTGTGCAGACAGGTAGAAAAATTAATTGGATTTCCTTAAGTGGATTATTACAGATTTGAGACCATCCTAACCAAGAAACAAAATTGGGAGAATATGTTGAAGAAACAAGATCTCCAAACATATATTACAGGTATTGGTTTGATGTCTTGTGATTAGAACTGGTTAAAACATATTTATGTTTTCATATAGCATCATAAGGAATGGTAGAAGCCATTACAACAAAGAATATGTAACAAAGGAAGAGGAAACAAGTGAAGCTCTCAGGTGAAAAATCTAGTAGTAGAACCTTACAACAAAGGGTGTTGTAAATACTTCCAGCGGAGAATTGGAAGTGAGGAAGAAAATAGAAGTTCTTATAGAAAAATGTGAGTAGGTGCAAAAGCTAGAGAAGAGAGAGAAAGTGTTTGGGGATGTTTCAGAGGAGAGAACCAAAAATATACCAGGAGGCTAGGCTCAGGTAAATCTTGATGATATATTGAGTGGAAAGATGTAGAGACTTTCTACAAAGAAGGCTTGATGTAGCTCACAGTGAACTAGGAGAAGTTCACAAGGGAGAATATGGAGATCACTACTGACGGTCATGACAGAGGTTCATATGTAGGAGCATTTTTTCCTCCAAAATCAACCTTGTTGATTAGACCTAGGGGGTCTATGAATTTACCAAGGGAGTTGGTTCCCTAACTTTTTATTATTGTAATTACCTATGTTTTATTGAAATTCTAGAAGGAATGCATAGAATAGGGTTTGAATAAATGTAAGTGAATCTTCCTATGATAGCATATCTTGAGAGTTGTGAGGTATAGAAAAGATCCTAGAGTGATCTCTTGAGGATATTGTGGATCTAAGAGATCCTTGGAAAATTTGTGTTGTCTAAGTGGGTTCTAAAATGAATTCAGGTTTCAGCCCTGTGTTGTATATTTTGTAATACTACGGGAAATCAATAGGTGTTTGTAGAGACAAAGTGAGAAAGGGGAATTGAGTGTGTAAGAGGTCAAGTGTGTCCAATAGGATGAACAAAGGCCAATTAAATGTAAATCAGTCAAGAAAGGCGAGGAGGACTTGTATAATTGTGTACAGATTCATTAATAGAATATTTGTGTTCTTTATTGTCTCTCTCTGTCGATGTGAGATTTAGATATATTCCTATTGCATTAATGTTTGGTGTAATTGAAGTCCAGAATTGGACTCTCACGGAGTGTTTGTTGCAAGTTTGGTGCACAGCAGAAGCTATAGTATTTATTGATCATTGATCATTGGAAGGATCAATGATCCAAATCACATCAACCTATACCATGAAGGATCATTTATAACTATAGGATCACCGCACAATTAATTCCTAATCGTTGGATCAAAGTTAGAAGGACTCTATAAAAGTCCTAGCATCCATTGGTGAGAGTATGATATGGCCATCCATTCCATAGTTATATCAATGGACAATAGTCATATAGGAAGTTAGAAGACATGAGGAAGGTAAGGGAGAATCATGATTGTTCGATCAAAATCCAAATCAATGGTTCTCGTTATAGCGGACCGTAGGCATTGGGTGTTATAAGGTGTTGGACGACCTAAACTTTTAGAGGTCCCAATGACAAAAAATGTTATGTTGACATAAGGAACTCCATATAAGAAGTGACATATGGAGACCAGCTCCCACGATACATGGGTTTTGTGGAAAACCTTTGAATGCAGATTAATGGGGGAGATTAAATCTTTGTGACAGAAGATCGATGACCCACATTATAACAGGAATCACCTCTCAACGATTTTCCTTTAACTTGGAACTTGATTAAATCCAAGGTCCCATGATCTGATGGTCTGATATACATGACACCAATAGAATTAAAGAAGATTGGACAACCTAGATTGGATATGTGAGCCAAAGATCGACGAATCCCTTGATAGCGCCTGATCCAAAATGGATCTAGGAAGGCCTAAAACTTAAAGTTCACATAGTTGGATGAAACTAGTGCCATTGCATCTGGCTTGTTGTGTTGATTCTGACCATATACTATTTTTCTCAAATGGATGTTGTATGCGAAATTTATCGCGTTCTGATCAATTTCCCAAATAGGCAAAAAGTCAAACCAGTCAAAGTCAACATGTCATACTATTGATGTCAACAGTATGATAGGTGATGTCAGCAGGACACATGGCAACATGAGGAGGTGACACGTGTCACTCGATTTTGGCATTTTTTGGCTAAGTTGGACCAGTACAGAATTGACACGTGGTAGTGTACGGATGACACATGGAAGCTCGTACGTGACATGGCCCAATGAAAAGCTAACACGTGGTAGTACGGACGAAAAGTGGTTGTACGGATGCTAACGTGGTAGGGTGATTGGGATGTATGGATGATGACGTCGTAGGGTGACTGGGTAGTACAGATGCTTACGTAGCAGGTGACTGGGCAGATGACTTGGAAATACGGATGTTAATGTGGCACAACATGTGGTCATACGACAGTGACATGGCAGGTGACATGGAAGCTAATGTGGCAGCTGACAGTGCATGTTAACTATGTGCTGACTGTATCGTATGGGCCAATCACAGGGTGACATGTGGCCCAATCAGAGGGCACCATGCGACACCCCGTATTTTGCCAATATATGTGCAAAATATGGGGTGCCACATGGTGAGTCTATTCACGCCAACAGACTCACCACATGTGTTGGCCACTTAGGCATAATTGGTGCTTGTTGAAACATATGGCGAAATGTTATTTTAAGTTGGATGGTTGCAGATTTTTAGGGATAAGACCCGATCGAAGGGGGCTAGCGTGAGGACATTTAGCACCCCACGTGACCGGTGGCTAAGGACCAAGAGATGAGTGCAACAGGTAGGGGGTGTGGAGATTAAGGACCAGGCCACATTGACCATGCCTACGACCAAGGGCCAGGAATCAAGGGGCCAACGCCTAGCCCAGGGCCATATGGTGCACTCCATATGCCCAGGAACCCAAGTAAAGCAGGTTGCACGAAACATTTTTTCCAAATATGGGTTTTTTAACCTTATTATATATATTTTTGAGATTTTTCACCTGATTTTGGAGAATTTTGCCCATTGTTTGTGGATTTGGTGCACGATTTGAGGCCAGATCTTGGGAAGAATTTGGGAGGAGGATACCAACTCAAAATATATATAAACCAGAGTTTCATAGCAGCATTGGGGAGGTTCATATTAGCAGAATGATGATGATTTGATGAATCTTGAAACCATTTTTATGCAAGGAATCCATTGAGGAAGCGAACTTTGTTGGCCAATTCTGTGAGTTAAGCTCAACCTTTTTTAGTGTCGTCAATTGTGTTGGATTCTTGAGGTTGATTAGAACACATCCATACCATTTTGTAATCCTTTTGACACTTTTATAATTTACTTTTGAAGCATTGAAGATAAATAAGAAAGCCTCACCCACTGAGACAATCTTGTCGGACTCCGTTAACAAATTTGTTGTTCTTTGTGCTTATATTATGATCTGCATTTCTCTATTATGGATGATATAATCTCTCATTAAGTTCTTATTCTTTCATTAATTCCTAATTGGTAATTGAACACATGCTTAAAACTTAACCAGGTCTTTAAAGATCAATTTTGGCTCAAGGGCTATCAGAGTAGGTTGACGGTTGGTTTTTGAGTTTGCATGATTACCAAGGAAAACTTGAGTCGTGGTGAAGGAGAGGTTGTAGAAGGGGATCTTGAGATTGGATCAAGTAAGAGGTCTTCTCAAAGTGAGGAGATGGCATCTGAAGAAGGCATGTCTTAGAACGAGATAGATTTGAAAAAGAATTTATTCGCCATGTCTGAGATGGTAAAGGTATTATATGAGGATTACTTGGAATGGAAGAGGCATTTCCAAGGGGATTCTTCAAAACAAGGAAAAAGTGAAGAAGGAGATGATCATCTTAAAACTCCTTCTTCATCTCCTTCTTCTCCATCATCTTCTTCTTCTTCAAGTACAAGTTCAAAGTCTACCGCAAGAAACATTTCCATAAACATAAACATGATATGCCTTTACTTAAGCTTGACGTGAAATTTGAATTGCCCATGTATGATGGTGAAGTAAATGCTGAGAGAATTGATAACTAGGTTAGATAGATGGAAGTTTATTGCAGTGTGAAACAAATCAAAGATGAGTCAACTCAAATCAAGTTGGCATTGCTTCGGCTTGCAGGCACAACACTGATTTGGTGGCATAGTAAGTTGCAAAATGGCACATAGCAAGTTGGTAATGTATTTCCCTCATGGCAAGATTTTTTTTTTGTTTTAGAAAGCAATTTTATCCTTTGGGTTATAAAGATAAATTTTTAATTGAATGTTAAAGTCTTTAACTATTAAAAGGACAAACGGTGCAAGAATACACACATGACTTTCGTAAGATGGAATTAATGTTGAATATTCCATTACATACCCAAGAAACTCTTATGAAGTATATAGGAGGTTTACCTGCACATATTCATAACATTGTATGTATGTTTGGACCTACTAATATTGATGAGGTTTATGTTCAAGCAACATACATTGAAGCAGGGAAAACAAGAGTTGGTGTATCAGGGGAGTCGTCTTCAAGGAAAGATGACAAAAGAAAGGGGAATGGAAAGAAAGAAAATTTAGCAACAAGAAAGGAAGAGAAGCTCTCTTGCAAGAATTGAAAGAAAGAAGGGCATGATGATGACCATTGTTGGTAATTACACCCAGAGAAGAGACTAAAGTGGTTCAAAGAAAGGAAAGGGAGGCAAACAATTGCAACAACAACACGACCAACAAACTTGGGATATGACTCAGGTGATGAGACTAAGATCACAATAGTTGGTTTGACAAGTAAAATTGGTGATGGATATGATTCTAGAAGTAAATTGTTTCACATACTAAGATCAATAGATTGAGAGATAGTCGATCTCAATCTAACTTGATTTTAGAGGAAGTGGTCAAACAATTGAGATTAAACACTAAGATGCATCATAAACCTTACTCACTTAAATGGATAAGCTACAATCATAAATTGCACATAACAAAGAAATGCACTTTAAAGTTTGCAACTTCATCAAAGTTTGTGGATGAGGTAATGTGTGATGTGGTGCCACTCAATGAATGTGGAATGGTCTTAGGAAGCCCTTATTTGTATGATCGCAAAGAAATCTTCTACGGAGAATGGAATCAATATCACTTAACTAAAGAAGGCAATGAATATGTTGTACATGCTCGTCACTTAAAAGAAATTCAATCTATTCAAACAATGGAACAATTAAGGAAGGCATCTTATGCAAGAAACACACCAATAATTGTGCCAAATAAAGCAATTGATCTTAAGCATGAACATGAGATGGTTGTAGAATGGAATTTAAATCATACTTTTCTTCAAGATAAGATAATGTCATGCAAGCACATCAAACATATTAGTTCATTTGCAGTCATATTTCTAATGTTATCACTACTAATGTTTTCAACATGGATGGTAGTGGCTTCAGTAAGATTTGAAAGAGTACAAGTGGCTAAAAATATGTTGTTAGTTGTCATGGTTGATTTGTAATTGATTATGATGAGATAGGTGCACAGGAAATAGTTTAAAGACAAAGGACAAGTAGGGTGTCCTATCCCACACTTGATGACTGGTTAATACCCTTTTTGAGAACCAAAAGGTCTTAGTGGGGAGGCATGATCCAAAATGGATCCTGAAAGGTCAAAAAATCAAAGTTCCCAGAATCAGACAAAACCAGCGTCATTGTGTCTGGATCGCCACGTTGATTTTGTCCATATAATTTTTTTCTCAAATGGGCGTCGTATGCAAAAGTTATCGCATTCTAGTCGATTTCCAAAACAGGAAAAAGTCAGACTAGTCAAAGTCAACAGGTCATACTGTTGACATCAACAGTACGACATGTGACGTCAGCAGGACACATGGTAGCATGAGGAGGTGTCATGTGTCACTTAGTTTTGGCATTTTTGGGATGAGTTGAGCCAGTACAGAATTGACACGTGGCAGTTCTTATGTAATGTGGCCCAATGAAAGGCCGAGATGTGGTAGTATGGACGACATGTGGTTTTACGGATGCTGACATGGTAGGGTGACTAGGCTATATGGATGATGAAATGGCAGGATGACTAGGTAGTATGGATGTTGACGTGGCAACTGACTGGGCAGGTGACTTGGTAGTACATACATTGATGTGGCATGACACGTGGTTGTACAATAGTGATGCGACAACTAACTGTGCATGTTGACTATGTGTTGACTATACTGTATAGGCCAATCACAGAGTGACACATGGCCTAATCAGAGGGTGCCACATGGCACCTCAGATTTTTCCAATATTCGTTGGGTACAAGATTTTTTCCACCTCCGTGAGATTCGAACCACCGACCTCTATTCGCATTAATAGAATCACCACATGTGTTGGCCACTTAGGCATAATTGGTGCTTGTTGAAACATATGGAAAAATGTTGTTTTAAATTGTATGGTTGAAGATTTTCAAGGCTAAGTCCCTGTCAGAGGGGGCCAATGGGAGGACACTTGGAACCCCATGCAACCGATGGCTAAGGACCAGGAGCTGAGCGCAACAGGTAGAGGGTGTGGAGTTTAAGGACCATGCCACATGGACCCTGCCTACGACCAAGGGCCAGGGATCAAGGGGCCAATGCCTAGCCCAGGGCCATATGACACGCTCCATATGCCCAGAAGCTTGGGTAAAGGGGGTTGCACCCAAATTTTTTGCCAAATATGGTTTTTTTAACCATATTATATATATTTTTTGAGATTTTCAACTTGATTTTGGAGGAGTTTGCCCATTTTGGGGGGATTTGGAGCCCGATTTGAGGCGATATTTTGGGAGGAAGTTGGGAGGAGGATACCAACTCAAAATACATATAAACTAGAGGTTCTTAGCAGCATTGGGGAGGTTCATATTAGCATAATGATGATGAGTTTATGAATCTTGAAGCCATTTTTATGCAGGGAAGCCATTGAGGAAGCGAACTTTGCACAACAATTCTGAGAGCTACGCTCAACCTTTTTCAGCGTCGTCAGTTGTGTTGGATTCTTAAGGTTGAGAAAAACACAACAAGACTAGTTTGAAATCATTTTGACACTTTTTTGATGTACGTTTGAAGCACTCAAGAGAAATAAGAAATCCTCATCCACTGAGACAAAGGCCCAAAGACGTAGGCACTCTTTCCGAACTTCATTAACAACTTTGTTTTTATGGTTTGTTATTATTTGTGCTTATATTCTGATCTGCATTTAATTATGATGGCTGTTATAATTTCTCATTAATTTATTCTTATTTCTTTAATTCCTAATTGGTAATTGAACACATGCTTAAAACATAACCAAGATTTTAAAGATCAATTGCGGATCAGTGCCTCTCAACAATCGAGAGTGTTGGTAGTTGGGAAGTGATAAAAAGTCTCGACTTCCCAATGTCGAGATATGCCAGGCTTACATTAGAGCCCCACTTCGAAGATGACACATGGAAGTAAGGTTCCAGAATGATCAGGGTTTTGTGGTGGCCCATGTCATTAGTTGGAATATAATTATAAAAGGTGATATCAATAGTCCACACTGGATCCGCGATCCAGATTGACGATTGAAATTACATCGCCCATTGGAGCTTTCAAAATGTTGGAATGTTTTTATTGATCATTGATCAACTTTAGGATCAACGATCTAGATTGAACACGAGCACCTGTGAAGCTTAGCTGACAGTTATAGCCATTGGTCACCTAAAATGAAGGCGTTGGAAGTTATTGCTAAGGTCTAAGTGCATAAGGGAATAAACACTCGGTCACATCTATTAGTGTAATACCCCAAGGATGAGCCCATGTCAAATTGTAATGATGTTTAATGAAGTTTATAGGCTGGTGAACCAAGTATTTATAAGTTGGGAGGATTATGTGTTTATTAGGCCGGAGATCCTAGATTTTAAGGCCAATGAGCTTATTTTTGTATATGTAATTATGTAGATCATTAATAAAATACATCGTTGTGTGTAGATCAACCACGAAGAAAGAGTTATGGGGGACTAAGCTCCACTTGGAAGGGAAAGGGAAGGGGTTGAAAGGCTAGGAAAAAGGGGCTAAGCTTGAGGGATTAACCCAAGGGAATATTTTAATGTATATTCCTAAAATACTAAGGTTTGGAAAATAAACCCAGTTATCCTAACTTCCTTTGGGGAGAGGAACGAAATCCAAGTGGAGAGGAATGGGATCTTGAGAGAGATAAGTGTCAACCTAGGTGCATGCAGATTTATGTGGGAAAATCCATCTTTATGGGGATTCGCCAGCCATTCTTGCCATCTTTCCTCATGCACACACTCACCATCTTTGACCCATTCACTCACACACTAAGAAAACACGCAGTTAGCCATTTTCCATCATTGTTAAACCCTCTGCCATAGTGAACCTCTGTAACTTGCACATACTGGTATTTTGTTGAGTCATACCCCTTACCTGAGTTATGTTGTTTCCTTCGCCCTTGCCCATTTGTCTTAGGAGCTGGACAAAAGATTTAGGTTGTAAGGCCTGTGGTTTTGAATAGGCAAGTTTTAAGGCTCATGGATTGAAAAAATGGGTTGTTAGGCCTATGAGCATCTCTCTCCATGTGAGAGAGATTGTTGGGGAAGTGATTTCTCATAGAGGAAGTTCAGTAGAAGCTACAGAGCTCTGAGAATTCTTGATTCAGCCTATTACGAAAGCTCTCGAAGGGAAGTGGAGCAGTCAATGGACTATGGAACAATGAAGGTTTATATTCCCTGGGTGGGATAGGGATGTGGGGAATGAGAATCTGTGAGCGATGGGCGTAAGTAGCCTCCTTGGAGGGAATCCTTCTTGTTGAATTGTGCAACTTTCCATAGTCTCATCCTAGCCTAAGATTTCCTTTACCCTGGGTGGATTTTAGTCCCGGCTCGAGGGTGACCCACTCCTGACTGCTTCAAGCAATGTGTTCTAAGGTTGGGAGGTTCATGGAAGGTCTTCACGCAGTTGGTGGTCTTATCATAAAAATATATTACCAATTCTATGTAAATTTTACATGTTGTGTTTAAGTACATGTCTGAAGTTTATTAGAATTGCCTATGTATATTGCATGCACATGTTTATTGTCACTTCCGCATGAATCTATGTATGAGAAAAATGTCTATATCTATTAAATTTTCATTATATATATGTATATCAGAGTATGAATAGAGTAGATATTTTTTTTATAATGTGCCCAGCCCTGAGATGGATGAGTTCGTTACAATATGGTATCATAGCCCATGGTTTCAACACTGAACCTGGATGGGCCACAAAAGTGGAATTTGAAGTAAAAATTCCATAGGGATTTGATGTACAGAGTGCCAGAGCGACATTGAGAGAGCTCCTGGGTGGTATTGAAAAGCTTAGGAGGTATAACAGTTTGATAAACCACAAAAACCATGGTATTGGGCCACCAAGTCTAAATTTGGGTCGTAGGATCTGTTAGGAAGAAGACAGATCCCTCACAATCGTCGGATCCAGAGTTTCAATAGTCTAGGGGCTTTGTAGTGTTTCAACAGGGAAATCCTATGAGGTCTCATAGTGATTCTCAGTCATATATCATTCAAGATGAGGAGAGTCATTTGATTTCCCCAAGTGTTTCAGTAGTTCGGTGTTCGGGGAAGTTCGTCAGTCGGCAGTTGGACAGTTTTTCAAAATTTTCGATGAGAAGAAATCGTCGAAGTCCTGAAGCATCGGATATAATGTGAACTTGTTCAGAAATTCAACAGTTCGATAGTTTTGAAAAAGCATCGATGAGAAGAGTCATGATTCACCAAAGTGACGTGACATGATGATGTCACCAGGGGTGACGTGGACCTGTTTGACAGTTTGGTAGTTTGATAGTTTTGAGAAAGTGTCGTTGATAAGAAATCGTCGAAGTCCCGAAGTGTCAGATAAGACATGGCATGATGACATCACCTAGGGTGATGTGGACCTACCCTAATATTTTCATGTGTCACTTGTTTTAGTACTTTTAACAGGCCCTTAGTATTGATTGGGACCTGACATGTGTCACTCACAAGTGGGGCCACATGTCACCACCTTAATTTTTCACAATTGTACTACGTGGACCCCGAGAGGTTAAGAAGTTCGGTGTTCGAGGAAAAGTGTTGGAAGAACTTTCAGATCATCGAAGTACCGAAGTCCCAAAGTCCTGAAGTTCTGAAGTCATGAAGCACCAAAGTGACGTGGCTTGATGACATCACTTGGGATGATGTGGGTACACAAGATGTGTGCCATGTGTCAGTGTTTTTTGTGCTTTCTAAAGGTTGATTTTTCCAGTTAGAATTTGACATGTGTCACCCCTCAGATTGGGCCACGTGTCCACTTCTTGGAATCTTCCACGTAGCACAGGGGTGTGCAATAATAAGTGGATCCCAGGAGTTCGCTAATTCAACTTTCGAAAGGAATGAAGTGTGATGAATGAGAAACCCTCAAAGCTCTGAAGAGCGAAGTAAATCCTCACCATTGATCATGAGAGGACACGGGACAGTAGATCTCATAGTCTGGAGGATTCAAGGCAGAAATAGTAGAGGTCGAGGACTTTCAGAGGCCCAAAGGTTGTAGTCCATCTCGACCATTGATCACAGAGGATGTGTGGCCCCATATCCCAAGTTCCTAAGAAGTGGTACTTCAGAGGAATTGAGTTGCAGATTTATTTGAGTAGAGAACTCCCTAAGGGCGGAGTTAATCTTGATCGTTTGTTGGGAGATGACACGTGGAGGTAAGAGAGAGAATCTTCTATTAGTCAGCACTTCAGAATATTTGTAGAGAATTTATTTGGAAACCATTGAATCCCAGAGTCTCAAAGCTCCTATCCATCATAGATATAAACAAAGAATGAGGATATTCGATCTGTACGTCCTCTGAGTATTCAAAGAATTGTAGTTCAGGGAAAATGTATTGTAATGAGGGCAGATCCTCTAAGGCCCTGATGTTCCAGACCCTAGAGGCCCTAATCACATGATAAGCACCTATTTGTTAGCACTGGTTCACTACCTAAGGTCACATGAATTTGGGGGTCGAAGAAAAGGGGATAGCGCCCGAAATTGTGTTTTAAGAACATAGAAGGGCTTACAGAAAGAGCCTGTGAGGTTCTTGATTTTACAGACCTACACCTAAGTAAGTTAGGAAAGTCTATAAACCTCAAGAAGTGATCCAACATAGATCTAAGAGCCAATTCGACTCTGAGTTGGAAGAATCCATGTACAAGATTGCATCACTGAAAAGACAAATTGTTCAAGTATCCATAACTTCCTGCTCAAAACCCAGAATTGAGCATGGAAATAGGCATTGGAAAGGTATTGAATAATAGAATATAATTGTTCACCCTGAAATTGGATTTGAACAGTCAATTTCTTAGGAAATTGACAGACAAAAATTATAATATATATTAATGAATTAGAATGGTTCATGTTTTCATGAAATTATTAAGAACAGTTAGCCTGACAAAGTTTTGTTGGTTGCACATTTTTGCAGAATTAATAGTTTCCAAATCAAAATCAACACAAATTTCAAAGTGATGGATGATACACAGATAGTATACAGTCAAGAAGATGATTTTAGAGGGAAGAATGTCCAATTGGGTATGGAAAGAACCAACTCCAATGGACATAGAAGAGGAAAGGAGGAAGACATAAATCTGGCCGAGACCCTCAGAAAATTGCAGACAAATGTCCAGAGCCACAAAGTTGATAATGAAATGTTTATGAAAGACAAGGAACAACAAGAAGACTTCAATATGAAGTTAATGAAAATCCTGGAAAGAATTGAAAATAAGTTGGATAAGGAGAGTGTCTCCAACAAATCAGGAAGCCATGGGAACCTTGAGGGAAAAGGAATATCAAGGAGTGATAGAATACATCACCATCACTCCCAAAGTCATTTCCATAGGATAGCACGTATAAATTCAATTCCATCCCCTATCAGGAAGCACAGGAGGTCTGGGGTGGATGAATTGAAAGGAGAAATGAATAAGATCAAACCTCCTACTTTTGATGGAGAGCGCAAGAAGGATGAAGATGTTGGGACATGGATGTTAGGCATCAGGAAGTACTTCCAATTGCATAATTTTTCTTCTCGTGCAGAAGGAAGAATCGTTATCTATCAGTTTAAAGGAAAGGCATCCATGTGGTGGGATCAACTTGTGCAAGTGTATCACATCAGAGAGAAAAATGTGACTTTGAAGGAATTCAAGAAGTATTTTGAGAAGAAAGGGTGCTTTGAACTCAAACTGGACATCATGACTATTGAGGAGTATGAAAGGATATTTTTAGAATGGTTGAAGTATGTCTCCTTCATCAAGGATGAGACCGTTAAGATTCATAAGCACCTGAGTGGGCTGCCATCTTTCATCAGTGACAATATTCAATATGATGATCCCAAGACTTTGGAGGAAACCATAAGGAGAGACAAGTTCTTATATGATTAGCATAATGGAAAAAAGTGTAAGAGGGAAGAAAGGCAGAAGGGGAACAAGCCACCCTTTTTCAGAAACAACCCTCAAGGACATCCATCTTTTAGAGAGCACATAATGGTTGAGGTAGGTGGGAAAAGGCCAAGGAAGACACCCATTCAATGTTGGGGTTGTAAACGAGACCATAAGTATAAATATTGTCCTCACAAAAGTGATAAAGTGAGAGTTGTCCACAATATACAACAAGCAGAAATAGTGGAGGACATGGGAAGAAGTGTACCTAGGATCTATGCATCCTGGTACAACAAGCAAGCTGAGTTTCAATCACACATGATCAAACTTGAAGGTATGATCAATAACCATGCCTTTACTATTTTAATAGATTCAGGGGCTAGTCATAGCTATATAGATCCTAAGGTAGTGGAAAGATTGAAATTTCCAAGAAGAAAGCATGGGAAATCTAGTATGGTACAACTGGCTACAGGAGCCAAGAGAAAAGTTGTTGAGTTGGTTAAATCATGTCTAGTGGACATGAATGGGCTAAGTACCAAGGCATATTTGAACATCTTGTCATTGGATTCATATGACTTTCTAATTGGTATGGATTGGTTGGACCAACACCATGTTGTCTTAGACTATCATAACAAGGCATTCACTTCCCTGAATGAGGAATTTAATCCAAGAGTAGTCCAAGGAATTCCTAGGGCAGTTATTGTTTGAGATATCTCAACAATGCAGCTGAAGAAGTGTTACAGGAAGGGTTGCCAAATATTTGTATCTCATATGGAGGAAGCACCTATAACAATAAGGCGCCAAATCTGGAGAATCATCGAGTCTTTTAAGATTTTGAGGATGTGTTCAAGGAGATACCAGGACTACCCCCAAAGAGAGATATTGATTTCTCTATAAATTTGATACCTGGAGCATCTCTAGTATCAAAGACTCCCTACAGAATGAGTACACCAGAGCTTAAGGAGATGCAAATGCAACTTGAAGAGCTTCTAAAGAAGGGGTATATATGCCCAAGTGTGTCACCTTGGGGTGCCCCAGTCTTGTTTGTGAAGAGTAAATATGGGACATTGATATTGTGCATCGAATTTAGAAAAATGAACAAGGTAACTATAAAGAACAAGTATCTTTTGCCAAGGATCGATGATATTTTTGATCAGTTAAAGGATGCAAGGATTTTTTCAAAGATTGATCTCAGATCCGATTACCATTAGGTAAGGATCAAAGATGAAGACATTAGCAAGACCACCTTCAGGACAAGGTATGGTCATTACGAGTTCATAGTGGTGTCATTTGGGTTATCAAATGCACCAGTTGTTTTCATGTGATTAATGAATGGTGTTTTCCAGGAATATTTAGACAAGTTTGTCATTGTCTTTTTGGATGAAATCCTTGTATATTCCAATTCGGAATAAGAACATGAGAATAACTTGAGGATGGTGTTACTAGTGTTAAGAGAGCACCAGTTGTATGCCAAATTGAGAAAGTGTTCATTTTATCAAAATTGAATTCACTATTTGGGACATATCATATCCGAAGAAGGGATAGCAGTGGACCTTGAAAAGATTGAGGCCATTAAAGGGTGGAAAACACATAAGAATGTGACATAAGTCAGATACTTCATGGGTCTATATGGATACTACAAAACATTCATTATAGGGTTTTCGAGAATTTCTCACCCAATCACTTTCTTGCAAGGGAAGGGGGTGAATTTTCAATGGAAATCAGAATCTGAAAAGAGATTCCAACAATTGAAGTAGTTGTTAACCAGTGCTCCAATTCTGAGGATTGTTGATTCAAATGAATATTTCGTGGTTTGAACCAATGCATGCAAGGAAGGGCTTGGTGGAGTCCTTATGCATAATGGATTTGTGATATGTTTTGGATCTAGAAAATTTAAAGAGCATGAAATTCTCTATGCCACTAATGATTTGGAGTTGGAAGACATAGTGCATGATATGAAGAAGTGGAGGCACTGCCTCATGGGAAAGAGGTTTGAGATGAGGACAGACCATAATGGTATGAAATACTTGTTTGATCATCGAGCTTTAAATGTTAGGCAGAGAAGATGGTTGGAATTCCTTTGTGAGTATGAATTTGATATTAAGCACATCAAAGGAAAAGGGAACAAAGTGGTTGATGCACTCAGCAGGAGAGTGCATGAAATGCATAGTACAACCATTAGCAGGTATCAGATTGATCTTAAAGACAAAATTTATGAGGTTGCAAAAGTAGATTTGCAGTACATGGAATTGGTAACAAAATTACAACAAGGTAAAATGTAACAGAAAGCTGAAGATTATGAATTGGGAAATGACATAATTCTCTTGTACAACAACATAATTTATGTACCCAATTCCCATGAATTGAGGAGTACGATTTTGAAAGAGATGCATAATGTAACTTATGTTGGACACCCAGGATATCAGAAAACAATTGCAACAGTCAAGAGCCAATATTATTGGCGAGGCATGAAGAAGGATATTGCTGAGTACATTGCTAAATGTTTGGAGTGTCAAAAGGTCAAGGGTGAGCATAGACACCCAGTTGGGTTGCTACAACCATTGCCAATTTCTTAGTGGAAATAGGAAGGGGTGACAATGGATTTCATCATCAAATTTCCCAGAACAGGCAAGCAACATGTTGTTATCATGGTGGTGGTGGAAAATCTTACTAAAGATGCCCATTTCATTCCTACGAAGGTTACTCACAAGGCAACCAATGTTGTTGATATTTATATGAGGGAAGTAGCATGCTTTCATGGCATACCCAAGACAATTGTGTTTGACAGGGACCCAAATTTTACCTCAAAGTTTTGGAGAGGATTATTCAAAGGGTTTGGAACAAATATGAACTTCAACACAACTTATCATCCCAAGTCTGATGGGAAAATAGAAAGAGTGAACCAAGTGATAGAGGATATGTTAAGGATGTATGTGATGGACAAACCATCTAAATGAGAAGATTATATACACTTGGTAGAATTTGCATACAACAATGGGTTCCAAGCATCACTGAATATGAGCCCATTTGAGCCACTTTATGGCAGAAAGTGCAACACACCAATAAGTTGGGACAACCCAGCAGATAGAGCAGTGGTTGGGCCAGAGTTTCTCAGGGAAATGGAAGAGAAAATGTTGAAGATATTGCTCAAGACAAGAATAAAATCTATGTTGACAAGTGTATAACTCACAGGGAGTTTAAAGTGGGTGATCATCTTTTCTTGAAGATGAAGGTCAACAAAAGTTCCTTGAAGTTGGGAAATTGTTCCAAGTTGGCAGCCAAATATTGTGGTCCATTTGAAATCCTAGAGAGGATTGGACTAGTATATTGTATGATTGCATTGCTTGCATATATGTCTATACATAATGTATTCCATGTATCATTGCTGAAGAAATATATAGATTATGTTAATCATGTTATTGATTGGAATGTGATTTAGGTGGAGCAAGAATCGCTTTTCAAGTGAATCCAATACAGATTCTGAACCAGAAAATAAAACAACTCTAGAATCGAGCCATAGGGCTTGTAAAGGTCCAATGGACTTGGTATGGTCCTGAGGATGCAACTTGGGAGCATGAAGATGCTATGCGGGCAGAATACCCGCATCTTTTTGAATATTTTTAAAAATATTGTCGTAATATATAAATATGATGCACTGAGGATAATTCATAAATAAGGGGAGGGGACTGTAATACCCCAAGGTTGAGCCCCTATTGAATTGTAATGATGTTTAATGAATTTTATACACTGGTGAGCCAAGTATTTATAAGTTGGAAGGATTATGTGTTTATTAGGTCGTAGAGCCTAGTTGCTAAGGCCAGTCAACCAATTTTTGTATATGTAATTATGTAGATTATTAATAAAATTACATCACTGTGTGTAGACCAACCATGAAGAAAGCGTTATGGGGGACTAAGCTCCACTAGGAAGGGAAACGGAAGGGGGATGAGAGACTGGGAAAAAGGGGATAAGCTTGAGGGCTTAACCCAAGGGAATATTATAATGTATATTACTAAAATAATAAGGGTTGGGAAATAAGCCTTGTTATCCTAAGTTCCTTTGGGAAAGGAATGAAATCCAAGTGGAGAGGAACGAGCTCCCAAAAGAGCGATGTGTCAACCAGGGTGCATGTAGTTTTATGGGGGAAAATCCGTCGTTCTAGGGGTTGGCCAACCATTATTTCCATCTTTCCCCACACATTCACTAATCATTTTTTCCCCATTCACTCATGCACTGAGCAAGCATGCAATCAACCATTTTCCGCCATTTTTTAACCCTCTACCATCGTGAACCTCTGTAACTTGCGCACATTGGCATTTTTTTGAGTAGTACCCTGCCTTACCCAAGTTCTATTGTTGTCTTCGCCCTTACCCGTTTGTTTTAGGACTTGGACAAAAAAAGAAGGTTGTCAGGCCTGTGGTTTTGAGGAGGTGGGTTGTCAGGCCTGTGGATTGAAGAAGCAGCTTGTCATGCCTGTGAGAAATTCTCTCCAAGTGTGAGATATTGTTGCGGAAGTTATTTCTCCTGGAGGGAGTACAGTAGCAGCTACAGAGCTATGAGAATCTTGATTCACCCTGTTGTTGAATCCCTAGAAGGGAAGTGGAGCAGGCGATGGACTATGAAACAATGAAGGTGTATATTCCCAGGGTGGGACAAGCATGTGGGGAATGAGAGTATGTGAGCGGTGGGCATAAGTAGGATCCTTGGAGGGAATCCTTCCTATTTCATTGTGCAGTTTTCCATAGTCTCGGCCTAGCCTAAGATTTCCTTTACCTTGGGTGGAGTTTAGTCCCAGCGTGGGTGTGACCCACTGTTGATAGCTTGGAGTAGTGTCATCTAAGGCTGGGAGGTTCAGCAAAGGTATGCATGCAGTTGGTTGTCTTCTCATAAAAAGATAAGTACCAATTCTATGTTAATTTTACATGTTGTGTTTAAGTACATGTCAGATGTTTATCAGAATTTCCTGTGTATATTGCATGTATGTGTTTATTGTCACTTCCGCATGAATCTGTGTATGAAGAAAATGTTTATATCTGTTAAATTTGCAGTATATATATGTATATCTGAGTTGGAACAGAGCATATATTTTTGGTAGAACATGCCCAACCCTGGGATGGTTGGGTACGTTACAATCTGGTATTGAGTTCATTCCTCTCCCAAAGGAACTTAGGATAATAGGGTTTATTTCCCAAACCTTAGTATGTTAGGAATATACATTATAATATTCCTTTGGGTTAAGCCCTCAAGCTTATCCACTTTTTCCGAGCCTCTCATCCCCTTCCCTTTCCCTTCCTAGTGGAGAGGAACGAGCTCCCAAAAGAGCCATGTGTCAACCTGGGCGCATGCAGTTTTATGGAGGAAAATATGTCGTTGTGGGGGTTCGCCAGCCATTCTTGCCATCTTTCCTCACGCATTCACTCACCAACTTGACCATCTTTTCCCCATTGACTCACACACTGAGCATGCAATAAGTCAACCATTTTTCTCCATTATTGAACCCTCTTCCATCATGAACCTTTGTAACTTGCATGCACTAGTATTTTGTTGAGTCGTACCCTGCCTTACCGGAGTTCTACTGTTGCCTTGGCCCTTGCATGTTTGTCTTAGGAGCTGGAAAGAAGAAGCAGGTTGTCAGGTGTATGGCTTGAAGATGCGGGTTGTCAGGCCCATGGATTGAAGAATCAATTTGTTAGGCGTATGGTTTCAAAGAGGTGGGTTGTTAGGCCCATGGATTGAAGAAGCAAGTTGTCAGGCATGTGAGCATCTTTCTCTAGTTGAGAGAGTTTAATGGGGAAATGATTTGTCCTGGAGGGAGTCCAACAATAGCTACACAGCTCTGAGAATTCCTGATCTGGCTTGTTGCTGAAGCCCTGGAAGTGAAGTGGAGCAACCGATGGACTATGGAACAATG
Organism: Picea engelmannii; assembly: GCA_009831015.1. Lineage (NCBI taxonomy): Eukaryota > Viridiplantae > Streptophyta > Pinopsida > Pinales > Pinaceae > Picea > Picea engelmannii. The sequence goes on along the minus strand of ML780452.1, from coordinate 715,428 downwards.
AAGGTGTATATTCCTGGGGTGGGACAAGCATGTGGGGAATGAGAATTTGTGAGCAATGTGTGTAAGTAGGCTCCATGGAGGGAATCCTTCCTGTTGCAATGTGCAACTAATTTTCGTAGTCTCAGCCTAGCATGTGATTTATTTTACCTTGGGTGGAGTTTAGTCCTAGCTCAAGAGTGATCCACTGTTGATAGCTTGGAGTAGAGTGGTCTAAGGCTGGGAGGTTCGTGCAAGGTCTACACACAGTTGGTGGTCTTTTCATAAAAAGATAAGTACCAATTCTATATTAATTTTACATGTTGTGTTGAAGTACATGTCTGAAGTTTATATTTATCATAATTTCCTATGTTTATTGCATGTATGTGTTTATTATCACTTCCGCATGAATCTCTGTATGATCAAAATGTCTATATATGTTAAATTTTCATTGTGTGTGTGTGTGTGTGTGTGTGTGTGTGTGTGTGTGTGTGTGTGTGTGTGTGTGTGTATCATATTTTTAACAGAGTAGAGATTTTCGGTAGAATGTATCCATCCCTAGGATGGCTAGATACGTTACAATTTGGTAATCGTCATACCGCAAGGTCAAGCCCCTATTGAATTGTAATGATGTTTAATGATGTGTATAAGCTGGTGAGACAAGTGTTTATGCGTTGGGAGACTTATGTATTTATTAGTCTAGAGAGCCTAGATGTCAAGGTCAGTAAGCCTATTTTTTTATATGTAATTATGCATATCATTAATAAAATACATTGTTGCATGTAGACCAACCATGAAGAAAGAGTTATGGGGACTAAGCTCCACTAGGAAGGGAAAAGGAAGGGGCTGAGAGGCTAGAAAAAAGGGGATAAGCTTGAGGGCTTAACCTAAGGGAATATTATAATGTTATTCCTAAAATACTAATGTTTGGAAAATAAACCATGTTATCTTAAGTTCCTTTGGGAAAGGAACGAGTTCCTAGAGAGCCACGTGTCAACCTAGGCACATGCAGTTTTATGTGGAAAATACAACATTGTGGGGATTTGCTAGCCATTTTTTCCATCTTTCCTCGCGTGTTCACTCACCATATTTTCCCCATTCAGTCATGTACTGAGCAAGAATGCAGTCAACCATTTGCTTCCATTGTTGAAACCTCTACCATCATGAACCTTTGTAACTTGTGCACATCGGTATTTTGTTGAGTCGTACCCTGCCTTACACAAGTTTTGTTGTTGTCTTCTCACTTGACCGTTTGTCTTCGGAGCTGGACAGAAGAAGTAGGTTGCCAGGTCTGTGGTTTTGAAGAGGCGGTTTGTCAGGCCCGTGGATTGAAGAAGCAGGTTGTTATGCATGTGAGCAACGCTCTCCAAGTTAGAGATATTGTTAGGGAAGTGATATCTCCTTGACGGAGTCCAATAGTAGCTATAGAGCTCTGAGAATTCCTGATACGACCTGTTGTTGAATCCCTCGAAAGGAAGTAGAGAAGTTGATGGACTATGGAACAATGAAGGTTTATATTCGCGGGGTGGTACAGGCATGTGGGGAATGCGAGTCTGTGAGCGGTGGGCATAAGTAGGCTCCTTGGAGGGAATTATTCATGTTGCATTGTGTCATTTTTTGTAGTCTCAGGCTAGCCTAGGATTTCCTTTACCCTATGTGGAGTTTAGTCCTAGCTCGAGGGTGACCCATTGTTGATAGCTTGGAACAACGTGGTTTAAGAATGGGAGGTTTGTGGAAGGTTTGCACGTAGTTGGTGGTCTTCTCATAAAAAGATAAGTACCAATTCTATGTTAATTTTACATGTTGTGTTTATGATCTAGGTGGATATCGGTGGCCACCCACCTTTTCCAACTGGCTCAAAACAGTTTTCTGGCAATTTTGGTAATTTAGTATTTTTAGCAGTTTTCACTTCCAGAGCCATTTTGAGGCCCTAAACGATGTTTTTTGGGGAAAACGGGTTTGCAATATTCAAGTTCCTTCCATATTTCCTCTAAAATGAATCTCCTTGAATATGCCTTTCCAACAGGCTATCATACGCCTAAAACACAGATCGTATGCAAAAGTTACGACCCCAGGAAGTTGATGTACTAACCTAGCCAAACGAGGCCCACATGACTTTTGGTGCTTCATCTCCTAGGGTTAGGTTTTTGGATGTTTAGGGTTTTGGGAATTCCTGTTTATTGTAAAAATACCTTCAGAGCCTCATTGTAATCATCTTCTTTTGAATGAGCGCAACTGTCACATCTCTTCTCAGAGATAAGCCACCACCATTCCAGTAAGCTTGTTTTCGCTGCATTTTACAGTTTCAGCTTATTTCCTTATTGAATAGAAAACCAGTTTTACTATATCTCTATTATTTTGTGTTAAGAACCTGTTAATAATCTATAGTCATTTTGTTCTGCTCATAAAATCCAGATCAATTTAATTACATGTCTGAAGTTTACCACAATTGTCTATGTATATTGCATTTATGTGTTTATTGTCACTTCTGCATGAATCTGTGTATGAGCAGAATGTCTATATCTATTAAATTTGCATTATATATATATATATCCTAGTTTTAACATATTAGAGATTTTTGGTAGAATGTGCTCGACCTTGGGATGGTTGGATACGTTACAATATGGTATCAAAGCCGATGGTTTCAACACTGAACCTGGATGGGCCACAAATGTGGAATTTGAAGTAAACATTCTATAGGGATTTGATGTACAGAGTGCCAAAGCGACGCTGAGAGAGCCTCTGTGTGGTATTGGAAGGCTCAAGAGGTATAACAGTTTGATAAACCATGGAAACCGTGGTATTGGTCCAGAAATTTTAAATTTGGGTCGTAGGATATGTTCAGAAGAAGACAAATCCCTCACAATCGTCGGATCCAGAGTTTCAACAATTTGAGGGTTGTGCAATGTTTCAACAGGGAAATCCTCCGAAGTCCTGGAGTGATTCTCAGTCGTAGATCATTCCAGAGGAGGAGAGTCGTTGGATTTTCCCAAGTGTTTCGGTGGTTCGATATTCGGGGAAATCCGTTGGAGATGGCACAGTGAACAAAATCATCGAAGTCCTGAAGCTACGAGAAGTAGTTGTCGGTAGTCGATAGTTTGAGAGATTTGAAAATGTGCAGATGAGAAGAGATCTTCCAAAGTGTCAAAATCATGAAATGCTGAAGTAACATAGACCTGATCGACAGTTCAGTAGTTCGACAGTTTTGAAAAGTGCCGATGAGAAAATAAAATAGCCAAAGTTATGAATCAACGGGAAGCATTTGTTCAGCAGTCGGTAGTTCGTTAGTTTGACAGTTTTAAAAAAGTGTCGATAATAATAAATCCCTAAAGTCCCAATTCGTCGAAGTGATGTGACATGATGACATCACCAAGGGTGGCATGGGCCTATTCAGTAGTTCGGTAGTTTGGCAGTTTTGAGAAAGTGTCGATGATAAGATATCCCTGAAGTCCCAGTTCACCGAAGTGACATTGCATGATGATGTCACCTAGGGAGTTGGGGACCTACCCAAATGTTTCCACATGTCACTTGTTTTTATACTTTTGATAGGACATTAGTACCAATTGATACCTAACACGTGTCACTCGACGGTGGGGCCACGTGTCACCACCTTAATTATTGACAGTTGTATTACGTGGACCTCGAGAGGTTAAGAAGTTCGAGGGAAAAATGTTGGAAGAACTTATGGATCTCCGAATTCCTGTAGTCTCGAAGTCCCAAAGTTCTGAAGTCATGAAGAACCAAAGTGACATGGCTTGGCGATGTCACCTAGGATGACGTGGGCACATAATATCTGTGCCATGTGTTAGTTTGTTTTGTGCTTTTGAAAGGATGATTTTTCCATTTATAACTTGACATGTGTCACCCTCTATATTGGGCCACATGTCTTCTTCTTGGGATCTACCATGTAGCACCCACGTGTGTCTGAGTAGACCCAAGGAGTTCACCAATTTAGGGTTTGAAAGGAATGAAGTGTGAGGAAGGTGAAACCCCCAGATCTTTGAAGAGTGGTGTAAATCATCACCGTTGATCGAGAGACGACACACTGGAGTAGATTCTGTAGTCCAGAGGATTCAAATCATAAACAATTGAGGTCGAGGACTTCTGGAGGCCCAAAGGTTGTAGTCCATCTTGACTATTTATCATAGAGGACACGTGGTGCCAGATCCCAAGGTCCAAAGAAGTGGTACTCTAGACGAATTGAGTTACAAATTGTTGTGAGTAGAGAACTCCTGAAGGCCAAAGTTAATCTCAATCGTTGGTTGGGAGATGACACGTGGAGGAAAGAGAGAGAATCTCTAGTGAGTCAGCACTTCAGGAGATTTGTAGAGAATTTCTTTGAAAGTCGTCGAATCCTGGAGTCTCGGAGCTCCTATCCACCGTAGGTCTAAAAAAATAATGAGGACCTTAGATCTAAACAAAGAATGAGGTTTGTTGATCTGTACGTACTCTAAGTATTCGTAGAATTGGCGTTTGAAGGAAAGGTATTGTAATAAAAGAAGATCCTCTGAAGCCCTGAAGTTTCAAAGCCCCGGAGACCCAAAGCACAGGATAAGCACCTATTTGTTAGCGCTAGGTCAAAACCTGAGGTCACATCAATTTGGGGACCGAAGAAAAGTGGCTAGCACCTGAAATTTTGTTTTAAGAAAAAGAAAGGGCTTAGAGAAAGAGCTCGTGAGGTTCTTGATTGTACAGACCTGCACCTAAGGAAGTAAGGACAGTCTATAAACCTAAAGAAGGGATCCAACATGGATCTAAGCGCCAATTCGACTATGAGTTGGAAGAATCCATGTACAAGATTTCATCACTGAAAAGACAAATTGTTCAAGTATTCATAACTTCCTGCTCAAAACTCAGAATTGAGCATGGAAACATGCATTGGAAAGGTATTGAATAGTAGAAGATAATTGTTCACCCAAAAATTAGATTTGAACAATCAATTTCTCAAGAAATTGACAGAAAATAAGTCTGATATATATTGATGGATCAGAATGGTTTGTGTTTTCATGAAATTATTAAGAACATTTAGCTTGACAAAGTTATGTTGGTTGTACATTTTATCATAATTAACAGTTTTCAGATCAGAATCAGCACAGAGTGTAGAGTGATGGATGTTACACAGATAGCCTACAGTCAGGAAGATGAAATTAGAGGGATGAATGTCCAGTTGGGTATGGAAGGAACCAACTACAATGGACATGGAAGAGGAAAGGAGGAAGACATAAATCTAGATGAGACTCTCAAAAAATTGCAAACAGATGTCCAGAGCCACAAGGATGATAATGAAAGGCTTATGAAAAACAAGGAACAACAAGAAGACTTCAATATGAACTTAATGAAAATCTTGGACAAAATTGAAAAGAAGTTGGATAAGGAGAGTGGTTCAAACAAACTAAGAAGCCACAGGACCCCTGAGAGAAAAGGAAGATCAATGAGTGGTAGAAAACATCACCATCACTCCCAAAGGAATTCCAACAAGAGAGCACAAAACATCTCAAGTCCATCCCTATCAAGAAGCATAGGAGGTCTGGGGTGAAAGAATTGAAAGGACAAATGAATAAGATCAAACCTCCTACTTTTGATGGTGAACACAAGAAGGATGAAAATGTTGAGACATGGTTGCTACACATGAGGAAGTACTTCCAATTGCATAACTACTCTTCTCATGCAGAGGGAAGAATTGATTTCTATCATCTAAAAGTAAAATCATCCATGTGGTGGGATCATCTTGTGCAAGTGAAACACATCAGAGAAAAAAATGTGACTTGGAAGGAATTCAAGAAGCATTTTGAGAAGAAATACCTGACCAAGAGGTATTATGATAAAAAGATGAAAGATTTCTTTGAACTCAAACTAGGAAGCATGACTATTAAGTTGTATGAAAGAAGATTTTAGAATTTTTGAAGCATGTCTCCTTCATCAAGGATGAGACCGTTAATATTCAGAGGTACCTGAGTGGGCTGCCATATTTCATCGGTGACAAGATTCAATATGATGATCCCAATACTTTGGAGGAAACCATAAGGAGAGCCAAGTGATTATATTATCATAATAAGGGAAAGCCTACTTTCCAAAGAACTTGGGAAGAAAAGAAGAAGTTTTAGAGGGAACAGAGGCAGAAGGGGAACAAACCACCCTTTTTCAGAAATAGCCCTCAAGGAAAACCGTCTTTTAGAGAGCAAAAAATGGTTGAGGTAGGTGAGAAAAGTCCAAGGCAAGAACCCATTCAATGTTGGGGTTGTAAAGGAGACAAAAAGTATAGATATTGTCCTCACAAACGTGACAAAGTGAGAGTTGTCCACAATGTAAAGAAAGCATAAACAATGGAGGACATGGGCATAAGTGTACCAAGGATCTATCCAGCCCTGGAAAACAAGAAAACGGAGTTTCAATCACACATGATTGAAGTAGAAGGGATGATCAATAACCATGCCTTTATTATTTTAATAGATCCAAGAGCTAGTCATATCTATATAGATCCTAAGGAAGCGGAAAGATTTCATTTTCCAAGAAGAAAGCATGGGAAATATTGGTTGGTACAGTTGGATACATGAGCCAAGAGAAAATTTGTTGAGTTGGTTAAATCATGTCCATTGGACATGAATGGGCTAAGTACCAAGGAAGATTTGAACGTCCTGACATTGGGTTCATATGACTGTTTAATTGGTATGGATTGGTTGGACCAACACCATGTTGTCTTAGACTGTCATATATGAAGAAAGGATAACAGTGGACCCTGAAAATATTGAGGCCATTAAAGAGTGTACAACACCTAAGAATTTGACAGAAGTCATATCCTTCATGGGTCTAGTTGGCTACTACAGAAGATTCATTGCAGGGTTTTCGAGGATTTCTCACGCAATCACTTCCTTGAAAAGGAAGGGGGTGAGGTTTCAATGGACAACATAATGTTAAAAGGGATTCCATCAATTGAATCAATTTCTAACGAATGCTCCAATTCTGAGGATTGTTGATTTGAATGAATATTTTGTGGTTTGCACAGATGCATGAAAAGTAGGACTTGGTGGATTCATTAGTCAGAATGGGTTTGTGATATGTTTTGAATCTAGAAAATTGAAAGAGCATGAAAGGATCTATTCCACTCATGATTTGGAGTTGGAAACCATAGTTCATTCCTTGAAGAAGTGGAGGCACTACCTCATTGGAAATAGGTTTGAGTTGAGGACAGACCATAATGGTCTAAAATACTTGTTTGATCAACCAACTTTGAATGCTAGGCAAAGCAGATGGTTGAAATTCCTCTATGAGTATGACTTTGATATTAATCACATCAAAGGAAGAGAGAACAAAGTGGTTGATGCACTCAGAAGGAGAGTGCATGAACTACATGCTACAAAGATTAGCATGTATCAGTCTGATCTTAAAGGAAAAATTTTTGAGTCTGGAAAAGTAGATTTGTAGTACATGGAGTTAGTAACAAAATTACAGCAAGGTAAAATGCAATATAAAGTTGAATATTATGAATTGGGAAATGATGGAATTCTGTTGTACATGAACATAATTTATGTACCCAATTCTCATGAATTGAGGAGTACAATTTTGAAAGAGATGCATAATGTACCTTATGATGGACACTCAAGATATCATAAAACAATTGCAGCAATCAAGAGAAAAACAATGTACATGATAGATAAAACATCTAAATGGGAAGATTATCTACACTTGGTAGAATTTGCCTGCAACAATGGGTACCAAGCATCACTGAACATGACCCCATTTGAGGCACTTTATGGCAGAAAGTGCAACACACCAATAAGTTGGGACAACCCAGTAGATAGAGCAGTGGTTGGGCCAGAGTTGCTCAGCGATATGGAAGAGCAAATGTTGAAGAGAAAACAAAATTTAAAGGTTGACCAAGATAGGAAGAAAAGCTATACTAACAAGGGTAGAACTCATAGGGAGTTTGAAGTGGGTGATCATGTTTTCTTGAAGGTGAAGGCCAACAAAAGTTCCCTGAAGTTGCAAAATTGTTCCAAGTAGGCAGCAAGATATTGTGGGTTGTTTGAAATACTAGAGAGGATTGGACCAATAGCTTATATGATTGCATTGGCTACATCTATTTATATACATAATGTATTCCATGTATCATTGCTTAAGAAATATATCCCTGATGCTAATCATGTTATTGATTGGAATGTGATTCAGGTGGAACAAGAAAGCACTTTTCAAGTGCATCTGGTATGCATTATGGACCAGAAAATCAAACATCTATGGAATCAATCCATAGGTATTGTAAAGGTCCAATGGACCTAGTACGGTCCTGAGGACGCAACTTGGGAGAATGAAGATGCTTTGCAAGTAGAATACCTACATCTTTTTGAAGATTTTTGAAAATATTCTTGTAATATGTAAATATGATGCACTGAGGATAATGTATAAATAAGGGGAGGGCATTGTAATACCCCAAGGCCAAGCCCTTGCTGAATTGTAATGATGTTTAATGATGTGTATAAGCTGGTGAGCCAAGTGTTTATAAGCTAGGATGCTTATGTGTTTATTAGGCCGGAGAGCCTAGATGTTAAGGCCAGTGAGCCCATTTTTGTTTATATAATTATGCAGATCATTAATAAAATACATTGTTTCATGTAGACCAACCACGAAATAAGAGTTATGGAGAACTAAGCTCCACTAGGAAGGGAAAGGGAAGGGAAGGGTTTGAATGGCTAGGAAAAAGGGACTAAGATTGAGGGCTTAACTCAAGAGAATACTATAATGTGTATTCCTAAAATACTAAGGTTTTGGAAATAAACCCTATTATACTAAGTTTCTTTGGGAGAGGATTGAAATCCAAGTGGAGAGGAACGAGCTTCTATAGAGCCATTTGTCAACCTGAGTGCATGAAGTTTTATGTGGAAAATTCAACATTGTGGGGGTTCGCTAGACATTCTTTCCATCTTTTCTCATGTGTTCACTCACCATCTTTGCCCCATTCACTCATGCACTGAGTAGGCACACAGTCAACCATTTTCTACCATTATTGAACCCTCTTTGATCATGAACCTCTATAACTTGCACGCTCTGGTATTTTGTTGAGTCGTACCCTACCTTACCCAAGTTTTTTTGTTGTTTTCTCCCTTTCCCATTTGTCTTAGGAGCTGGACAGAAGAAGCAGGTTGTCAGTCCTTTGGTTTTGAAGAGGGGGGTTGTATGGCCCATGGATTGAAGAAGAAGGTTGTTAGGCCTATGAGAAACTCTCTCCAGGTGAGAGAGATTTATGGGGAAGTGATTTCTCATGGAGGGAGTCCAGCAACAACTACAGAGCTCTGAGAATTCTCGATCCGACCTATTCTTGAAGCCCTTAAAGGGAAGTGGAGTAGTCGATGGACTGTGGAATAGTGAAGGTGTATATTCTCGGGGTGGGAAAAGAATGTGGGGAATGAGAGTATGTGAGATGTGGGAGTAAGTAGGCTCCTTGGAGGGAATCCTTCATGTTGCATTGTGCAGTTTTATGTAGTGTCAACGCCCGAAATTTTGTTTTAAGAATAGGAAAGGGCTTAGAGAAAAATCTCGTGAGGTTCTTAATTGTACAGACCTGCACCTAAGGAAGTAATGAAAGTCTGTAAACCTGAAGAAGGGATCCAACATGGATCCAAGCACCAATTTGACTTTGAGTTGGAAGAATCCATGTACAAGATTGCATCACTAAAAAGACAAATTGTTCAAGTATCCATAAATTCCTGCTCAAAACTCGGAATTGAGCATAGAAACATTCATTGGAAAGGACTTGAATAATAGAAGTTAATTGTTCACCCAAAAATTGGATTTGAACAATCAATTTATCAGGAAATTGACAGAAAATAAGTCTAATATATATTGATGGATCAGAATGGTTCGTGTTTTCATAAAATTATTAAGAACAGTTAGCTTGACAAAGTTTTGTTGGTTGCACATTCTTTTAGAATTAACAGCTGTCAGATCAGAATCAACACAGAGTGTAGAGTGATGGATGATACACAAATATTATACAGTCAAGAAGATGAAATCAGAGGGATGAATGTCTAGTTGGGTATGGAAGGAACCAACTACAATGGATATGGAGGTGGAAAGGAGGAAGACATAAATCTAGCTGAGACTCTCAAAAAATTACAAACAGATGTCCAGAGAAGCAAGGCTGATAATGAAAGGCTTATGAAATCCAAGGAACAACAAGAAGACTTCAATATGAAGTTAATGAAAATATTGGACAAAATTGAAAATAAGTTGGATAAGGAGAGTGGTTCCAACAAACTAGGAAGCCACAGAACCCCTGAGGGAAAAGGAAGATCAAGGAGTGGTAGCAGACATCACCGTCACTCCCAAAGGAATTCCAATAGGAGAGCACACAACATCTCAATTCCATCCCTATCAAGAAGCATAGGAGGTCTGGGTCAAAATAATTGAAAGGATAAATGAATAAGATCAAACCTCCTACTTTTGATGGTGAACACAAGAAGGATGAAAATGTTGAGACATAGCTGCTACACATGAGGAAGTACTTCCAATTGCATAACTACTCTTCTCATGCAGAGGGGGGAATTGATATCTATCATCTAAAAGTAAAAGCATCCATGTCGTGGGATCAACTTGTGCAAGTGCAACACATCAGAGAGAAAAATGTGACTTGGAAGGAATTCAAAAAGCATTTTGAGAAGAAATAACTGACCAAGAGGTATTATGATAAAAATATGAAAGATTTATTTGAACTCAAACTAGGCAACATGACTATTAATCTGTATGAAAGGAGATTTTAGAATTGTTGAAGTATGTCTCCTTCATCAAGGATGAGACTGTTAAGATTCAAAGGTACCTAAGTGGGTTGCCATCTTTCATCAGTGACAATATTCAATATGATGACCCCAAGACATTGGAGAAAACCATAAGAAGATCCAAGTGATTATATGATCATGATAAGGGAAAACCTACTTTCCAAACAAATTGGGAATACAAGAAGAAGTTTTAGAGGGAATAGAGGCATAAGCAAAACAAGCCACCCTTTTTTAGAAATAGTCCCTCAAGGACAACCATCTTTTAGAGAGCACCAAATGGTTGAGGTAGGTGAGAAAAGGCCAAGACAAGAACCCATTCAATGTTGGGGTTGTAAAGGAGACCAAAAGTATAGATATTGTCCTCACAAAAGTGACAAAGTGAGATTTTTCCACAATGTAAAGCAAGAAGAACAATGAAGGACATGGGCATAAGTTTACTAAGGATCTATCCAGCCCTGGACAAGAACAAAATAGAGTTTCAATCACACATGATTGAAGTAGAAGGGATGATAAATAACCATTCCTTTATTATTTTAATAAATGCAGGAGCTAGTCATATCTATATAGATCCTAAGGTAGTGGAAAGATTGAATTTTCCAAGAAGAAAGCATGAGAAATATTGGTTGGTACAGCTAGCTACAAGAGCCAAGAGAAAAGTTTTTGATTTGGTTAAATCATGTCCAATGAACATGAATGGGATAATTACCAAGGCAAATTTTAACATACTGCCATTGGGTTCATATGAATGTTTAATTGGTATGGATTGGTGGACCAACACCATGTTTTCTTAGAATGGCATAACAAGGCATTTCCTTTCTTGGATGAGGAAGGGAACCCAATAACAGTCCAAGGATTTCCTAGGGTAGTTACTGTTCGAGAGATCTCAACAATGCATCTGAAGAAGTGTTACAGGAAGGGCTGCCAAATATTTGCATCCCATATGGAGGAAGCACCTAAGGATCAGGTGTCAACTTTGGAGGATCACTCAGTCCTGAAATATATTGAGGATGTGTTTGAGGTACCAAGACTACCCCCAAAGAGAGATATTTAATTCTTTATAAATTTGATGCCTGGAGAAACTTTAGTATCAAAGACTCCCTACAGAATGAGAGCACCAGAGTTGAAGGAGTTGAAAATGTAGCTCGAAAATATTCTAAAGAAGGCGTATATATGCCCAAGTGTGTCACCTTGGGGTGCCCTAGTTTTATTTGTGAAGAATAAAGATGGGACATTGAGATTGTGGATCGATTTCAGACAATTGAACAACGTGACTATAAAGAAAAAGTATAATTTTCCAAGGATCGATGATCTCTTTGATCAGTTAAAGGATGCAAGGATATTTTCAAAGATTGATCTCAGGTCAAGTAAGGATCAAATATGAAGACATAAAAAAAAGGCCTTTAGGGCAAGTTATGGTAATTACGAGTTCACAGTGGTGCCATTTGGGCTATCAAATGCACTAGTTATTTTAATGTGCTTAATGAATGGTGTTTTCCTAGATTACTTAGACAAGTTTGTCATTGTATTTTTGGATGAAATCCTTGTATATTCCAAGCCAGAAGAATAACATGAGCATCACTTGAGGATGGTGCTACTAGTGTTCAGAGGATACCAATTGTATGCCAAATTGAGCAAGTTCTCATTTGATCAAAACCGAATTCACTATTTGGGGCATATCATATCCGAAGAAGGGATAACAGTGGACCCCGAAAAGATTGAGGTCGTTAAAGAGTGGAAAACACCTAAGAATGTGACAGAAGTCATATCCTTCATGGGTCTATATAGCTACTACAGAAGATTCATTGTAGGGTTTTCAAGGATTTCTCACCCAATCACTTCCTTGCAAAGGAAGGGGGTGAAGTTTCAATGGACAACATAATGTTAAAAGGGATTTCATCAATTGAAGCAGTTGTTAACCAATGCTCCAATTCTGAGGATTGTTGATCCGAATGAATATTTCGTGGTTTGCACAGATGCATGCAAAGAAGGACTTGGTGGATTCATTAGTCGGAATGGGTTTGTGATATGTTTTGAATCCAGAAAATTGAAAGAGCATGAAAGGATCTATGCCACTCATGATTTGGAGTTGGAAAAAATAGTGCATGCCTTGAATAAGTGGAGGAACTACCTCATGGGAAAGAGGTTTGAGTTGAGGATAGACCATAATGGTCTGACATACTTGTTTGATCAGCCAATTTTGAATGCTAGGCAGAGAAGATCATTGGAATTCCTCTGTGAGTATGACTTTGATATTCAGAAAATCAAAGGAAAAGAGAACAAAGTGGTTGATGCACTCAGAAGGAGAGTGTATGAACCGCATGATACAACCATTAGCATGTATCAGACTGATCTTAAAGGCAAAATTTATGAGGCTAAAAAAGTAGATTTGCAGTACATGGAGTTAGTAACAAAATTACAACAAGGTAAAATGCAATAGGATGTTGAAGATTGTGAATTGGGAAATGATGGAATTTTGTTGGACAGGAACATAATTTATGTACCCAATTCTCATGAATTGAGGAGTACAATTTTGAAAGAGATGCATAATGTACCTTAAGTTGGACACCCAAGATATCAGAAGACAGTTGCAGCAGTCTACAAGAAATATTATTGGCCATGCATCAAGAAGGATATTCTTGAGTACATTGCTAAATTTTTGGAGTGTCAAAAGGTCAAGGCCGAGCATAGACACCCAACTGAGTTGTTGCAACCATTACCCTTTCATCAATGGAAGTGGGAAGTAGTGACAATGGATTTTATCACCAAATTGCCTAGAACAAGTAATCAACATGATGTTATCATGGTGGTGGTGGACAAGCTTACTAAAGCTTCCCATTTCATTCTTATGAACGTTACTCACAAGGCAACCAATGTTGATATTTATATGAGGGAAGTAGCACGCTTGCATGGCATACCCAAGACAATTATGTCTGACAGAGACCCAAAGTTTACCTCAAAGTTTCGAAGAGGATTATTCAAAGGGTTTAGAAAAAATCTGAACTTCAACACAACTTATCATCCTGAGTCTGATGAGAAAACAAAAAGGGTAAACCAAGTGATAGATGAGATTCTAAGGATGTACGTGATGGAAAAAACATCTAAATGGGAATATTATCTACACTTTGTAGAATTTGCCTACAATGATGGGTACCAAGCATTACTAAAGATGAGCTCATTTGAGGCACTTTATGGAAGAAAGTGAAACACACCAATAAGTTGGGACAACCCAGTAGATAGAGCAGTGGTTGGGCCAGATTTGCTCAACAAAATGGAAGAGAAAATGTTGAAGATAAAACAAAATTTAAAGGTTTCCCAAGACGGGAAGAAAATCTATGCTGACAAGGGTATAAATCACATGGATTTTGAAGTGGGTGATCATGTTTTCTTGAAGGTGAAGGCCAATAGAAGTTCCCTGAAGTTGAAAAAATATTCCAAGTTGGCAGCAAGATATTGTGGGTTGTTTGAAATCCTAGAGAGGATTGGACTAGTAGCTTATATGATTTCATTGCCTACATCTATTTCTATACATAATGTACTCCATGTATCATTTCTTAAGAAATATATCCCTGATGTTAATCATGTTATTGATTGGAATGTGATTCAAGTGGAACAAGAAAGCACTTTTCAAGTGCCTCTGGTACACATTTTGGACCGGAAAATCAAACAGATCTAGAATCAATCCATAGGGCTTGTAAAGGTCCTCGGGACCTAGTATGGTTCTGAGGACACAACTTGTGAGCATGAATATGCTTTGCAAGTATAATACCCACATATTTTTGAAGATTTTTGAAAATCTTGTTGTAATATGTAAATATGATGCACTGAGGATGGTGCATAAATAAGGGGAGGGCATTGTAATACCCCAAGGCCAAGCCCTTGCTGAATTGTAATGATGTTTAATGATGTGTATAAGCTGGTGAGCCAAGTGTTTATAAGTTGGGAGGATTATGTGTTTATTAGGATGGAGAGCCTAGATGCTAAGGCCAGTGAGCCTATTTTTGTTTATATAATTATGCAGATCATTAATAAAATACATCATTGCATGTAGACCAACCACGAAGAAAGATTTATGGGGGAATAAGCTCCACTAGGAAGAGAAAGGGAAGGGAAGGGAAGGGGCTAAGAGGCTAGGAAAAAGTGGCTAATCTTGAGGGCTTAACTCAAGGGAATACTATAATGTATATTCCTAAAATAATAAGGTTTCGGAAATAAACCCTGTTATACTAAGTTCCTTTGGGAGAGGATTGAAATCCAAGTGGAGAGGAACGAGCTTCTATAGAGCCATTTGTCAACCTCAGTGCATGAAGTTTTATGTGGAAAATTCAACGTTGTGGGGGTTCGCTAGACATGCTTTCCATATTTTCTCATGCGTTCACTCACCATATTTATCCCATTCACTCACGCATTGAGCAGGCACACAATCAACCATTTTCTTCCATTGGTGAACCCTCTTTGATCATGAACCTCTATAACTTGTGTGCTCCAGTATTTTTCTGAGTTGTACCCTACCTTACCCGAGTTCTGTTGTTGTTTTTGCCCTTGCCCATTTGTCTTAGGAGCTGGACAGAAGAATCAGGTTGTCAGTCCTGTGGTTTTGAAGAGGGGGGTTGTCTGGCCCGTGTATTGAAGAAGCAGGTTGTTAAGCCTATGAGAAACTCTCTCCATGTGAGAGATATTTATGGGGAAGTGATTTCTCATGGAGGGAGTCCAGCAACAACTACAGAGCTCTGATAGTTCTTGATCCTTCCTATTGTTGAATCCCTTAAAGGGAAGTGGAGCAGTGGATGGAATGTGGAATAGTTAAGGTGTATATTCCTGGGGTGGGATTGGCATGTGGGTAATGAGAGTCTGTGAGATGTGGGCGTAAGTAGGCTCCTTGGAGGGAATCCTTCATGTTGCATTGTGCAGTTTTCTGTAGTCTCAGCGTAGCCTAGGATTTCCTTTACCCTGGGTGAAGTTTAGTCCCAGCACAGGGGTGACCCACTACTAATAGCTTGGAGAAGTGTGGTATAAGGATGGGAGGTTCATGGAAGGTCTGCACACAGTTGGTGGTCTCCTCATAAAAACACAAGAACCAATTCTATGTTAATTTTACATGTTATGTTTCAGTTCATGTCTAAAGTTTAACAAAATTTCCTGTGTATATTGCATGTATGTGTTTATTATCACTTCCGCATGAATTTGTATATGAGTAGAATGTTTATATCTGTTAAATTTTCATTATATATATATATAAAGAGAGAGAGAGAGAGAGAGAGAGAGATGTATGTATATGTATATCCGAGTTTGAACAGAGTAGAGATTCTTGGTAGAACATGCCCGATCCTAGGATGGTCAGGTACGTTACAATCTATTAGTTTGATCATAGTAGAGATTATTGGTAGAACATGCCCGACCTTGGGATGGTTGGGTACATTACCATCTACCATATTGTAACATACCCAACCATCCCAGGGTCGGGCACGTTCTACCAAAAATATCTACTCTGTTCAAACTCGGATATACATATATATATATAATGAAAATTTAATAGATATAGACATTCTTCTCATACACAGATTCATGCAGAAGTGACAATAAACACATACATGCAATATACACAAGAAATTATGATAAAGTTCAAACATGAACTTAAACATAACATGTAAAATTAACATAGAATTGGTACTTGTCTTTTTATGAGAACACCACCAACTGCGTGTAGACCTTCCATGAACCTCTCAACCTTAGACCACATTGTTCCAAGATATCATCAGTGGGTCTGTTGATGATTACAGATGTGTGAGACATCCTCCAGGACATAGACTGAGTGAGTCATCCTTAGAGAGATCCCATGAATTGGGTGTGCCCATGAGATGGGTGTGTTGTTCCTCTCTGAGATGGAGAAGGAACATTGTGTGCCCCTATGTAGGGAATATTCCCATGAGTTGGGTGTGTCGTTCTTTCTGAGATGGAGATGGAACGTTGTGTACCCCTGAGAAGCGAATATGCCCATGAGAAGGGTGTAACGTTTGAGATGAAACGATGTGTACCCATGTGAGGGATGAAGGAGCCCATGTGATGGGTTTACTGTTCTTCTCTCTGTAGAGAGTTGAGATGATGTGATACTCCATATGATCATCCTGTGAGACGCAGTGAGATAGAGACTTGGATGTCCCTGTGGATGAGCACGGGTGGACGTGCCCCTAGTGGATGAGCACTAGTGGGTGTGTGAGATTCCTTGCTATATTGTCTAAGAGTCAGACTTACCTGTAACACTAATTGTGATGTAAAGGGTACAGGTCGGCCCAACCATAAAGTGAAAGATAATTAATATGGTAATAATTAATTATATTTTGAGTTATTGAGGTCGGATTTGTTGTGCCAATAGACACTACTTTTTATGTGTCAATTCTAATATAAATAAAGGTGATTTCCCCATTGAGGAAACACAACACAAGAGTGAGTTTGGAAATTTTTGCAAGTACTTGTTCTTGGGCTGAAGTGCGCACCTCTCTTAGGCGCTAGTCTTCTAGGTTTTGTGTGCTAGGTTTATGGTGTGGGAAGTCTTTCTCTTGAAGAATATAGAAAAGGATTGGCTAGGTTTTCCTCCCTTGTTGAGAATGGTTTCCCAGGATACTTCTTGTGTACTTGTGCATGGTGTTTTCTTCTTGTGATCTTGGTTACTGCAGCAAATTGTTTATGGTGTAACTGTAATTGTCTATAGTTCAAGTAAAATGTTAAAATAAGAATTAACTTCATGATTGAGCCTATATCAATGAAAAATAAACATGGTATCAGAGCATAGGTCTTGAAGAACCCATTGCACAAGCTTCTACCAGTTATCCTCTCACTTCTGCAGAACCGTATGACCCTCCTAGGGTTCCCAGGAATTATGTGCGACCCTCCTTTCTGAGGTGTTTCAACACTTAATAATTGGACGTTGGGGATAAAAAGTGCATAGGAGTGTACGGCCTCCTTAAGCGCACCTCCAACTAGATTTAGATTGCATTTCCTATCATTTTGATTTTTTTCCCTAGGGTTTCTAGGGTTTTGCAATTTTCAACAGAAATTTTAGAATTAGGATTTCTGCAACTCATTGAAGGAGATCTTCAACTCACCAATGTTATTATAATTTTCAAGGCTTATTGTTGGCAATCATAAGCCCAATAAAACCTAAATTTTCTAACCTAGCCTAGTCGTTAGGTTTTCTAGCCCAGTTGACAAGGGTTTGTGAAGAATCTAAAAATATGATGAACGGGACCATGATGGAAGACAAGCTTGGTGGATCAAGAAAACTCAGTTCCTGGAAGCCAAGACTTCAAAGAGATGAATACATCAACATTTCAACACTCTCAGGTATGGTCCATACCAATGATAATACTTAGTTAATAGATAGTGGTGCCTCTAGGCACATGACCAGTTTTAGAGATTACCTGACTAATTTTGTTGAGAAAGAGACAAATCTACATGTTTTCCTTGGATACAATGCCAGATATAATGTGAAAGGGGTTGTAACTTCTACCTTCCAACCTAGGATCAAGAGGAAACTTTTATCCATTTGTTCCTTAGAATACAAAGGCTACAAGGTTACCTTTTCAGAAGGAAGAGTTCTTGCATGGCATAAAGACTCACATATAAATTTTTCCAAAGTAATTGGTGTTCAAAAAACAAACTTATAAAGATTGACCATCAGACCAGTCCAAGCCTTGTTACATGACACTATCAGCTTAAGTGATCTATGGCATTAGAGACTTTCTCACATTCATTATAGAGCTCTCCCATCTCTAGCGAAAATGGTAACAGGCCTTCCATGAATACAGATTTAGCATAAAGGTCTCTGCAAAGGATGTGTTCTTGGAAGGAATGTTAAAAGGTCCTTCTTGAGCAGTGACAATAGATCCAAGGAAATCTTGGACTTGATACATTCAGATGTGGGTGGTCCAATGATTGTTTCCTCTCTAAATGGATACTTTTACTATGTACTCTTCATCGATGATCACTCTTGGAAAACATGGATTTACTTCCTGAATAACAAGGATGGAGTCCTTGCAAAATTTCAAGAATTCAAAGCTGAGGTTGAGAACCTGACCAGAAGAAAGATCAAGGTACTAAGATTAGATAACGGAGGAGAATACACCTCCAAGGATTTCAATAGTTTCTGCATTGAAGCAGGGATCAAGAGGGAGTACACATTTCCCTACAACCCTCGGAAAAATGGGGTTGCAAAGAGGAAGAACAAAACTATCATCAAGGAAACCAGAGCAATGATACATGATCAGAGTCTACCTATGACTCTATGGGAAGAAGCATGTATGACAACAGTATATGTTCAAAACATGAGTCCTCATCAGATCTTGAAGAACATAACTCCAATAGAAGCCTTCACCGGAGTGAAGCCTAAGATTGGACACTTCAGGATCTTTAGGTACCCAATATATTTTGATGTACACAAAGAGAAGAGATATAAACTAGACCCTTGAAGGAGAAAGGATACATTCATGGGATACAGTGAATATTCGAAGACATATCGAATCTATATCCTTGGTCAGAGATAGATTGAGATAAGAAGCGATCTTACCTTTGAAGAAGAGATAGCCTTCCAAAGATCCAAAGAATCTCAGATGGATATTGACAGTGAGACAATACCTTCTCCCCCTTCAGCAGTTTAGAGGGAGACAAACATTATTCCAGTTGATCCAGTTGTTCCAGCTAATCCAGTTGCTCCAATTGATATGCCCAGAGATATTACAATAGGACAAAAAAGGCTTTCTTGGGCTCAACAGACTCTACAGGAGGCAAAGAGGCATACAACCCCTCAAGGGACATCCCAAGAAAGCAAGAGACCAAAGATATTTTCAAGCTACCTTTCAGCCATGAGCGACATCATTGACTCTAAGCCTTTTTTTCATGGAGAAGCTATAGGTGAAAAGGTATGGCAATATGCCATGATAGAATAATAGTAGTATATCTTGAAAAATGATGTATGGGATATTGTTCCAAGACCAGAAGGGAAGTTTGTAGTGACTTCCAAGTGGATTTACAAAATCAAGAATGCAACTGATGGAAGCATCGAGAAATAAAAAGCGAGATTTTTAGCCAGAGGGTTCTCATAAGTAGAGGGAGTTGACTATGATGAGACATTTTCTCCAGTATACCAATACACTTCCATTCATTCTATCATTGCACTAGCTACATCCATAGGTTGGAAATTACATCAGATGGATGTAAATACAACCTTTCTCAATGGTGAAATTGAGGAAGTTTATATTGAGCGGCTAGAAGGATTTGTGATACACAATGAAAAATCTCATGTGTGCAGGTTGAAGAAAGCCTTATCTGGACTAAAAAATGCACCTCGTGCTTGGTATGAGAAAATGAATGGATTCTTGATGAGTTTTGGCTTCAACAAGAGTGGTGTTGATCCAAACCTATATTATCACATTGTTAGCAACGAGTTCCCAATCTCGGTCCTATATGCGCACGACCTATTCCTCACCTATTGTTAGAATTGACTGCTAAATTTGAGATGAAGGATCTAGGCATGATGCACTACTTCTTGGGACTAGAAGTATGGCAGAGGACAAATGATATTTTACTAAGTCAAGGAAAATATACAGTGGATATATTGAAAACTTTAGGTATGAAAAGATGCAAATCCATGCCCACACCAATGGTGATGTATTTGAAGAATATGAATGATGTTGATTCAGGCGAGATTGATCCACACTTGTGCCGACAACTGATTGGATCACTGATGTATCTGGTTAACACCAGACCTGATATATTCTATGCAATGAATGTGCTTAGCCATTTCATGAGTCAACCAAGAGAGACTCACTGGATAGCAGAAAAACACATATTGAGATACCTATGAGGAACAGTTGGATATGGCCTAAGATATGCCTCCAGTGTAGACTTGAGTTTGTAGGGATATGCCGGTGCATATTAGGCAGGGAGCGTAGTGGATCAGAAGAGCACCTCTCGTTGTTGCTTCACCTTAGGGTCTTCCATGGTTTCCTGGTGCAATAGGAAGTAGAGCTCTGTGCCATTGAGTACCACAGAAGCAGAGTATATAGAATTGAGTGTGGTAGTTCACGAAGCAGTGTGTCTTCACAAACTTCTGACAGATTTAGTTGATCATGAGATGGATCCTACCACTATCCATTGTGATAACCAAAGTTATGTGAAGCTCTCTGAGAACCCTGTGTTTCGTGATAGATTGAAACACGTTGAGATAAAATATCACTATATCAGAGACATGGTGCAGAGGAAAAAAGTACATGTGCAATACCTTCCTACCCATGAGCAAATTGCAAAAATCTTCACCAAACTGCTTGCCAAGAAGAAGTTAGAGTACTTAAGTGAGATACTTGGCCTGATGGAGAATGCCTCCCTATCTAATACAAAGTGTTGATTATTACAGTTGCTTGAGACATCCTACAGGACATATACTGAGTGAGTCATCCTAAGAGAGATCCCATGATATGGGTGTGTTGTCCATCTATGAGATAGAGAATGAACATTGTGTGCCCCTGTGTAGGGAAGATGCCCATAAGCTCGGTGTGTCATTCTCTCTGAGACAAATATGGAACGTTGTGTGCCCCTGAGGAGGGAATATTCCCATGAGAAAGGTGTATCATTTGAGATGAAGCGTTGTGTACCCTTGTGAGGGGTGAAGGAGCCCATATGATGACTTTACTGTTCTCCTATGTGCAAAGAGTTGAGATGATGTGATACTCCAGATGATTCTCATGTGGGATGAAGTGAGATAGAGATATTTTGTGTAGGATGTTCCTGTGGCTGAGCATAGGTGGATGTGATACTAGTGGTTGAGCACTAGTGAGTGTGTATTCTGATGTTTCTCTTGTGAGACACAGTGAGATAGAGACTTGGACATCCATGTGGCTGAGAACAGGTGGATGTGGCCCTAGTGGATGAGCACTAGTGGGTGTTTGATATCCCTTGTTATATTGTCTAAGAGTCAGACTTACTTGTAACCCTAATTGTGATGTAAAGGGTACAGGTCGGCCCCACCATAAAGTGAAAGATAATTAATGTAAAATATAATTAATATGGTAATTATTAATTATATTTTGAGTTATTTAGGTCGACCTTGTTGTGCTAATAGAAACTAATTTTTTTGTGTCCAACCTAATATAAATAAAGGTGATTTCCCCATTGAGGAAACACAACACAAGTGTGAGTTTGGAAATTTCAGCAAATACTTGTTCCTGAGATGAAGTGCACACCTCTCTTGGGCGCTAGTCTTCTAGGTTTTTTCAGCACACTTTTGTGTGCTAGGTTTATGGTGTGGGAGGTATTTCTCTTGAATAATATAGAAAAGGATATTGGGAAACCCTTGTTGAGAAGGGTTTCCCAGGATACTTCTTGTGTACTTGTGCATAGTGTTTTCTTCTTGTGATCTTGGTTACTGCAACAAATTGTTTACAATGTAACTGCAATTGTCTATGGTTCAAGTAAAATGCTAAAATAAGACTAAACTTCATGCTTGAGCCTAGCTTAATGAAAAATCAACAAGGTCACCCCCGAGCTAGGACTAAAGTCCACACAGGGTAAAGGAAATCCTAGGCTAGACTAAGACTACAGAAAAATGCACAATGAAACATGAAGGATTTCCTCCAAGGAGCCTATTTATTACCACCTCTCACAGACTCTCATTCCCCACATGCTTGTCCCACCCCAAGAATATACACCTTCATCGTTCCACAGTCCATCGACTGCTCCACTTCCCTTCCAAGGCTTCAACAACAGGCCATATCAAGAATTCCCAGAGCTCTGTAGTTGTTGTTGGACTCCCTCTAGGAGAAATCACTTCCCAAAAATCTCTCTCACCTGGAGAGATTTTCTCACAAGCCTGACAACCTGCTTCTTCAATCCACGGGCCAGAAAACCCCCCTCTTCAAAACCACAAGACTAGCAACCTGCTTCTTCTATCCAGCTCCTAAGACAAACGGGCCAGGGTGAAGACAACAACATAACTTGGGTAAGGCAGGGTACGGCTCAAAAAAATACCAGAGTGCACAAGTTACAAAGGTTCACGATGGAAGAGGGTTCAACAATGGCGGAAAATGGCCAGCCATTCTTTCCATCTTTCCTCATGCGTTCACTCAACCATCCCAGGTTCGGGAATGCTAACAAGGTTGTCTACTATGTTCAAACTCTG
>ML780452.1:553356-683473 GCA_009831015.1 Picea engelmannii | reverse complement strand
ATATATATAGTGTGTGTGTGTGTGTGTGTGTGTGTGTGTGTGTGTGATGGAATCGAGGTGATACAAGAGTTATTTTTATTAGAAAAAAATTGGTGGATAAAAACTAAGCCTAAAGTTTTTCTTCCATTTCTAATTATCACTATGTCAAGTTTATATTGTGAAATGAGTGAAGCTCTTCAAAAAATATTAGATAAGCACTTTCTTACTAATGAACACTATAATTATTTGCATATCAAGTAAACTCACTTCTACGATTTGAAGTTATTGACTTGTATTCCAAAGCCTGATAGACAACAAATGAGAAAAGCCCTTTAAGATTTATAGTTGAGACATGCCTCCCAATGCACAACCAAAGTGAAGTGAGAAATAACAACCAAAACCAAAAACTCAAAAATAGAAAAATACGAAGAAAAGGGACTATAGAATAATTACAAGATGTCAAAAATATTTTTTAGGAATTTGGCCATTCACAGGGAGATTTTCAACTTCCATGTTTAATGATTGCATAATATAGGTTGAAGGGCCAAGTTTCTTAGCAATATGAAATGGTCCTAGCCACGGATGTTGAAATTTTCTCTGTTTTCCTTTTTCTTCATGAGCTTTGTTCCATTTCAAGACTAGGTCACCTATTTCCCAATGATTTCTTTGGTGTAACCCGATCTTCCCATAAAGCATTATGAAGTTGTTTATGTCAATTTGTTTGATGTTCATGAACAATCTTTTTAACAATTCATATTAAATTTTTATTAGATTATTATGTTAAAGAATTTCCCTGAGGGTAATAATTTGCATAATATTTAACCGTAATCCCTTTTTCTAAAGCATATTCAGTTAATATAAGACATGAAAAGTAATATGCATTATCAAACACCAAAGAGTTTAGAATGTTGTTTATGGGTCCAAATGGTCTATCGAGTAGGTAAGGGAGAACTCCTAATGGCAAGTCCCAATTAGACCTACTCGTTTGGTGTAGCATTTGTGACCAATATGTGAGTCTAATTGCCACTCAAAATAATTTATAATTATGAATCTGAGAACATAATGTTCTCAGATGAATTAAAATCTGAACTTAAACCTTAAATTAGAACTACCTAACACTATGCTAATTTAAATCTATTCTAACCTATCATATCTTGATCGATATCCAACTAACTATATGAGTATGGTGAAAGATAATACCACTAGAACCATAAATAATTCATGTGTGCCATTGGTATGCGATAATAATGATGTTACATATACATTAACAATTAGTTGTAGAATGCATTCATAACAATATTTCTATACTCGTAAGGAAACATATGACAACATGAGCATCTAGAATGAAGTGAGTAAATAGTTTATATAGTAGAATTCCATTTTTCTCTAGCAAAAGATAAATGCACAAAAAAAAGTCTCATGTACATCTACTAAAATTGCAAATTTCTAGGATGCTTATTGCTCTTCATTCATTTGGAAGTAATAGTACCATCTCTCATTTACAAAGAGAAAAAGTCGTTCTTACTTCGCAACACTCTCTTTTATAAAACAAGAGAGTTTGTTCACATTCTATAACTATCATCATGTCAGATGATAGTTACAATGTTTTGTTTCATATTCTAGATTAGGACTTTACAATTTTTACATCATTGAAACAAAAAGAAACTGTTATAGAATATAACGATCAAGTACTCTTTGAGACCTACATATTGTCTCTATATCCTTTCCATAGCTCGTAGTCCTTCAATATCACATCCACTCTGCTCAACTACATATTTTCCAGATCTATCTCACTGTCACAAATATTGGTTATTACATCCATCTTTAGACTCTACCTGGTCTTCTAGTTGAAGTCCCTGGCTAGTGTGATCCACTTGGTTGGCTTCGAGATTGTTCTTTCAAGACTTCCTTATTTACGTCAGTGATTTCATCAATAGCTTGTTGGTTTCTATCTCTTTTGGCCTCTACATTATCTAGTCTTAGCTCAGCTAGAGGTGCCTCTTAAAGGTATTCCATCACATCCATTCCAAACTCTTCCAGTAAGCTATCAGAGGCTCTCCATAATATTTTTCATGCTTTACCAACTACTTCTTGTGTGATTTTAATATCATTCGGGGTAGGCTTCCAAGTATCAAAAAGGACCTGATCTTTAATATTTTATGTGGCTATGTAGATTGGAAATGTATTAGGGGGATTGTCATACACACTTTGCCAATCTAAAATTATGTCAAAGGCATTTTGATTTTTTTTGTATTTTCTCTTTATGTATTCTAACTGGTTATTCAACTTGATTAGGTCTTCTCTGTTTTCTGAATTTCATTCAATATATAGAAACATTCTTTATGTACAATCTTGATTTCTTCATTGGTCGCTCTGTCTTTTTCTTTAATAGTTTCTAGTATGAGGGTTCCTTTTTTTTCTTTCTTCTATGGTCTTTTCAAGAACCTGATTATCTTGCTCCAATTTTAGGATTTTGTCTTTCATCTTTTCATTGTAGATGATGAATTTTTTTGTTTTTTAATAATCTGTCCTAAACAGTTTTTATCATTTCATGTGGAATAATAACCTTTAAAATTTAATTAATCAAATGATTAGAACTTGAGAGGCATAACTTCTATATTTCAGATCATTTGTAATTTACAGAGTAGTCAAAAGAATATAAGATAACAAAATCAAGGTCGAAAAAGGTGTTATGTATGAATAAATCTTATTTCTATCTCAATAGCTGGAAAAAAAAATGCATCTGAGTTAAGAAAAATATTTAATGAACATAAATGAATAATTAATTACTTTTCATAAGGATCAATGCAAAAGATACAAGTCCTATAGGAAAACTGTAATCTTTTATAATTCCTTCTTAAATTTGTAGCAGTGGTGGTCGTACCAAATTTACCACATTTATAACATCATATACAAACTTGAAAGAAAGATTATGAAACAAGAAACAACATAAAAACTAAGAATACACAATCTAAAACAACTGAAATTATGAATCTCTCGAGATTTGAGAATAATTTTCATTAAAACTTCTCTGATCCTTTTTCCACAAAAAAAAATCCCCTCTTTATATCAAGTTTTCTCTATTTTATACAAAAATTACTATGACCAAAATTGGTTATTAGGAACTATAGTTTAGCTTTTACTATCACAACAATAGATTTCACTTTACAAATATAACATTAGACAAATATAACATTAGGTACACTTGAATTTGAAATTCTCATAGAACATCTGCTAGCTTTATTATTGTTGTTTTGATGACTCATTCCTATATTAACTAAATTAGAACTTGTTGATCCTCATTCAAAGGATATTTGTGTGCCACCATTTTTTTATATGGAATATCTTACTCAATATATTTTTCATATATTCAAACTGTCAAAAACAAATGTTTAATCCAGGATAAAGCTTAATCTAGAGAGATTTGAGTTTTGGCAGTAATGTTGTTGACATCATCTTGCAGTGTTGTTGCTTTGTCAAATTTTCACGTTTTCGGAGGGGTCATATAATGGTTTTAAAAACCATTCAAGTGGGGGCGAAATCAATGCGTTGTTGTTACGTGGTTCTTGTGAAAATCATGGTATATCGCCCACCCCCTTATTAAACATTGTGCATACACGGGGGCAAAATGACATATGGACCATTGATTTTTATGATCATGTTGATCTACCTACGGCATAATCATCGTTTATTACTATATAAAATACAATATAATAAAACATGTTAAAGTTTCATTCAATAATTTATTAGAACTAATAATAAAACTAACAAAAATTTAAAATGTAAAATTAAAACAATAATATACTAAACTAAATTAAACTTAATAATTTATTAGAACTAATAATAAAACTAACAAAAATTTAAAATGTAAAATTAAAACAATAATATACTATACTAAATTAAACTTAAACTAAAAAGAAAAAAGAAAAAAAAAATTGTAATTCAAACAAATAACTAACTAGCTAACTAATAATTTAAAACTAATTATAAGAAATTTTTATTTTTATTAAAATTCAAACAATGTTTCAGCATTATATCTACTTAACTAACTAATAATTTAAAACTAATTATAAGAAATTTTTATTTTTATTAAAATTCAAACAATGTTTCAACATTAAATTAGAATTGGGGATTGTGTCTCCCTGTGAGGCACTAAAGAATAGTAGACCATGTGCCTTTATTATTGAGTATGGAGTCATTATTTTGTAAACATCTATCTTGAAAAATTTATTCTAAGAAACAACTCTTCAAGAAAACCAACTACTCTTTTTTAAATAAACTAATAAAACATTTTCTCTCAATTCTAAAAATTAATCTATAATAGAAGAGACAAAACTACTAATAATTACAAATTTTAACATGTCTGAAAGAACAAGACCATGATAGGATAAAAATATTTTCCCTCATTCAACTTTACTAACAAGTTGTCTAAGGTAATTCATCAATAAATTTTGGATCAAAAGTTACTTGTAAATGTAAAATTTTATAATATAGCTTAATTAAGGTCAGAATAAAGTTATTTATGAGGAAACTAATATAATTGAGTAATAGAATAAAGATACTCATTAGCAATCCTTCTTCATCCTCATGGTGTTGCTACACTTCCAAAAAGTGTCCATAACCTATGGTGTAGTCACCTCGACATCATAGGCCTGCGCTTCAGTGCCAATGAACTTCCTTAGCCTCGGGTGAAGATACTTAGATTTCCCAATTTAATTTTCTTTCACCATCTCTTTTAGTATTATTTCATTTTTGTATGAGATGGGAATAATCAATATGTTTTACACACCTAGACATGATGTATGTTTTTTGAAGATGAGTTGGAAATACTCAAGTTATAAAGTCTACTCATAGAAGTTTTCATTTCCTCAGTCCTAACTCTATCTTTCCAAAACAAACTAATTACATATTCATTATTATTGATAATTAATAAAATGTCTTAATAAAAAAATCTTTATTATCAATTGGAACAATCATTTCATTTCTACTAAGATTAATAAAATTTGAGATAGAAAGAATTTATTAACTCTGATGGAAGAAAATTCCCAACATGTTTTGGTTGGATTATCCTTCTTGAGAAAGAGCATCATGAAATAAGGTATTAACTATCTACCACATGAAGCATATCATCACCAACCACATATTAAACATAAGCACACGATTAATATTTGAAGTGGAGAGATAACCATAGCCAGATAAAATTAGCCCCACCTGTGAAATGCATGATATATCATTGCCACCGCTCCCATTGCGCTCGTCATTGTATATGTATTTAGTGTCGCCATCTTCTATATTGTACTCTTTTTTGGCCTTGTGAACTCAATGCCAATGGAATAGTGGCGTAGGTCCTGAATCGTATCCAGGAACGAAGAGGAGATGATTGATTCCAATATTTTGGACAAATAAAAATTTGTAGAAGAACAAGATCCAAGCTTACTCTTTTATCTGGCTGCAACTCATGCTCATTGCCTCACTGTCTATACTACTTTTGGAGGCGTTATGCTTTATATTTGTTTTTCCATCACTTTTTTCAGTCAAAGAAATTTCCCTTTTATATTAGATATATAAAAATAAAACTTTTCTGATCCTTACATAAAATCTGATCATCATTGTCAAAGGAATACTCGTAAGAAAAGAAGTCAGCAAACTAGTTGGAATGGTTATACTCATCGAAGCTATAGGATGTCCTGACAATTAGACCCAAAGATAAAACTGAAATGATTGCATGCAATCCCGAATAGCAGGTTAAAACCAAAAGGTGGCTCAAAAGACTTTAATGGTTTTTGTTAAGCCAGGATTGTTGTCCACCCATGATGTATAAAGGATCGTTCCAACGTGAAAGCAGTCCTTCAGTGCCTTTTTTGAGAAAGTGTCTGCAGCCTTGTTAAAGTCCCTGTAAGTATGGTGGAAGGTTAAGCTTTTAAAATGATAACGCAGCTCCTGAATCCGATCCTTCCATCCCTCCAACGCTACTGAACGAAGACTTCCCTTGCCATTACACCAATTTATCACCAACTTTGAATCCCCTAATATATCAAGGGTCTGGAGACTTAGAAACTTTGCCAAATGAAGAGTGGCCCATACACCCAGCTGCTCCACCCGATTGTTTGTGCCGTTGCCTAGATTAAAAGTCCACTTGATAAAGTGTTTATGAGCAACAGTAAGAATGCCACCGGCCCCACTGTTTTTTCCATCCCCGGTTGCGGCTCCATCAAACCAACACATTTATTTTTGAAGTGGAGGCGGAAATCTGTTCTTTTTTAAAGAGGGTGTCATCTAAAGATTATTTTTGGCATTGTAAAAAAACATCACCTTAGAAGCTACCACTAATGGGAAATTCGATCCATTATCGAAAAGGAGGTTGTTCTGCTCAAGCCAAGTAACCCAACACACCACCGCTGATAAACTGATGTTGGAATGGAGTTGTTCATCAAATTTTGAAAGGCATTCATCGACCGAATTACCTTGCCAAGTCATCTTTGACTTCTTCATTCCTTCCAAATGTTTCCATACTTCCCGAGTAAAAGGGCAAGTGATAAATACATGATTATTGGTTTACTGATTTCCTCTACAAAAAATGCATATGCTTGGGCCTTCCCATCTGCGCTTTAACAGAACATCCCAGGTCAAAATTTTCTTTTTTAATAATAGCCAGAAGAATAATTTGATTTGAAGTGACAAATCCCAAGACCAGAGCTTGTAGGTCCAATCCCAGATAGCTGGAGTCCATAGAGCAGCTGCCATCGCATTGTAGAGGTTTTTTTCCAATGGGAAACCTGATCCGTCGCCGCCCTCCCAACATAACTCATCATCGAATGGTGTTAAGCGAATGCCTGCACTGTCAATGGCTTGTCGAAACAGTTCCCTTTCCGTTGCAGAATCTCCAATAAGAGCCAGGTCTGTCGAATTTTTCCAGTAATTGTTTAGAGGAGAGGTCGACTGTGTATTATTTAATTGTGATAAGAAATTGATCCCCCTGCTATTTAGTGTTGATAGAAGGCCTGGAGTTAAAACAGATCTCGCACCAAGGCCCATTAAATGGTCTGTTCCTACCTGAATAGCAATCTCGTTGCCCACCTTCCAGCATAGCCAATGATCCAGAAGATATTTTTCTTTTTGTAGATTTTTCCAACCATGGGACAAAGTCTCTGTACATTTTCTCTCCAATCTGAATCAGTTTGACACCGATGATAGTGGCAAATACTTATCTTTTAGTATTTTTTTCCAGATTCCATCCGTCGTAAGACCCCTCCAGAGCGTTTTTGCCAGTAATGCTTTATTAAAATAAACTATATGGCTTTGAATGGTAATAAATCTGAATCATCCATGCCTGCTGTGAGGAATAAGGATTTTTCTGAGTTGATTTGAAGTCCTGTTGCTCTTTGAAAGATGTTTAGACGACGTGCTATCACTGCCCATTCATCTAAGATAGCTCTTGACATAATCAATATATCATCTACAAAGAGTAGATGGAGGATCTTAATGATTCGCAACACTGTTATCCCTATCAAGTTACCAGACGATTGCTCCCTTTTAAGGAGAAGACTTAAACTATTCATAACCAAAATAAAGAGGAGGGGTGATAAAGGGAAGCCCTAACAAAGGCCCTTATCCCTATTGAAGAAAGCAGACGGTTCTCCATTAGTTATAACTGCATAAGAAACCGATGAGACACAACTCATAATCCATCTGATGGTTGCCAGGCTGAAACCCACTCTATGAAGTATCAGAGTCAAAAAATCCGAATTTATGAGGTCATATGCTTTCAATAGATCAAGCTTTAGAATCAATGCTTGTTGTTTCTTTTGTTTGATACTATGAAGGCTTTCCTGTGCAGTCCCCACTGCATCTAAGATCTACCTGCCTTGGAGGAAACCCAGTTGTTCTTCCGCCAAACCTTTTGATAAAATGTGCCGCATTCTATTCGCCAATATTTTTGCTATGATTTTATAACGAAGGTTACAAAGGGAAATCGGGCGGAAGTCACCAAATGATAAGGGCTTACTAGATTTTGGAATAAGAACTAAGAAGCTAGAGTTTAAGGCTTTGTTCACCTCACCTGTTTTTCTCGATTCTTCCACCATGCCAAGAAGAT
The DNA here is from genome assembly GCA_009831015.1 of Picea engelmannii. Classification (NCBI taxonomy): domain Eukaryota; kingdom Viridiplantae; phylum Streptophyta; class Pinopsida; order Pinales; family Pinaceae; genus Picea; species Picea engelmannii. The sequence continues at coordinate 675,399 of ML780452.1, read as the reverse complement.
CCACGCCCACCAAGTCAAAAAAATAGAGGAAGAATTCTACAGTCCAGCCATCCGGGCCTGGACTTTTATCACTAGCGAAGGCCTTTAATATCTTCTTAAGTTAGTCAAGCTTGCACGGTTGATCCATCAGTTGGGCTTCAACCTCTTAAACCATCGATGGAAAGAGATTAGCGACAGAGGTCTAATCTTCGTTTAAAATGTCTGCTGACGTGCCCAAATGTTTGAAAAAAGCCACTGCTCCCTCCTTTAAAGCTTGTTGACTAGTTAATTTTATACCCGATATTGAATGTAGATCCCAGATATGCTTACGATTTTTCTGGTCATTTGCGAAATGATGAAAAAATTTGGTATTGCGGTCCCCTGATTTTAGCCAAATCGCTCAGCTTTTTTTACGCCAAGTTTCTTCCTCCTCCTTTAGTAGATCCTTCCTTTTCTTTTCCTTTGAATTAATCATGTCTGAAATCATTAAGTTCTGGCAATCAAATGTAATAGTGTGATACAAAACCTATAGTTCCTCCTCTAATACATCCAGTTTTTGATATAAAAAAATTTTGTGATTTCTGCTCCAATTCTTGATTTCTGATTTTAGACATTTTAGTTTCCAAACTATGCGTCTTTGGAGGCCAGGCTCTTGGAGAAATTTTGTATCTTTCCAGACATCCCCTACAATTCGAGAAAATTCAGCTTCCTTTAGCCACCCCGGATTGAATTTGAATGGATAATGTTTCCACTGTAAATCACCTTCGAGTTGTAGGAGGATGGGAGAATGATCTGACACATATGGCAGAGCCACCCATGCTCGATACCTTGTCAAATTGCCCAGCAATCCCGTAGAGACGAAATGTCTGTCAAGTCGTTTGAAAATACAGTCTGAGCCTATTCTTTCGTTGCGCCAAGTTGGACCCAGGATCTCTGGTTTTATATCCACTAATCCTGCCTCTGTAAACAAAGATTTTAGAAAGGGCGTTAATGGGTCGGTAGTCCTAGACGAACCCCAAATCTCGCCTTCTGCCAATGTAAAATTGAAGTTGCCAGCGATTATTAAATTTTCCTTGGATAATAGATCCCTTTCTTTAATCTTTTGACAGAAAATCTTTCGTTCTGTGCATGGCCCGTAGACATTTAAAAAGGTTGAATGTATTTTTAATTTGTTGTTGTAACCTGAAAGCATAATCCCACCGTAGCTGATAAATGGTTTTAAAAAAAAATTCTCGGGATCCCAGGCAACCAGAAGGCCTCCTGATCTACCGAGGGAACTGACAGTCGTCGTATGCCAATCCGGCTTTAGTTTAGATATGAACGAGCACGCTTTAATCTCATCTACAATTGTCTCTTGTAGAAAAATAATCTCTGGATGATGAATTGAAATTAGACGTTGGACCGAGGCAAGTTTTTGGGCACCGCCTACTCCCCTTATGTTCAAGGACAACAAAATCATTACTTCAGGCGTGCTAGGGATTTAATGCCTCTAAGCACCCCATGTTCAAAATCAAAAGAAGTGTTTGTTACCTGCTCCTTTAGGAAAACCTCCGCCCGTTTTCGTGCACTTCGTGTTTTTAACGGTGAGAGTTCACAGCCCAAACCTTTTGACCAGACGAAGCTCCTTTCACCTCCAGAAGGGTGGTTTGACGTAGTACCAGGAAGAGAACATGAGGCCTCGGGAGTAGCTTTTATAACTTCTTTTCCTTTGAAAGTATGCAATGCTTGTGGTTCAGGGATTTCATGCAGTGATGGAATCGGAGTTTCCATGACCTCGTTTATGATCCCGCCACCCCTTGTCATCTCATAAAAGTCAGATGGGTGAAAGGTGTCATGAAGAACGTGAGAAGGAGAACCATTAGGCACAGAAGGTTGTAACTCAAGTGAATCAACCGAGTGAGAATCCCGACCAAGAATCTTTTCTAAGGTAACAAGAGTAGCCGGTTCAGTTGTCTAAACCAAATCAATAGAAATAGGAGAAGGTCTCATGTCAATGGGAGGGCCCAAAGGCACCGCAGCCTGAGCTGAGTGCAAGAAGAGCTCAGGAGGAGATGGAGCAGAAGGAGACAAGGGAAGGGCTACCCCCATAGTCAAAGGATTCCCCGGCTTCATGTTCTAAGAAGGTCCCACCTCCGAGGAGTCTGCACCGATAACTCCTTCAGCAACAGATGGTAACGGAAGGTTGTTCCAACCTGGTAAGTTATCCAGTGTAGCTCGTTCCCACGAAGTGAGGGAGAAATAAAGAGAAGGGCACAGAGATTTGAGCTTTTCGGTGAGGCTGTTTTCTACCGGCTCATCTGAATCAGAGCCTTGAGGATGGGCAATCCAAGCACTCAAAGATACTTCCAGGGGGTCAGTGCTTGTCAGTTCCCGCATCAAAGAGGACTCCGAAGAGGGTGATTCTAAGGGGAAATACCCAGGACAGTTCTGTCTGAGATGGCTTGTTTTATGACAAACGGTGCATCTGAACGACACCCCTAGATAGTCAAGGTTTTGAGAATGAATCATCCCCATCCATTCAAGTTCGATCGATTCCAAAATACCTTCATGAATGTCTACTTCCACCAGCACCCTGCATAAACGTTTGTCTCTAGCTTGTAAGGCCTTCTCATCCACCGCTAAAAAACGCCCCAAACCATTGGCAATCTCAATTAATGCCTTCTTGTTCCACCATTGAAGCGGTAGCCCTGGCAATAACACCCATAGATGGCGCCATTGAAAATAATCCTTTGTCGAATCGAAAGAGACCCGCCAACGTTTCAGCATGATACTGCCTCCATCCACTAGCCAATTGAATGCCAGAATGAGAGAAGCAGCCTCCGGAGTGTGAAACTGGAAACCAAACCATCCATAAGTGAGATAAATGATCTCCGGAGAGTAACCCAGAAGAGGCTTCCAGGTTTCATCAACCCAATGGGCTAATGGAACCTTCACCAACTTCCTATAAGAAAATCTGCCTACCAGAGTAGAGCAGGCCATCGAACAAGCTTCCTCAAGCCCAATGTTTGAACCTAAGATGAACCGACGCTTTTTTTTATTAGTCTTCCAAGGTTTGTAAGAACGGGATCCTGGGATGAGGTCGGTAAAAGGATGCAGAGTGGGCTGGGGGTCAGAGGCAGACTGAGAGATGAAACTCTTCTTAACAGAAGCAGGAGGAGAAGGGGGCTTTCCCATGTGTCCATTGACCCGAGATTTTAGAGAAGGCCTTTGTATCTCGTGAACCGACAAGGGAACAGTAGATAAACCGCCAGATAGGTGGGGCCTTGTAAAAGGTGGAAGACGTTCCGAAGCCTCGGCTAGCAGACCCGCTTGAGTCCAAAAAGTCTCGTCCACAGAGCTGAGTAAAGCATTTACTTCAGCCTCCATCATTTTTAATGATAAGTCATACCATACTCATTCCAAAAATTGAAAGCTTCCAGGTTCTATCAGAACTTGAATACAAGGATAAAACTCCCCGTATAGGTACAACACAACAGCAAGAAAAGACTAAAAAATAAATCAATCTTCTAAATGACGAAGAGGAGACTGAGATACTGATCCGCCAACCCGACTTGCGCAAGGGCTAATCAACAGCAGGCCGTCCTCCATTGAGAAACCAACAAGATCATTGGAAAGAAACTCCAGCTCCAGCACATAATCCATTTCACCACCATTTCACTTGGTATCTAAAATTTAACGCTTGATTTGGTGTTTACGTACAACTTCAATTCGGCATGATATGAAAAGAATAAAAAAACATTATGATTGGTCCGTACATGTGCACACCAGATCGACGATCAACGACAATTTTGGGGGGTCCCTCAATCGCTTTGAAAACCGCTAGGGGGTGCCGAAATTCATAACCAACTGCCACGTTGCATTCATTGAAACTATTGTTTTCCATTTTGGACCCCCCTCTTTAATAAACTTTGTGCATATTGGGGGGGGGCGAAATCAATTGCAACTGTTGATCGTCCTTTTTAATGAGCCATTGGATCTTTGCTTCCCAAAACTATTTCTCTTTGTCTTGGCACTCGGTCATAGCTTTTTGTCTTATGTACATATAAACATTGAGCGCTTCAATATTTGGATTATACATGGTAATAATGACCAAAGATTTTTTTAGGGTTGTAGTTTAAACGTTTTATGAAATAACTTTTTTTCGATGATTTTTTCTAGGGACATTTACTTGAAATCTGGCAAGAAATTGTTAGATCCGCATATTTGAGTGATTATTTATGTATAACCCGAGTGGCCTAGGGGTTTTTCAACATGCTAAATCCATTTATGCATTCAGAAATGGATTTTAAACAACAAAAAATAGTGATTTTGTGCAGATTTGTGTCGTCAGATTCCGTCGAAAAAAATCATTTCATAGAATAGTTAGACAACGCCTTTTTTAAGTGATATATATCGTTTGGCTTGGACTTAATAAAAAGACATTAAGAAATTGGAGCAAAAGCCAAATACCTTTTACATAAGTCAATGTACACTTAAAAACTATCATTTGACTTAGAAAAAGTATAGGGTTGTCTTGAGAATAAGAGAGGCCACACTAGATAATGTGTTGATTATTTTAATAGCTAAAAATAAATTAAAATAATTTCTACCAAATTTATTTTTAAAGAAACCTTTTAAAACCAAGAAACTTGATAAGATAGACCAGGCTGTAAAATTTTTGACTCGGGATATAATTTGGAAGGAAAACAAGACTCGTGGTCATGTGCATTGGGGAAGGTGAAACAGAACTTGAAAAGGATTTGAAGTATGAGGAAATGAGTCAAGTTTTACGGAAAAGCCAAAAAAATATATATGTTACAAAACCCTCCTCGATGGGTTACCTTGAATCAAGATGAGAGAGTCCTCATTCCTCTCAAAATTGGTAAGATTTCATCTACCCAAATTCATGTCATTATCGCACTATTGAGATTCGTACATATATCTATGATCCAACCTCAAATGTAGTTCTTTTGATTTGACTAGCTCGGTTTCGTCATTCTTAGAGCCCTCGGCTTGAGCTTCCCTTCAATTAAATCATCTAATATTTTCAAAGTCCTGTTATTATATTGTATTATGGCACCTTTGTTGCTAGTGAAAGATTGTACTATATTGAGACATCATTTTGTCTCACTTTCTTGACCCCTTTATGTTGGGCACACCATTGTATTCATTATCATGAGTTATCTTGATGAGTATGTGTATTCCTACCTCGTCCTTATTGAGATCATGTATAATCACCACCTTGTGACTTTGTTGTTGACAGGTTGTTCTCCTTCCTAGGGCACTCATCTCCCTCCTTGGTCCTCCGAGAGCTTGGTAAAAGAAAATTGTAATGCATTTCAATCATACGATGTGATCCTAACCTCATACATTATGGGGCATCTGTTATCACCCAAAAGTTGTAATCCTATACCAAATTAATAAGTTTACCGAAATACACATCATGGGTACCATACATCCCACCCACTTTATATCATTTTACACCAGCATGACCTAAGGAAACAAATATCATAAAGTCCTAAAACCCCTTATTGACCATTTCAACTTGGAATTATCTAAAAATTAAAATAAATTAAAGTGGTCATGCATAAAACCTAAAAGTAATTGTTAAATTTGATATGGTCAATAAATCATTATTTTATTATGACCATGTCAAGGGGTTTAACCACTATTTTGCTTATAAAAACAAAAACAAAAAATTGCTTCATTTCCAACCATCATACATCCAAATAAGTATATATAAGTATATGTTGTCAAATTTCATCTGGATTTCAAGAGACTCTTTCTCTCTTGATAGCATTTTCAATATCAACAAACCTACTTATAACCATAGGAAAGGAGATCATCCACACATCGACGAAGTAAAAGAACCCTCCCAAGGAGGAGATTATTGGAGGCCATCTTCTTCAGCAATCTTCTTCACAGGTATTAGTATTTGCTTCCATTGGGTAATGAAATATTGTTTTATTCTTATTAAGCATTTCATTCTAGGTTTCATTTATTTTCTTCATTTGTTTATTTCCTTTCATGAATGATGCAAGTTTTAAGGTAAAATATCCAAGTGGAGCTAGGGTTTCTAGCTCTCTTTTCCTTATTTTATCAGTATCTAGATTACAACCCTTAGGTCTAGGAAATTGCTAACCCTTGTTACTTCATGGGTATAACATAACTACAATTATAGCAACATGCGACCAGTCAAATTTTGTTTTAAATGTTCCTATATAAAATCCTACTGATGAAATCCAAGAGACTCTTCATACATCTGCATTTTTTAGTACACATGTTAACATGGAGTAAAGTTTGCTTATTAATAATACCTTTGGTTTTCTCTTCCCATCTTACAAGTTACAAGACACTTGTCCTTGCAAGAAAAGTGGGATAAGAATATATATGATTATGTTTGTTATGGCCACATGGTATCATGAAGCACCAATGCATCGAAGTTTTCTAATGTAAGTCTTTATGCTTCACCTTGCGCATGCAGTTGATCTCTTTTAACATATATCTTATATGTTTACAACTTTGTAAAATTTAAAAATCTCATAAAAGGTGATTTTTTATTAAGATGTATAGGTAAAAAATACATTAGATAGATGGGGTTGGTAGAAACCTTTACATTATTCGCTACCAGTACATCTAACTGTCAAGCCAAGGTGTGATTACTTATCTCCAAACATGTGTATAGTACAAAATAAAGAATTAAACCATTATAAATACATGGAAATTTTTATATCTAACTGTCAAGCCAAGGTGTGATTACTTATCTCCAAACATGTGTATAGTACAAAATAAAGCATTAAACCATTACAAATACATGGCATTTTTTTTCATTTTACAATGTTATTTCATTTGTCCTTAACCATGTAAGGAGAGTTTTAAGTGTAGGAAAATATGTCTATAAACGTTCAACACTTATGATACAGCTAAAACTAGACATTGATTATAATATCCAGTAGTTGTTGTCTTTGTATCTTTACGGTTGGTTTTGAATTTCAACATGGCAAATGTTTCGATGTCCAAGTAAAAGTTGAGTAGATTGTTTTTTTATTTGGACCTAATTTATTTGTAGTAAGTCCATAACTGGATTATCATCTTAGAGGAACTCCAATACAAACAATAGATGGAAGTTTATAGTCTTTAAACTTAAATGAACATGACATGAAATTCCGTTTTCTCATGGAGTGCATGTTATTCATATTCGTGCTCAAGCTTGATTTTGGAAGAACTTTAAAGATGGGTTATATGACACATAGATTGGTTTGAACGACATTATCCATTTGTTTCAGATTGTTGATTCAAACGATAAGTTGTTTGTAGTGTTTGCTCTAAAGAAAAATATATTTATATTTACGTGGAAAAAAAAAATATATATATATATATGTGTGTGTGTGTGTGTGTGTGTGTATTGTGATGTTTATTTCCACATAAATATATATAATTTTTATCATTATGTGGAAATAGATATTGTAATACACACACACACATATATATAACACAAACGGTGTTTTATATTGATATATAAAAGTTGTAGTTGAACTAGTTAGCATTGAGTTACAACAAGTAGATCATAGCTCAAAAATAAGTATAGAATCATTATTTCTACTAAAACTTTCGTTTCAGACTGGATTTTACATCTATATTTAGTAAAATGTTTAAATTATTGATAGTTGTAAATTCTTATAAACTTGCCACATAATAGAAAATTTCTACAAAACAAAAAGACCTAGGAAAATTTGATGTGTATGTGCTCATTATGAGCATCTTTTATTTCTTTGTCTTCAATTGCTTACATACCTGGAGCTACTCGTACCTAAGTTGTGTCTTCATAATCTCCAATAATTTGTTGGACTGTGGGATCTTCTAGAGGAATATCCCTCGCTGAACCAATGGAAACTGTAGGGAAAACAACCAAGGACTAGGAGCTTTTGGTAAAACCCAATATAATGTTATAGTGTCTTTCTAGATTAGTAGCCATCTTCTCTAGCCTTTCATTATGTTATGTCATTCTTCTCTCCATATCCTCTTGTCTAACCATTGTAGCATCATAATGATTACCTATACTTTCATTGAGATGCAGGATTTCCACTTGTAGAGTATTTGTTTGCTCTCTTAAAGACCTCAAAATCTTATGCAAGTCAAGTACTCCATAGTGAGCACACTCCTCAGGGTATTATGTTCTTTCATTATTGTAATAGAGGGTGGAAATTGGGTATGATGACCAAAAAAATCAAACAATTTCCCAACTCTTGATTGAAAAAACCCAATTTTAAGCCAGGAATCGTTTGTTTTAATAATTGTAGTTCAAAATTACATCCAAAATCAAGCAAGGTTAGTCGAAACAATCATCTATCATTTTTTTTCTTAGCATTAGGATAAACCAAATGTCATTGTCTCATCCTTCTACATTATTTCCCCATGGTTGTGACCACCTCAAAAAAATACAATAAAAGTCGAGACCAGCTTCCATCCCAACCCATCTGTCCAAGAGATGAAATTCCTTAGCATTGAAGGCCGACGATATCCCACTTGCATCTAGATCCTCCATCCAATCCAAATTAAAAATCTTAACCCCTATCCCATATTCAAATGTATGTTATGTACTTTGAAGGAGGGGGACTTACTAACACATCCATAAGTCTGGACCCACTGCCACTTGTCTCTTAAATACCATTTCATGTGTATTCCAATATAAATCATCAAGGGATTAAGTGTGTTATGGGGCTACCCCAATGATAACTAAAATCCCTTTTTCCAACTTAATCACATCATACATGAATGCAACACATGGAAATATTAAATCCATTCAAATGTTGAAGCAATCCCTTTAATATGAGTGTTGGTTATGGAAACGGGAAATAATTTTTGAAAATATATGTTTCTTACTTGACCAAGGATAAGAGAGGAATCTCCTAGAACCAATACATTCCTAATTTGTAAATTTTTCTAGATGACCATTACAAAGTGTAGGCTTCTACTCGATTGTTTGTTATCTATATAGCAACTATTTTTATAAATCAACTACATCTAACCTAATCGTCCACAAATGATGTATATCGGTCTTCTTATATAATTTTTTGGACTAAAGGACATTGCCTATAATAATATCTCTTATCCAAATCCTCTTGTCTACTTAAAGCATAGATACATCTAATCCATGTTTTCCTTTTGCTAAAATAACTTCATTCAAAAGGATTTTAGCTTGAACCACAACCTGCATAGGAGAGATTTGTTCCATTCTAAATATTCGTTTATTCCTATCAAGCCAAAGTTTCCATCATATACTTTGGAAGGTCCATCCAAATTATTTTTAGTAAAGGATTTGTATAGAAGTTTTCCGTATATGAATTGCTAGTGGATAAACATATTTGTCCATTTTTTGGGTTACCTAACAAATATCCTCGATTCAACCAAGGTGGCATTCTAGGTTTGAATGGTGATGGTGCATGCCAAAAAAAGATGTTGTGAATGCTCTTGTGCCACAAGACAAAGAAAGTAATGAGAAAGTCCAAGAATATCTAAATTTTTTAAATTCTTAGTGATTAACAATTTCCATGGACAAGGGTCCAACAAAAAATATTAATCTCAAGCAAACCATAGGAATGCCATATATATTTCCATATTATTCATGATATGGGAGGATATAGTAGGTTTCTTAGTTTCATTATATACCCATGTTTCAACGAATAGCATGCACCTAATGGCCCCCATCCTCTATTATCCTTGATCAAAATGATAATCAGTGCAGCTCCTTGTAAAAGAGAGAACAATCTATCAACTTGGTATGAGATAACTAGGTATGGGTTCAAATATTTCCAATTATACACCCTTCAGAGCCTGCAAAATCCCCCTGAAATATATCAAATAAATTTGTATGTCACATGAAGTAGCCATTCTCTGACATAGATAATTCAAGCTATGTGGAGAGAGGAACTCTCCCTAGAATTCGGTCATCCCATAGGTTTATGGATCTCCTAGTTCCTGGAACCCATGATAATTGTTTTGTGATTATATTTGTTAAGGCTTCACACAATTTCCATAGAGATGTGACTTTGAATTCTTAATTCATATGACCTAAGCTTCATTCTCATATAGAACCAAGGTATTTTTTATGTAGGGTTGCTTTCCACCATGCCTTTCCTTCTGTGATTAATCTCCATAGTGTTTTAGCTCCCAGGGATAAATTCATCAAGTTTTTATCTTTGTTCTGCAATACTCCATTTACTTGAAAAGTGAAGAGAGAAGAAATGTCCTCGGACACACAAATTTTATTAATAAGGAAAAGAAATTACATAAGAATGCAAGAGTTTACAAATTCAAGATTACTCTCACATGAGAAAATGAGATCTTAAATAATCTCATCAAACTAATTCTAGGCTAATATTTTCTATGGACAACTTATCACATAATCATGTGAGTATGACAAGTGTCCATGTACAATAAATGTGATTCTAACAACATTATATTCTAATGCTTCTAAGAAGCGACACTTTTCTAGACTCATTATCTACTCTAACAAAATATATTCTAGAAAACCCTAAGTATAATAAATTAATATTATATTAAGTCTATGAACAATAAAAATTCTAAGTACTTTAGGATCATAATATATAACATTGCCCCCTTTGATCCAAAAGTACATTGGAACAAATACTAATTTCTACCTTGAACTTAGTAAATTTAATCCTACCAAGTGGTTTTGTGAAGATATCTGAGATCTAATCTTCTGAAGGACAATATATAGGTTTGATGATGCCCTTTGCGATGAGCATCCTGATGTAGTGATACTTTGTGTCGAAATGATTTTTTTTGGAATGGAAAACAATTTTTTTTTCAATTTTAATGGCTGATTGACTGTCAATCATCAATGATGTAGCTTTTTCTTGAAAAAGTCCCAGATCATGTAAACTTCTGCCAACCAAACAATCTCACATGATGCTTCCCAAGTGGATATATATTCCTATTTTGCTGAAGAATTTGTGTTAGCACAAGGCCAAACCTAGGGTTCAACGCTTCAACAACGCACCATCAAAACCCTAACTACCGGCCCTTTCGGCAACACCTGCGAAGCAGATGAAGTCTCACCCAAGGTAGAGGCAGGGGGGGTTGCAGGACTCAAGTGTCTACAACCAAGCTGGGACATAGATTTGTGATTACAACACTTAATAGAGAACTTAGCCAACAATATGCATTAGTTCATAAGTCTCATTCACATCGCAGGGTAAACCCTTATTACAGAACAACACAGTAACAATAAAGATCAAGCACTTCCTAATCACTTTAGCACATAGCATTATCTCAGATCTAGCATTCATTCATATTTAATCACTAAGCAACAACATCAGATCCATTCACCATTCATTATAACACAACACTAAGAAAATAAACATCATAAATAACATTGCTCAAAGCACATCAAGACACAGGATATACGTGGTTCACCCTAGTGTGGGGCTACATCCACCAACTTCTTCTTCTTCTTCTTTATTAGTCATCTTCAATCTCTTACATTCATCTACTCTTGTGCACAAAGCCACATAGCCAATTCCGTCGAGGACGGGAGATCTGCGCGCAGCGTGCCAGATCCTCCTTCCCAAATCAAGTCAAGGCACAAAGCAAACTCCTTAGTAGCACAGAGCCTTACTTTACACAGTTTGTCTGCACAAAGCAACTTACAACCTCTTGCACTAAGCCAACTAGTCATGCACTAAGCCAATCAGTAACTACTACTTTACATCATTGTGCACATAGCCAAAACTTCTACTTTCCTTATTACATCGCTTAGCTACTTATTTATACATTTAAAAAAATGCCTAAACATGGGTAAACCCATGGGCCGACATCCCATAACTTGTTACATAAACCTTAAAATCCATTTGTTGGGTCCACAAACCTGCAAAATGAGTGAGATCTCGCGATCTCCGCTTTGCCTCGACACTCCATCTTTGACTAGCCTATCGAAGTCCCAAAAGTGGTCAAACACAACCAATGTTTCCTCAAACTTGGTCAAGGGCCAACATGCCCCCAACACTCACATGTGACTCATCCCGAGTCACTCAGATCTGGGCCACACTGCTTCGAAGGCCTTGAGCTTAGCTCGAGCTACTTCGACTTGTTGCTTCACCAGAGCCTCCTGCTCAGCAAACTCTTGAATCAATTGCTCTGTAACAGGACCTTCCAAGTGTTGTTCCACTATCGTAACCATTTGATCCAGCTACGAGCCTTGTCCTTCAATTTATTCAAAAAGCATGGAGGCTTCGTCCTGCACCGGCTGTAATCTCTGTGTAACTTCCATGACTCTGCTCTGGATGGTAGTAATCTGCTCCTGGACTGTGTGCTAATCCTGTGATCTTTTAATTTTCTTAACTGTAGTGATTAGCTTCATCTGTGCTTTCACAGTGGATGCCTACTTCTGCGCCTCCTAGAGTTGTGTTTCCAATTTCCTCAGCTACGGATCTTCTACAAGGCGCTCATAGGTCTACGCACTTCGATCAGTCAGTTTCTTACACTCTGAGGCAAGTTCCCTGATTCTTTCTACTACGTTCCTAGAAGCTTCCTCCCTTTGGTTGCGGAGTGCTCGACATTGCTTGAAGTTATAACTCCATTACTCTTGCTTGAAACTATTGAATGACCTTAGCGAGATTCCCTACTTGAATCTCTGCTGAATCTTCTTCCTCCTGTGCCAAGCCCGACATAAAGTGAAGTTCTTTGGTCACTGCCTCTTTGACCGCAATCTACTCTGCGAGCAACCGGTATTTTTCTTCCTGTATCTTCACATTGTTCTGCTCGAACTTCCCCTGAATTTCAATATTTCTCCTTCTGTGCAACTCGAAGTTGCTCGAAGGCCTCCTCTTTTTCTTGCTTCAAGGCTTTTGTAGCATGTTCCTTTTCTTCTTGGACTCGCTTAAGTCGAGCCTCTGTTTCATCTTCTAATCTTCGTAATTGGGCGGGTTCATCCCCCAATTCTGCAATTTCTGACGAGGAATGCGCAGTAGGTACTGTGCGGCTCAAATGGATGGCTTGTTGTATGCATTTCAACTCCTTTTCTATTCTTTCATACAACGTCTCCTGCTTCATTCCATGTCTCTGCAAGATATCCTTTGAAGTGTCCTCCATGGTTGTGATGATGAGATCGACATCGTCCACTGTGAGCACATTCTTCGATTGAGGCTTATTGGCGCGAGTCTTCTTTCTTGTTGAGGGTTTCTGTGGAGAAACCTTCCTTTTCTTCGATGTTTCGGCCTCGGTAAGGGGATCCTTCGGCGGTGTAACTTCGCCTTTGTCTTTCTTTTCTCCTTATTCCCCTCCTTCTTCTTGGTTCCCTTCATCTCCTCCTCCTCTTGCGGATGAGTCAGGCCTACTTTCTTTTGAGGCATTGTCCTCCTCATCAGTTTCTATGTTCTACACTTCCTCCTTTTTCTTCTTTTTCTTCTCACTAGTCTGTCCATCATGTTCGACCTGAGTGACCAAGGGACTTCCGTTGATATTGGGATCAGAGAGTTATGCATATTCCACGGGTACAAGGAACTATGTTGGTCATTCTTTGGTGATATCTTCCATGTCTTCATTGGTCAGCTTATAGTAGGACTGCAACTCCTCTTTGCTCTCAACCCTGCGTGCGGTGATGTAGATAAAGTGTCGATCTACGCAGAACTTTGCTAGTGGCCTGTACTAGTGCAATGTGTTTGGGGTCATGTGTGGAAATGCCTCAATAGAATGCTTCAGTTGCTGGTAGTAAGCATGGAAGACAACGTTCGACTGCCACTGCTTCGACATATCATTTGTATACCACAAGGTGGCGAACCTCGCAGCCAATGGCTTTGATGGCTCAACTTCTGGAAATGTCGCTCCTTTAGGCATCTGCCAAGTAAAAAATGTGATCAATATAAGTAACCAACTAAAATTAAATGCATATCCCTGATCATGCGCTTTGCGATAGTCTTTCTCGAGCTCGTTGATGAGGTAACTCACACATATCATTTTCATTCCTTCTATGCACTTCCCTGTGAGGTCTACTACAAATACAGTGACCTGTGTTGGACAGTTATTTTTGACGATCTTGCCAACTATAAGATGACAAGATAGGTGCACTGTGCCATCCTGGATGGAGGCTAACTTGTTGCCTCACTTTCCCTTTTTGACATTGCCATAATCTTCCTTTATGCGTTGTGCTAGGGAACGATCGGAAGTCTTCCCTGGGTAGAACTGGTGAGGTTCTGGTCCCTGTATGCTTAGTCTTGTGATGAGGTGGATCAACGTCAGATCCACAGTGATGCGCCTGTTGATCCACAGATATCCTCCATGGTAGCATGACAGGAGGAGTTTAACATAGGCGTTAACCTCCTGATGTCGGCCAAAGTGAGGGATCTTCATTACGTTTAGGATTGTGGATTGCACGAGCTCCTTAATCCACGGTTGGGAGACTATGCGCGACTTCTTCCAAGTTGTCTTCATCAGATACCTATGTGGCACGAGCATCGCATAGTTCTTCCTATCTCCGAGGTTAAAATCGTTGTTCTTCAGAGATGGAATGTGTCCTAATTGGGGTCCAACTACGTGTATCCCCTTCAGGATGTACGCAGTGATCAATGTGTACTCGAATTCACGTGGGATACTATCGCGGGTAACCGCGCCAACCAAAGGCAGTATGTAATCCAGCAAGACCGACGGGATCTGCTTCGCATTAGCCAGATCATCTTGGTGCTTTCTTCTTTTCTCAGTCGCGGTCCGACTAGAATGACGTCCAGTCGACAGGGATGCTTGCAGTCCTCCAATTGACGACGCATGTATTCCTATAGACATAACTCTCTTAGCCATGAGCTCTACGAGAATCTCTTCCACAGACTTCTCTAACACGCTATGTTCGCCCAACATTCACACTTGTAATCAAATAGATCGGGTAGGCGAACGGACAAGAGAGGTAATCAAATGGATGGTGAGATCTAGAAAGCACAACGCAATACAATGGATTCTTTGTTAGCTTGAATATTCACGGGTAGCAAAAAGTGGTCCCGGTGCAGCGTCCGACGGGTTAAATACGCAAGCGTTGTAACAGATTCCTCCAACGGGCAGGAATGTGTCCATCAATGTGGATCTATCTGTTGTGGCATGGTCCCAACGGTCCAACGATGGTCTTTCTATCAATAACTGTGTTTCTAGCCGTTCTGGAGTGTCATTCTAACGGTTGGGGCACCTCCAACGATCATATTTCTTCGCCATGGCGAAGTCCCATTCTGTGTGGTTCTGTTATTCCATAGAGGTTCAAGTTTTGTAGATCTTCCTCCTATGAAGTCTTCCTTCTATTTTTTGTAGCTTCCTGCAACTTAGCTTTCTTCCTATTGAGTTTCCTGGCCTTCTTTCCTGTGATTTGAGCTTCTCTAACAATTTCTAGAATCCTCTTCCTATTTGTATTCTTATTCTCTCATGTTGAAATAACTTTGCACTGTTGATGCGCTCTTACAGATTATGAGGTTAATGTCCCTTCTCTTACTATTGTCGGGGTGGCTATACTTATTTCTTGCATGGACAAGTTCTTTAAGTCTTCATGTGTTCTTTCAACTTCGACAGTTAATTCTCTGGCCCTCTGTTGCTTCGACTTATCCTCTTTTTCTTCCATTAGTCGCTCTATTTTTATGGCTATGAAGTCCCTTAGTTCTTGCTTTTTATTTTATGTAGCTTCCTCCTCTGCTTTCCTTCTGATCTGATCTTTCTCAATCCAAGTCTTTCCTAACAAAAGTGGAAAAGGGGTGATGTTCTCAACAAATTAAATTACTTCAAATTCTTTTTCAGCTGATGTTTTATGAGCAATCATAGGTACATTAGTAACTCTTCCACATAGGGTTATCATCTTTCCTTTAAACAAGCCTATCCTTCCCAATGAAGGTACCATAGTAGGATTTCCCAAAAGTTCCCAAGTGCTTTCTGGCATAATATTCACGTGTGTTTCCTTATCCAATACACAGTCTATGTCGAAGTCTTATATTCTTGTAACTATGCATTGTTTTTCTTTCAAGATCTCTGACAAACTGACATCCTTGTGGTCATGCATTACTTCTTTTAATTGTACTAACATAGTATGAGATTTCTCTGATTCTTTCTCTTGTTGGTTCTCTAACAGATCCTTAGTTTCCTGACCTTCTTCATAGTTTTCTTGTCTCATGTTCATCTTTTCAAATTTAGCAATCATTCTTGGACAATCCTCAATCTCATGACCAATAGCTTTACAACAAAGACAAATAGGACCTATACTAAGGCATTCCTTAGCAATATGTCCCGATCTTTTGCAATTATAACATAGTGTCAATCATCTCTTTCTTTTAAATGATCCCCAACCTCTCCTGTACTGCTCACTAGGATCATAGTGTTGTACCTGCAATCTGCAAAAATTATTTCTAGGTTCATGCATCCACTTATTAGTCCAAAAATTCTTTCTATGCACAGGGATAACATATATTTCTTTATTTCTATCAAATTAATTGAGATCAACTCTTTCTTTTAACTATGCCCTAGTTTTCAGACTAGTACAAATCTATCAAACATACCTAGATTCATACTTTCGAAGCAAAAATTTCCACTTATCTTACCCTTACCAGAGCACAAAGATTTAAGATCTTACCTCTTTTCTTCAGATCAGGTTTCTTTCTTAGCACAGAGATTCACAAGTCAATTAGAATATTGCGCACTACAACAACAGATCTACGCACAAAGCTTTCTCTTTTCTTCAGTTCCCAGCAATCACGGTTTCAGGTCTCGACAACGGAACCATTTGTTCGCACAGGGGCAGACCTAGGGTTCAACGCTTCAACAACGCACCAACGAAACCCTAACTACCAGCCCTTTCAGAAACACACGCGAAGCAGATGAAGTCTCATCCGAGATAGAGGCAGGGGGGGTTGTAGGACTCAGGTGTCTACAACCAAGCCGTGACACAGATCTGTGATTACAACACTTAATAGAGCACTTAGCCAACAATATGCATTAGTTCACAAGTCTCATTCACATTGCAAGGTAAACCCTTATTACAAAACAACGCAGTAACAATAAAGATCAAGCACTTCCTAATCACTTTAGCACATAGCATTAGATCATATATAGCATTCATTCATCTTTAAGCACTAACCAACAACATCAGATCCATTCATCATTCATTATAACACAACACTAAGTAAATAAACAACATAAATAACATCGCACAAAGCACATCAAGATATAGGATATACGTGGTTCACCCTAGTGTGGGGCTACATCCACCAACTTCTTCTTATTATTATTTATTAGTCTTCTTCAATATCTTACATTCATATGCTCTTGTGCACAAAGCCACAAAGCCAATTCTGTCGAGAAAAGAAGATCTGCACGCAACGCGCCAGATCCTCCTTCCCAAATCAGGTCAAGGCACAGAGCCAACTCATTAGTAGCACAGAGTCTTACTTTACACAATCTGTCTGCACAAAGCAACTTACAACCTCTTGCACTAAGTCAGTTAGTCATGCACTAAGCCAATTAGTAACTACTACTTTACATCGTTGTGCACATAGCTAAAACTTATACTTTCCTTATTACATCGCTTAGCTACTTATTTATACATTTAAAAAAAGGCCTAAACATGGGTAAACCCATGGGCCGACATCCCATAAACCGTTACATAAACCCTAAAATCTCTTTGCTAGGTCCACAAGCCTGCAAAATGAGTGAGATCTCGCGATCTTTGCTCCGCCTCGACGCTCCATCTTCAACTAGCCTTTCGAAGTGACAAAAGTGGTCAAACACGACCAATGTTTCCTCAAACTTGGTCAAGGGACAACAATTTTCCACTGTAGATTGCTTCTTGCAACTCCAAGAAATTGTTGCTGATCCCATATTTTTCAAATAACCAGATGTTGATTCCCTATCATCAACCCTTTTTGCGGCATTCCAGTGACTTTTCCTTGGTTCCTGCATGAATCGCGAGAGAATACTGACTACATAAGATGGGTTTGGACGAGTGGTTGTCAAATAAATCAAGTTGCCAATCAATTGTCTGTAACTAGTGTTGTTTACCAATTCCCCCCCTTCAAATTTTGAAAGTTTTAAGTTCTGCTCCATTGGGGTGAGAACGGATTTGCAATCTGTCATTCCAAAACTTTTCAAGAATTCAAATGCATACTTGCATTGACTAATAAAAATGTTGTTTGGATGTTGGAATACTTCAAATTCAAGATAGTAATGAAGTAATCCCATATCAATCATCTTGAAGCCATCCTGTAATTCCTTCTTTAATTGTACAATATGATCGTCATTGTTCCCAGTAATGATGAAATCATCCACATACATAACTAAAATCACCAAGTTTTTACCCCGTTGGCGCACATACAAGGTATCATCCAATTCACTTCTCTTAAATCCAACCTTGTGAAGGTACTCATCCATTTTTGCAAACCAAGCTCACATAGCTTGTTTCAATCTATATAAAGCCTTGATCAACTTACAAACTTTTTGTTCCTGCCCTTCAAGCTTAAAACTAGGAGGTTGAATCATATAAACTTCTTCCTGCAAATCTCCATTGAGGAAGACACTTTTGACATCCATTTGATGTACTTTCCAACCTTTACGAGCTGACAATGCAAGCACCATTCTAATTGTGTTTCACTTAGCCGTAGGCGCAAACATTTCCTCATAATCAATTCCTTCTTGTTGGGAAAAACCCTTGGCAACAAGTCTTGCCTTATATTTGTCGATTTCTCCGTCTGACTTATATTTGATTATGTAAACCCATTTGCATCCAATGGGTTTCACATCTTTAACACAATCAACAAGTTTCCAAGTATTATTTTCCATCATTGACCGATATTCATTAACCATCCTTTTTTTCCATTCAACATTTTTACTGCCTCTTTGAAAGTTAAGAGCTCAGTAAAATCACTTCTCTTTGTGAACTTCTTGTGCCTATTTTGTTTCGTTCATCTGGCGTGGAATCCTTCCAAGCTTAAATGGCCCATTTAGGTAGTTGATGTTGTCTTGTTTGGGAATTTGAATTGATTACAATTATGCTTTTATAAAGCTTTCAAAATTTGACACTTATGCTCTATTATTTCTTGGTAACTACTAAAAAAAAGAAAAAATATAATGTTTCTTTCTCTTACATTCACTGCTTGTGCCCCCTCAAAGTAAAAGTTACTTTGATTTTACAAAATGCCTAGTTTACAACATAGTTTAAAAATGCCCCATAGTTTACTACAACATAGTGAAATGTCTTTCAAATAATTTTCTGCCACGCGTATCAAGATCTACATTCTTCTGTCCGCTAGCACAAAGATGTTCGATTCCTCTTCACTTCATTACGCTGCCAGTATGTTAGTTCTTCAACTATTGTGCAGAATAAAACTGAAATAAACCAGAAAAATGGTGATACCAGCGAATGTAATAAGTGGGGATTACTGAATTTTATTGTTGTTCTCTTTGCTTATTGCAGGAAACATCAAGACTTGTCTCAACAATTACAGGAACCGATCATAATCAACCTTCGCTAATTCATAATCATGGGGACATGAATAAGAGAAACACCAGTATGGAATCTGTGAGACCTCAGGAAATAACGAATACAACTGGAGATCAAGATGAATCAGGGATTGTTGCGGGAAAAAAACGATTGTAATAGTGCCTGGTCCACAAGCAGAGTGCGATTTGTTTCGGGGAAGTTGGGTGTATGACGGGAAGCAGAGTCCAATACATCCAATAACAAGCTCAATAAAACCAAATCTTAAAAAACATCAAATTAAAAGGAATGTAGAACTCTATTTTTTTGGTTGGAGTGTATTGCTTCCTGAACTAGCAAAATATTGTTTATAATTTCCTTCTTCTCCAATAAGCCTCCTTAATTTTTTGAGATAATTTTTGGAAGGAGCTTCTTGAGACTGTTTAACAAAATCTTGGTTAGAATTGTGTAACTAGAATTGCATAGTGATATAGGACAAAATATTGAAAAGGATATAGGTCTAGATGCTTTAAGTATCAGTACAATGAAAGATGAGTCAGTGCCTCCTCCAACTTTTACCTTATTTCTTGTACCATTTAGCATGTGAAAAAAGTTAAACTTAATTATGGTCCAACAAGCCCTTAAGAAATGTATAGAGAAGTTTTTTGGACTTGGTACTTTATCTGGATATAATCCCCATATAGCTTCTATCACTTCGTCTTCTAAGATTTCTCATTCTATATTTGCATTATCTTTTTCACTTACTAGACATGGGACATCTCGAAGCATCTCACCATCAACAAATGCATCAATGACCTCTTCATTGTGTACAATTCTTTGAAGTGATTGAAAACATCTTATTTTATGGATTCAAAATTGTTAATTGTTCCATTCCCCTATCATAATTTATTTGACGTTATTTCTTAATTGTCACCCTTTAGCAAAAAGTAGTTATCCCCATATTGAAGCCACATGATTCTTGATTTTAAACGTCAATGCTCCTCCTCCCTTGGGTTGGATTGATGTAGTTTTCTAGTGAATTCCCTTTCTTCAATGATATTGTGATTTGACACTTCGTTATCTTCCATTATGGTCTACAACTTACCTAACTACTCTTCCATTGCTAATTTGTCCTTATTAGGAGGATGATATGAGACTTGTTCCCAAAATGGATTCCTAGACATAGGAAGGGGATCCATGACAGGGATGATTTTAAGGATGGAAATTTATATTAAGATGTACAAACGTGGGATAATATTACTAGTCCTTAATATGCAAAATGTAAAATGTTTGGCGATAGTTTTGCAAAAATATTCAAATTTCTAAGGATTTTATATAGTTTTTATAAAATTTTGGCGATTTGTAAGGTAAAATAATTTTATTCTATGGAATTTGGGCGAATCATTTTTAGAAAAAATGGAAATTGACAAATCATTTTTTGGGAAAACCATGGAAAATTAGCCCATTTGCGAAATTTATCCCCTAAAATTATATATGATTCCATGAACTTGCATCTACTGTGTTCTTTGAATAATTTCATAAATTTTCCTCTATTTAGCCACATAGGGTTGAAGCGAAAACATATGGGACCCGAGTTTTCAAGGATTTGAAATACTAGTAAAATGGGCTTATAATGAGAGGTCCCTAAAAGGATGATATGAGGACTTACGAAAATATTTTCAAGAATTAAGTTGCTATGAATTAAATAATGATATAACCTTGTTGTGACATGTTATTGACCTACCTTCCAATTAGACTAGATGTATTTATCTTTTTTAAGAACAATATCTGTAAGATCTCATTCTAAACTTAGTTCCTCCATTTTTCCACTGAAAGGATCGCTCACTATTGATCCTCCTTTTTTTTTCTTTTTATGAGAGAACTACATTAAAATCACCAACCACGATACTATTTTTCATCATTCCTTGTTCCTTCATCCCTATCAAGGAACACCAAAAATCCACTTTCTCCTCATACTACATTGGAGCATATACATTAAAAAAACATAATTGTTGTTGAGACTCTTTATTCTTAATTAAGATACTCATTGTCCAATGCTAAGTTGAAAAAATAAAGGAGGGTTCAAAATTAGTTGAATCCCACATGGTGCTCAAGCCTCTAGAAGCCCCCCTAGTACTAATAGTTATGCCTTCTCTTATCTTCCAACAATTTCTTCTTATATTTCTAATATTTATTTTTCCTCCAACGTTGTCTCCTAGATATAGAGGAAAACATATTTTTCCATTCTTGTTAAATCTTTCATAGCTTCTACTTTATTCCTACTACCAATACCTCTACAATTTCAGGTGTCAAAAATCATTATTTACCCAAGGAGGGTTGTGGACAACTACCAAATGGATCCATTAGCTTCTAAACTCTTGGGATTTTCACTCGAAATATCTTAACTCTTGAATGGAATGATATTTCTATTGAATTTGAAGCCCTAAATTTTTCTATTTCATTGTGATCTCCTCTCGTTTATCTTTTGATGGCTTCCTTCCAAGTTTTTTTGGTAAATGTTCCTCTTCTATTTACTCTTCATCTTCTCACTATTATTACTTTGTTTTTTTCATGGTTTTTATCCCACTAGAAACTAGCATGTTTTCTTCTTGCATCAGAATTTATTCTACTCGAAAAGATGTCACTCGCATTTCGATAGGTTATGAACTTGGTACCACCTCCTCAATTATTGTTTGCGTTGTTGAGGATAAGAGGAAGAATCCAAAAATTGATCTGGATTTGCATGTGATAGAATTGTGAATTTATTATATATAGGAATGGATCCAACATACTATTGGCCTATAAGGACCAATTTTAGCATTCACAAGCCCATTAGATATATTAGAATTGGAACCTTCTTTCACTTGCTACCAATTTGATTATTTTTTCACATGAGGGTTTTGAGAGGGGGTTGATTCATGTTTCAGATATCTTAAAAGATTCTAAGATTCATGGCATTCTTTGAATTTAAAGGCAAATGGTTCATTATCTAATTTTTTAATACGAGTTCAAGTATCAAGAGTAAGTTTGATGGCCTATGGGAGTCCCTTTCTTATATCCACATCAATACAAATCCTAGATCATGCGTACATTCCATATTTTTGTTTTGATATGTCTCTATATCATCCTAAGGAATTCCCTAAATTGGATAAATCCTCATCACTCCAACAATGAAGGGGAAAATGAGGCAAACAAACCCATACTTGCATTGCAGAGGGAACATCTACCTCTAGATCAAAGTCCAGTATCCATCCATTTAAATGCATCCCACTTAGCCCCATAAAGCAAGGGTAATTCTTAAATATCAAGCCTCTATCATCATTTTTCAAAAAGAAATGCATAATAACCCCACCCTACAAATGATTAAAAAATATTATCTTCAACCAATGGTTTTAACTTCCTAGCAACTCATTAATCCATTTCTCTTGGAGAAGGCCATAAACTTGTAAACTAGACAATAAAACCCCAATCAACCAAGGATAAGGATTTATGCTAAGAAGTTACCAAGGAGAGTTTCACCTTTGGAATATATGTTGCTCGTTTGAAAAATATAGAGGGAACATGAGAGAGTTTAGGCGATTTCCAAAAGGCAACAGTTAAAGAATGGAAGGTCATTTCTTTAGAGGATGAGGGAGGAGGGTAACCCCCTATATGTGTGTGTGTGGGTGGGTGTGTGGGTGGGTGGGTGTGTGTGTGTGTGTGTGTGTGTGTGTGTGCGTGTGCGTGTGCGTGTGTGTGTGTGTGTGCGTCTGTGCATGAGTAGGTGTGTGTGTGTGTGTTTTCACGCGCACATGCGTGGGTGGGTGGGTGCATGTGTGTGTGTGTGCATCTTTGTGTGTGTGTGTGTGCGTGTGTGTGTGCATGTGTTTGTTTTCCATGTTACAAAGCCCAAGGAAAACCCATGAGTACTTACCCTCATTTCAAGGATGATACCCAGGGTAAACCCTAGAATCTTCAGGACACAAAGTCGGTCAACAACAAGGCTTGAATCCATTACGATAATATACTCGTTAAGAGATGAAAATGTCACTTGCGGGAATTGAACCAGGGTGGAGAGGATAACGATCATTCCTCCCGCCTTGATACCACATGTAAGTTTTAAACCCGTGAAGTAAATCAATGCATATAGATTCTTAAGAAAAACATAAATTAATCAATGGCTCATCACATAGTACACAGAGATTTATACCGGAAACCCTTAACCGGGAGAAAATGTTTCTACTCTTCATTGTATTCATTTCACCATTCACCATACAATATATATACAATGTTTTTAGGTATTTCGTAGATACTAAAACCCTAATCCCTTAATACGGGATTAATTTAGAAAACCGCGCCCACACACACATGCAAAGAATATAACACATATCCAACATTACCCTCATTTCAAGGATGATACCCAGGGTAAACCCTAGAATCTCCAGGACACAAATTCAGTCAACAACAAGGCTTGAATCCATTACAATAATATACTCGTTAAGAGATCAAAATGTCACTTGCGGGAATTGAACCAGGGTGGAGAGGATAACGATCATTCCTCCCGCCCAAACTAAACCCAATTGGAAATATATATATATATATATATATATATATATATATATATATATATATATATATATATATATATATATATATCCAACTCTAGCATACCTGGATATAAGTGATATAATTTTGCTCATTGTTATTCAAAAGTGATGCAAAGTGGGATGTCCCTAAGTGCATCAAACTTTACATTGTGAAAATAGAACAAATTAAAAATTAAAAATATGTAGTGCATCAAACTTTACATTGTGAAAATAGAACAAATTAAAAATTAAAAATATGTTTCTAAGTGATGTTATAACAATGTATTGTAGTAGTGAATTATGTAGACATTTCCCTAATAAGGAATTTCTCTGGTATAAAGTTGAATGTGAAGTCCATAAGTCAGTGGATGCAAACAAAATGGAAAGACTTCTTGGGATACTAGTTAGAAATTTATCTATTGAACAAAGGATACATAACTTTTATTTTCAATACATCAACATACAAAGATAAGATAGGACGAGAGATCTGGTTCTTGAAGAATTATCACATCAAGTTGCATCACTGGATGCCCAGGTGTGATCCTTTCAAAGTCAAAGCCAATCTAGTCTCCCTTTAAGTGAAGCTCTCATTCCTCCCAATAGAGATTTCAAGGGATTAAGTTTTCAGGGAAATAAGGGACACATTGAAAAGATATATAACTAGAGAGAAAAAAACAAAAAAGATGGAAGCTTCTTTAACCACACTACCCAAAATATGTGTTGAATTGGATCTTGGAAAAGGCCTACTAGAAATTATGGAGCTAGTGTGTTATGATCCTTAATGTTGGAGATGATAGCAAGAAATATAACCAAGAATATGATAGAAATTCCCTTTTACTTCATTAAATCATAAACCCTTAAGGTGGGGAAACATCATACAATCATCCTTTGTTGAAGGGTCCACTCTAATTCACTCACCTATTCAAGGAGGTAACCTCCAAATGAGCAATTCTCCAATACAATAACAATCCTATACACATCCTATAAGCAGGACTCTGTTCTTATTCATAGCTATCTATAAAACCCTAACCCTAACCATTATTGGCCTCTACCTTGATGAATAGTTCATATTACTTTTATTGCATGATAACTACATAGTGGGTATTATTTAATCATTATTATTATAGTGGACCGAGTATGCATTACATTAAATGGCCACCATACCTATATTACTATTAACTTTAATATCACCTCCATCCCCCATTATATCACTAGGGGGGATCCCACCATTCTATCCCATTTTGAAAAGAATTTCCATCAACACTTGTACTTATGATATACATCTATAAGCTAGGGTTCTATGTACAAGTGTCACCCTCAATGTTAAGAGAGTAGTATAAGAAGGACATAACCTCCAAACATAGAAGATACTAGTCCTTGTGATTGTTGATGCTTGAAAGTGCAACGATGAATACTATGCTCGCAAATGATTTCCAAGATTTATTATTTAACTGTATTAATAATATACTAGTAGGTGGGCCCCCCTTGCTATACTTATGGCACTATGGTGGATAAGCAATGTTTATATTTTGTTTGCTTATGTGACGGTAGCAACACAATTTTCTACAGTTCATTTGTTTTAGATCATGGTTTAAAATTTTTATGGTAATATGTGGTGGTTGGGAGATTAAAACATGGTACCAAATGGATTTGATGATCTCTCGTAAAATATCATAATGTTGCCTTGTGGATGGAAGAATTATAATTCAGTTTTGATTTTGATATTGTATTATTCATGGCAAGAGTTTGGGTGATCTCGACCCTTGATACTATGGTTATGTGCATTGTATGAGTTGCACATTGGGTTTTGTTCCTAGCAAATTTTCATTTGAAGAAATTTGATATTGGTAAGGGGTGGCGCACTTTGAACTATCACGCACTTTGAAAAAGTAATATGGAAAGTTTGGATATTTGGTTGATTAATGGTTTTGAATATAGTGCTATGGTGAGTTGGCTAGTGGGCTTGGCTCGTACTAAGAATTGAATGAGGATCTAAAGGAAGAAGCGACATGCAGTAAATGCACATAACTCAAACTCCCCTCGAGCCTGTCACCCTAGTCATTCTTGCATTTTTGGCTCTGGTATTTGTTGTTGCTCTGCCTTGCTCGGTCGTGGAGGAAGTATACAGTTTTGGGTTTTTTCCTCGTGTAAAATTTTACAGGTATGAGGTTTTCTTACTTTTCCATCCATTAGAATTTCTCTTCCTTTAAATCAAATGTTGGCTCTAGTTGCTCATGGTCTGTGTGATTCTCAAGCTGTTATAATGGTTTTGTAATTATGTGTTATGGTTGCATCCTTGGTTTCCTGTGGTGGTTGTTCTGGGGTTGTTGGAATTTAAAAATTGGTCACGTGGTCTTTGCTATGTGTAATCGTTCGCAGGGAATTGTTAAGTAAAGATTGTAGTGGAGCCTACTTTGTCATGGTTTTGTTTTCAATTTTAGCCTCTCTATTGAAATTGGTTATCGCAGTCTGCCTAAACTTTGGGCTTTGTGAATACCCCACCTATAGATTGACATTATTGGTCTTTGTGTCTAGTGTACCCATGCCATGTTTTGACCCTGTGGGTTTTTATGTGAACTATGGTGAAATATTAGAAAATTGTGTGCCTTGTCTTGGGAAAACCCTGAGTTGTTGGCTTGCTTGCTATAACCTCACCATCATTGTTTCCTGGTAAATGTTATACAATATAAGAACATTGCTACCCAGATTTGGATGAGAGCACTATTCGTGCTTTTTGGTTAGGTACAAGTTTTATTTGGTTTCTCATTATGCAGTGTTGAAAAAAGGGTTGGCTTCACTTGTTTATTTTGGAAGTTGCAGTCTGTTGTTTGAAGCCCATGCAATCGAGAGAAATGTTTCAAATTATTGTTTATGTGATCAATTATGATAGGGAACCTATGGAATGAGTTGTATGTGCCATTCAACTTCCAAACTCTCTGGTCGAACTGCCCTGTTGTCTCTACCACTTACTATATTGAATCCTAAACATTACATTGAAAGCGTATTTACACTAGTTTGAAGTTGATGGGAGCATTGTGCTTTCTCAGTTACTTGGGAACGATTTTGATTGGTCCCTTGCTTGGCAATTCTGGAAATAAATATGTACCCACCTATTCATTTGAAGCTTGTGTTCAAAATAATGAATGTTATTTTTGGTTCAATCATTATGTTGATTGTAAAAAAAGGGGCACCTATGCTCGAAATGTCTGAGGCTCGACTAGAGTAATAATGCCCAGAATAAATTGCAGTAAACAGTGGTTAAATAAATGATGGATGTGAGTTTTTTGTAAACATTGTTCGTGTCCCTGTTGGATTTAAAGGATTATTACTAGAGTTGATGTTATGGTCGTGGCTCAAAGGATATTGTTGTTTCTTATAGCGATTATGATTTTGTTTGTCATGACTATCATATAATGATAATGCGGGTACAATGGTTACTATTATTAAATAATTCTGGGCATATATATTATTTTGTAAAATAATTTGGAAGCCAACAAGCTATTTTTTCAAAGAAGACAACAGTTTGGATTATTGTTTTGAAAAAGAACACTTGTTAAACTTTGAAATTCTGGAGAGAGATATGTTTTGATTGTGTTTAAGGTAGCATGTTTTGATTTGTTTCACTTGAACAATATCCATATCGATTCCCTATCATTCTACCATTTTTCTCTAATTACATTCCCTTCACAATCCCGATTTCACTTATTGCATCCTTTTTATGTGATATAAATTTAAAAAGAAAAGTCTGTGTGGAAGCGACAAAAGGATAACATAGCAAGGGTTGGTGACTGATATTTTGATATTTTTATACACAGTTAAATTGTTTGGTTAATTGTTGAACATAATCTGTATATGCATTCCCTATCATTCTACCATTTTTCACTAACTACTCTCCCTCCATATTTCCCATGAACCCTATCACTCCATGTTCACATGGTAATTAATGAATGGTTTGTTATGGATAGATTTGCATGTATCTTGTGTCAATTTTTGAGCCAAATTTTGATTAATGTAAGAAGAGTGTCATGTATGGTTGATTAAGAGCTTCATTACTGACAAATTGTTGCTACAGGATGAGTTTTTTTAGTAGAGGTAGCAATGGTCGAAATAATAGAGGCAGGGGAAATTGGAATCAAGGCCATAGGAGGCCTAGATTTTCTATCCATTTTGACGTTGACCCTCAATAATTGAACTAGTTGTTCCAAGATGGGTTCTTTAATTGGGTTGGCCATGTAATAATGTACCCTCGACCAGAAATACCCCCTTTCCAGCCTGCTCAGAATATCCCTAGAATTCATGTTCCTCCACATGTGTCTTTGCAACCTGAAGTCCCCGCAAATGATGGTTGGCAAGAGATCGTCAACCAACTTGTCTCTCACCATTGTGGTTGGCCCACTAAGTCCTTGCCTTTACCACCACCTATTAATCCCAATGTCCATATTTCCCATGTTGTTTCACTAGTTCAGTCTTTACACTCGAGTAAGAGATTGAAAACTGATATTCCCCAACCTGTGCAAGATAAGGGAAAAGCAGTTGCTTCCCCTTCTTCTCCCTCCATTGGTTCCTCGAAATCTGTGTCTTCATGCCTGCATTTAAAGGATCAATGCTCCCATGTGATTATTGAGATACATCCCCAAGGGTCCAATCAACCATGAGCTACTTCATAAAAGTCTAAGGGAAACAACAGTGAAAAAAGGAAAATTTCCTCGCAAAGCGGAAAATATGGTTTTTAAATTATGTTTTATAGGATTGCAGTTGATGAGGACAATTCTTAAAGGTTTTCAACATTTTTGGATAGCAAGATTTGCATTTGATATTTTTTGGATAATGTGGATACTGTGGATATATATATTCTTTCTTGGATATGATATATAAATTATTTCTGATATTTAAATATCCAGTTTAAATGATATTCAAGGGAGTTACAAGGGTGGCATATGGGAAAATGATTATCTTTTGTTTGTTATATTTCATGATTTAAAAGGAAGAAATGATGGGAGTCACAAGGGGTCCCACCTACCTAGTTATTATTAATTAAAGACCCTTAACTATATTATTATTATTTATTTCTCCTAAACTAATTAGTTAAGTTAAATCAACTTAACTAAAGAAAGTAGTTGAACTACTTCCACTTTTTTGGAAAGAATAAAAGTTGAATGAGAAGAAGAGACAAAAGGAGAATAGAAGGAGAAAACAAGACTAAGGATTGCTCTTTAGTTACATGAGATAGTTTCAGTTTTCATTCATTTCTGAGTTTATTCAAAGCTTAATTCTCTTCTTGGCAGTAGGGTCTTATTGTAGACAACAAGGTTCAATATTGAACCACACTTTTCAGATTCTTGTTTTAGAGGTGTTGATCCATCCTTGATAGTCTGTGTATTCTTGTCTATTTGTGAATTAAGTTTCATGGTTGATAAAGGATATCTTGCAGAGTTAGTATGGCAGCAGTTTGTGGCAAGTTGATCCAGATTATTAATTTCAGTTTTAATTTAATGTCGGAGTTTTTTTGTATGGTGTTCATCGGGGATCTCTAAATCAGACTTTGGTCCATGCCCTCGCATGGGTTTTGTCAAGAGAAAACACTTTTGATATCTCAGAATGAAATAAAATCATATTGCTATTCCATCTCATATATGTGTATTCTTGACTTGGTTACTTTTCTCTTTTTGATCTCCATGTTTACTTAATCACAAAATCTGTGTACATTCCAGAAGTTTTTTTTTAATTTTTATTTTTTCAACATATTTAAATTATAAATCAACGTCAGTCCTTATAATTAATACTTGCGGATTAAGACAATATTTTGAGGCTATAAACCCTAGGTGACATTCCCAACTATCTTGTCCTAGCCAGGCAAGATCTGAAAATAATTGAGTAAGGTAATTCATACGTTTTCCTCAACATTTATTTGGCGACCATACTGGGGAGATCTTCCATATTTTTGTGGTTGTTTGTATTCATAATTATCTTTGAATATTTTTTCTTTTGTTTTTTATTCTTTGATAGTTTTCTTTTCCTCATGATAGTACCTGCTACAAGGCAGCCCAATATTGAGGACGGTCTTAAAGACCAAACCAACATTGCCTTAACTTTATTCAATACCAACTTAGAAACTGCTAATACCTGAGTTGAGATTGAACGCTCATGGGAAGTAATTGAACAAGACATAAGTATTCGTGAACGCTGGGAGGCCAGGAAAAGGAAGCCTAGAAATCAATCGTAGCTCTCTTTTTCCTAAAGTTTTGATCTTTTTTTTCATGTCCTCAAATCCTCGCATCTCTAGGATAAGAAGAGGATTGTCTCCTGAAATCACTCCTATAATTGAAATAGGAAGAAGGAAAGCTATTATGTCAACCCAACAAGGTAATCTAAGGAGAATTTTTTCTGATTCGACTAGTTCACGTATCTCACCCTAACCCATCATTTACAAAGTGGCATCTACAGGTGGCTCTAATGGTACTGGAGGTGCCTCATCATCTCAACCTTCAGCCTCATCGGTAATTGGTCATTTGTATAGCCATCAGGTTCATGTCCAATCTACTACCACCCTGCTAATATCATCAAGAACTATGGGATTTTCCAATTCGAGGAAGATGCTACTACCACCCTGTGGCACATATCCTCTCCCTTGAACCTAGCGCCTGCTACTTGTCCGTTACCAAAATTTAAAGAGAATCTACCTAGGTTTTCCGAAAATAATACAGTCACTACAAACGAACACTTGGTAGCATTCTCTAATTCCTATCACAATATAGGAGCTAATGATAATGATACTTGCATGCACCTATTTTTCAACTCTCTCAAAGGGAAAGCAACAGGAGATTTTTTTGATCTCCCTCCCAAGATTCTTTCCACTTGGGAAGAGTTAGTTTACTGGTTCAATTCCACTTATGGGTAGTCTAAGAGCCCAATCGAACACTTACGGGAATATAATAACATTGCGTACAAGGATGGTGAGACTATTAAATCTTTCAATCTTCATTTCACAAAGTTGTATAATCAAATTCCTGAACTTATTCACCCCCATAACCAAGCTACCTTTATGCATTACTATAATGCTCTACCTTCCCTTTATTGGCATAAGACTGAAGAAAAATCTATTGATAATATTGGTTCCACTCTTCATACCTATCTAGAATATGAAGAACAGGCTCCCCAAGGGGGACTCTATTAAACAAACAAACATGCCTGCCCTCCTACAACTTGTACAAGATATGAACAATCTAATGATAGCATACAAATGAAAGGGAAATGTCCCTTCACTTAAGTATTACTCCTTGGGCATCATATTCTTCCTCACCACCTTTTAGGAATACCAATGAAAACAAATTTCATCCCAAATCCATCATGTCTCGTAGTTGGTGTAACTTTTGCGAGGAAAATAATGAAGAAAGTACTTGTGAGTTGAATAAGAGTGTCAGAGATAAGATCTTTGGAAAAAATCACGAAACCACCATTGTTGTTCTAGATTGGGAAGAACCAGAAGATGTCATGATCATAAACGCTTGGAATAAATCCTATGCTTCAAAAGGAAAATATGATCCCCCTCGTACTTCTTCTAGTCCAAGCTCATCTTCACAAGTTGTCATTGCGCAAGCTACCAAAACTCCCGACATTCAAGGAGTTCCCTCCCCTCTTCCCTCTTCCAAATATAACATTCTCAACCAATTGGCTAATATCAAGGCCGATGCTACTCTTCTGGACATGGTTGTCATCCCTAAACAACAAAAGCATCTCAAAAATTTTATGGAAGGAAAAGCTTCCACCATAGCCAATATTTTTGAAGAGGCTAAAGAAGAGGATTCTATTGTAAATAAATTAGGTGTAAATAATTTTAGACACCCTGTAAAAAAACCCTCCATTTTTCATTTCTGTAAAAATTATGGATAAAATAGCCCATTGTTGCCTAATTGACGGTGGTTCAAGTCCAAGCGTAATTTCGAAAATCATAATGGAGGAGCTAGGATTATCATGTACTAATGAAAATTATAGAAGCATGCTCTCATATAACAGTCTACAATAGTCAACTATAGGTGAAATCAAAGACGTGAATTTGGTTCTGTGTGCACATCCTGAGATAAGGACAACCCTCGACATCTAGGTAATTGACATGCCAGTAAGTAACTATCCTATCATCTGAGGAAGAGACTGGAAATAATTGACAGGTGGATATCTTTATATTGACGGAACACACTTATACATTCCTCAGAATGGAAATAATATTACAGTCCTAAGGGAAGGAAAAAGCTCACCATACATAGAGATAATTTCACAGCCTAACATAAACTATGTCGAGGAATACTTAGGAGTGTACTCCATATTTGCAGATGAGGGTGACACTACCCTGGAACAAATTAACCTGGAGGATGGTATGTGGCACATGCACTTCGTTGGCTCATGTTGTGGAGAAATTCCACCACTTTATTCTAGGCAAGCATACACAGGTAAAAGTCCCTTTTCCTGTTGTCAAGTTTTTTATTTCACAGGATTATCTTTTAGGGAAGCTTGCACATTGGCTTGCCAAGATCCAGGAGCATGATTTAATCATCATGAATTTGAAAACGATTAAGGGACGAGACTTATCCCTTCACTTATCTCAACATGTTGAAGCAAGTGAAGAAATTGACGAACATGATAATCCTCTTTCAGCACTATTTTACATTGAGAGTCAAACCCTTCCTATAGTTGAACATCCCTGGTATAAAAATTTGGTGTATTACTTACAATATCAGAAATGCCTAGATGATTTAGATACTCATCAAAGGAGAAGGCTCTGTATTGAATCTTCTAGATATATTTTAGGAGAATTTTTGGTCAGGAGATCTGTCGATGCCATATTAATTCGATGTGTAAATAAGGAGGAAGCACAAAAATTGTTACAGGAAACTCATGGATCTTCAGATTCTGTTATTCATGTATGTGGTCACTTTTCTGCTAAAACAACTGCTTTTAAAATCATCATAAAAGGTTATTATTGGCCTTCAATTTTTTGTGATTCTTATAACTTTTCAAGATCTTGTGACAAGTTCCAAAAATTCGTTGGGAAGGAATGTCTCTCTGTCATTCCTTTGCAACCTGTCCTCCCTAATTTTTCTTTTTTCGAAATGGGGTCTGGACTATATCAGTCCTATTAATCCTCTGTCTTCAACAAGGAAGGTTTTTATCTTGACAACCATAGATTATTTCACTAAATGGACTGAAGTTGTCCCACTTAAACACTCACATGATGAACAGGTCATTTATTTCCTTGAAACTAATATTTTCTCCAGATTTGGAATTCCTTTAGAAATTATTACAGATAACGGTCTTGCTTTCATTTCTGCTAAGTTGACTCAGTTTTTAGCTAAGTTGGGATTCAAACATTTCACCTCAACAGCTTATTACCCTCAAGGAAATGGGCAAGTCGATTATACTAATAAAAATATGGTTGGGATCATAAAGAGGCTCATTAAAGATAAGCCTCGTCAATGGCACACCTTCCTCACTTACGCACTACTACCAAGGTAAGCACAGGTTGCACTCCCTTTCAACTTGTTTATGGTCAAGAATCTATTTTGCCTATTGAAATGGAACTTTCTTCTCTATTTTTTATGATATAGATCGAAGAATTAAATTCTTCTAATGTTCCTCAAAGGATAAATGCATTGTTAGCTTTAGAGGAACAAATAATGTTTTCCTTAGAAAACATAAAGAGACGACAACAAACCGTGAAGAAAATTTCAACAAAAGCGCAAATCTGTCAGGTTTAAATTAAATGTGATCCAGGTGGATATCGGTGGCCACCCACCTTTTCCAACTCACTCAAAATAGTTTTCTGGCAATTTTGGCAATTTACTATTTTTGGCAATTTTTCGGGTCCTGAACTTTCAGAGTCGTTTTGATGCCCTAAACGACGTTTTTTGGGCATCAAAATCCGATGACTATTTATGTGCTTCAAATTGTTATGTTATTCACTAGAAGTTTTAGTCCTCGAATAAACCTTTCTAATGATGTATCATATGCATCAAACGGATATCATATGCAAAAGTTACGACCCCGAGAAGTTGATGTACTGACTTACCCAAACGGGGCCCACATGACTTTTGGCACT
Source organism: Picea engelmannii (assembly GCA_009831015.1). Taxonomy (NCBI): domain Eukaryota; kingdom Viridiplantae; phylum Streptophyta; class Pinopsida; order Pinales; family Pinaceae; genus Picea; species Picea engelmannii. The sequence continues at coordinate 641,336 of ML780452.1, read as the reverse complement.
TCTTCTCCTAGGGTTATAATTTTGGATGCATAGGGTTTTTGACATTCCTGTTTATTGTAAAAAGGCATTTAGAGCCTCATTGTAATCATCTTCTTGTGAATGCGAGTAGCCATCACATCTCTTCTCAGAGATAAGCTGTCACCATTCTAGCGAGTCTTTCACTCTGTATTTTTACAATCTCTATACATTTATTTCATTAATAGAAATCATGTATTATTGTATCTCTGTGTTTATGGTTTCATATATAATAAGTTTATGTTATATTATTGGATATCCATGATATCTCTGTGCCTTTATTTATTATATCGCTGCTCTCATTTCCTGCCGGAAATAATTCAGATCAGTGGTATCAGAGCAGGTTGCTCTTGATCATTTTTCAGTGCATGTCCCTGATGAGGTTTGAGTATATCAAGTTGGGTCTCGAGATTGTCTCTCTTGAATACAATCGCTCTCAAACGCCCAAGAAACCCTTCATGGCGGAAGAAAAATAAAACAATGGAGCAGACGATCCTATCAATTTGTTGCTTGAGCAAGCTCTCACGCATTAGAGGGAAAAAATGATGGAGAATTTTTCCCACATCCTTCAACACATGTCGATAGAAATAGGTACATATTCATCAAATATCCACTTTGGAAGCACCTCTCCTTTCAAGGTACAGGTTAATTTTGATATTCCCGTATTTGAAGGTCAGATAGATGCGGATGCCCTAGACAAATGGTTAAATTTGTTAGAAGGTTATTTCTTTGTTCATAATTTTTCCGACAGGGAAAAGATCACCTTCGCACTCCTTAAAGCTCTCCCCCATGTCAAACATTGGTGGGAAAATTACTGGGAGAAAATTTCCACAGAGGAGTCTGGAATATATGGGGTCGAGCCCAGTTGGTATTTTTTTGTGGATGTGGTAAAGGAACAATATTACCCTGTTGGCAACTATGAGGACTAGTACGTGAGATGGACCACATTGCATAAAGAGAGGGGCCAAGAAGTTTCGGAGTTCACCAATATCTTCCACACCTTGCACACCAAGTTGGGTATCAAATAATTTGAACGACATTTGGTTCTGAAATACCGTGGGGCTCTACACAGATACATCCAAACTGAAATGGATTTTCTGGACATCTCATCACTTGGTGTTGCTTATCGATATGTTGTTAAAATCGAGCAGAAATTTAAGCACCGGAACAAACGGGAGTTTGGGTTTGCAAATCTGTAACAACCAAAGTATGATAAAGACGACCCTAACAAACAGTCTCCCGAAAAACCAGTCCAAACCACAAGAAAAGAAGGGTCACAGGAAGACAAAGAAGGACACTGGAAAATGGTGTGATTTCCACAAAATCCCCTGGAAAAACACCGATGAATGTCGCTCAAAACAATCATTGGTGGTCGAGATCAAAGACAAGGAGCTGAACCCTGATTCAAAATCTGATTCTGAAAATATTGGTAAAAGACAAATCATCGACGCAGACCCCATTGCTATTGTCACGACCGTAACAATTCAACAAGAAGAACCAACAGATCCTGAAGAGGGGGAGGTCCTTTTTCATTCACAGATATGGGTGAAGTGGACCCCACTACATTTTATTGTTGATAACATAATCCATAAGAACCTCATCTCAGTAGAGGTCGTCAAACAATTGGGATTGTCGACAACACCACACCCGCAACCATACAACATCGGGTGGCTTCGCCAGGGATGAGATCTTTGTTTCAACCAATAGTGTTGATTGTCATACGACATCCAACCCTTCAAGGATGAGGTATTATGTGATGTTTCCCCACTGGATGTCTGTGATGTTCTCTTGGACCAACCATATATGTGGAAGCGCCATGTTGTTTATGAGTCTCGACCCCGCAGTGTCATTGTTTCTCTGGGGGGTCATCTCTAAAAAATACCAGAGGTAGTTCTGACTATTTTTCCACCTAAATAGTGTCGCAAGGTAGTATCTCATACTGCAAAATTTAGCTTCTTCACAATCTATTCAAAAGGGGAACAAAAGGACACTGCAACCACTACAGCCTCGCCCCAAGCACCTTCTATCCAATAGAAGCAGGTCAACAAGGTTGTAGCAAAATGAAAAGATTCCTTTTGAACACAGACCTCTCATGTAGCTCGACTTGTGGAACATACTCAGACTCAACAAGTTTGTGACAGCCTTCCACAAACCAAGTAGTGTGACGTCTCCAGCAAGGCAAGCATCTCACCAAGATTCAAATTCACCAAACGGTTCCCTCTCTCCCCCGGGAACTCAACGCAATGGAGAAAATTGTTTCATAAGGAGGGAGGATTGATCTAGGTGGATATCGGTGGCCACCCACCTTTTCCAACTCGCTCAAAACAGTTTTTTGGCAATTTTGGCAGTTTTTCGGGTCCTGAACTTCCAAAGCCATTTTGAGGCCCTAAACAACGTTTTTTGGGCATCAAACTCCGACGAATATTAGTACATTTCAAACCAAAATATTCTTTATCAATAGTTGTATTCCTCGGATAGACCTTTCTAAATATGTATCATATGTGTCAAACAGAGATCATATGCAAAATTTACGACCCTGGGAAGTTGATGTATTAACTTACCCAAACGAGGCCCACATGACTTTTGGCGCTTCATCTCCTAGGGTTAGGTTTTTGGATGTCTAGGGTTTTTGACATTCCTGTTTATTGTAAATACTAAAAAGGCCTTCAGAGCCTCATTGTAATCATCTTCTTGCGAATGTGAATAGTCGTCACATCTCTTCTTATAAATAAGTTGCCACCATTCTAGCGAGTCTTTCACTCTGTATTTTTACAGTCTTTGTATATTTCTTTCATTAATAGAAATCGTGTATTATTGTATCTATTTGTTTATGGTTGCATCTTTGATAAGTTTCTATTATATTATTGGATATCCACGATATCTCTGTGCATTTATTTATTATATCTCTGCTCTCATTTCCTACCGAAAATAATCTGGATCAAAATGAGAAAGTCTTTCTTTGGGATTTAGCCCATGCTGACAGAGGAAGACATTCAAAGTTTCAAAAATTATGGTTGGGTCCTTTTAAAATCTCTTTTGTCATGGGCGCAAATTCTTATCTTCTAAAAGACTTGGAAGAGCGATTATTTTCCTATAGTACCAACGGTTCCCACTTGACACACTATGTGGAACCAGTTTAAAAGTTGAACGTTGCATGAAAGTCATTGTTGTATTATGGTTTTTTGTTCCACTGTTTTGATTTTGCTTTGTTGTTTTTCATTTTCTGTTGTTTCATTTCCACTGTTTTTCCTTTTGGTTATCAAAAATAAACTTTGGATCAATTTTGTCACAACAATGCTATTATGCAAGTATTGTTGATCAATAACAATCAAGTTACATAGTTGTCATGATGTCCCTCTTGTAGACATCACTAAAATTTATTTATGCTTCCAGTAATGTTGTTAGATAGATAATTAGATTTCCATCCCTACTATCTGCTATCCCTTTCTTCCCTCCATCCTGAGATTCAAGAGAGCATACCAGAATTTTTTCTCCTTAAAATAAGAAACACTTTATTGTGACCAATCAAATGTTATGCATGCAGGAACAAACCCCCTCACACATAACACTTTTCATAAGTTATTCCCTAAGTCCCGGATCACTTTTTTACCTTAAACCGCCTCACTTCCCCTGTTGCATAATCATTCTGGTAAATAGTTCTTTGATCTAGGATTCACCTAGTCTGCAAAACCTGACATTCTGAGTTCTTAAATTGTTGGAAGCATATTTCCCTGTGGATTCGCCAATTTGCTGACGCTTTAAATCGCAGCGATGAATACTATGCTCGCAAATGATTTCCAAGCTTTATTATTTAACTGTATTAATAATATACTAGTAGGTGGGACCCCCTTGCTATACTTATCCCACTATGGTGGATAAGCAATGCTTATATTCTGTTTTCCTATGTGATGGTATCAACATGGTTTTCTATAGTTCATTTGTTTCAGACCATGGTTTAAAATGCTAATGGTAATATGTGGTGGTTGGGTGATTAAAACATGGCACTAAATGGCTTTGATGATCTCTCATAAAATATGATAATGTTGCCTTGTGGATGGAAGAATTATAATCCAGTTTTGATTTTGATATTGTATTATTCATGGCAAGAGTTTGGGTGATCTTGACCATTGATACTATGGTTATGCGCATTGTATGAGTTTCACATTGGGTTGTGTTCCTAGCAAGTTGTCATTTGAATAAATTTGATATTGGCAAGGGGTGGCTCACTTTGAACTATCGTGCACTTTGCAAAAGTAATATGGAAAGTTTGCATATTTGGTTGATTAATGGTTTTGAATATAGTGTTATGGTGAGTTGGCTAGTGGGATTGGATCGTACTAAGAATTGAATGAGGATTTGAAGGAAGAAGCAACATGCATTAAATGAACATCACTCAAACTCCCCTCGATCCTACCACCCTATTCATTTTTAAATTTTTGGCTTTGGTAGTTGTTGTTGCTCTGCCTTTTCCATTCATGGAGGAAGTATACAGTCTTGGGTTTCCTCCTCGCGCAAAATTTTACAGGTATGAGGTTTTCTTAATTTTCCATCCATGAGAATTTCTCTACCCTTAAATAAAATGTTGGCTCTGGTTTCTCATGGTCTGTGTGATTCTCAAGTTGTTATAATGTTTTTGAACCTGTGTGTTATGGTTGCATCCTTGGTTTCATGTGGTGGTTTTTCTGGGGATGTTGGCATTTAAATGTTGGTCATGTGGTCCTTGTTGTGTGTAATCGTTCGCAGGGAATTGTTAAGTAAATATTGCAGTGAAGCCTGCTTTTCCATGGTTGTTTTTTCGAGTTTAGCCTCTCTGTTCAAATTGGTTACCGCAATATGCCTAAACTCTGGGGTTTGCGAATACCCTACCTATAGATTGACATTACTGGTCTTTGTGGCTAGTGTACCCACGCCATGTTTCGACCCTATGGGTTTTTATGTGAACTATGATGAAATATTAGAACATTGCGTGCCGTGTCTTGGAAAAACCCTTAGTTGTTGGCTTGCTTTCTATAACCTCATTGCCATTGTTTCTTGGTAAATGTTATACAATATAAGAACATTTCTACTTAGATTTGGATGAGAGAACTATTCGTTCTTTTTCGTTGGGCACATGTTTTTATTTGGCCGCTCATTATGCAATGTTGAAAAAAGGGTTGGCTTCACTTATTTGTTTTGGAAGTTGAAGTCTGTTGTTTGAATCCCATGCAATCGAGAGCAATGTTTCATATTATTGTTTATGTGATCGATTTTGATAGGGCACCTATGGAATGAGTTGTATGTGGCATTCAATTAACAAACTCTTTGGTCGAATTTCCCTGTTGTCTCTACCACTTACTATCTTGAACCCTAAACATTACACTGAAAGCGTATTTACTCTGATTTGAAGTTGATGGGAGCATTGTGCTTGCTCAGTTACTTGGGCACGATTTTTCCTGGTCCCTTGCTTGGCAATTCTGGAAAGAAATATGTACCCTCCTATTCATTTGAAGCTTGTTTTCAAAATAATGAATGTTATTTTTGGTTCAATCATTATGTTGATTGTTAAAAAAGGGGCACCTGTGCTCGAAATGTCTGAGGCTCAACTAGAGTAATAATGCCCAAAATAAATTGTAGTAAACAGTGGTTAAATAAATGATGGATATGAGTTGTTCATAAACATTGTACGTGTCCCTGTTGGATTTAAAGGACTATTATTAGAGTTGATGTTATTGTCGTGGCTCAAAGGCTATTGTTGTTTCTTATAGAGATTATGATGTTATTCGTCATGACTGTCATATAATGATAATGCGGGTACAATGGTTACTATGATTAAATAATTCTACGCATATAAATTATTGTGTAAAATAATTTGGAAGCCAACAAGCAAATTTTTCAAAGAAGACAACGGTTTAGATTATTGTTTTGAAAAAGAACACTTGTTAAATTTTGAAATTATGGAGAGAGATATTTTTTGATTGCGTTTAAGAAAGCATGTTTTGATTTGTTTCACTTGAACAGTATCCATATTGATTCCCTATCATTCTACCATTTTTCTATAATTGCATTCCCTTCACAATCTCGATTTCACTTATTGCATCCTTTTTATGTGATATAAATTTAAAAAGAAAAGTTTGTGTGGAAGTGACAAAAGGATAACATAGCAAGGGTTGGTGAATGATATTTTGATATTTTTATACATAGTTAAATTGTTTGGTTAATTGCTGAACAGAATCTGTATATGCATTCCCTATCATTCTACCATTTTTCGCTAACTACTCTCTCTCCATATTTCCCATGAACCCTATCACTCCATGTTCACATGGCAATTAATGAATGGTTTGTTATGGATCGATTTGCATGTATCTCGTGTCAATTTTTGAGCCAAATTTTGATTAATGTAAGCAAAGTGACATGTATGGTTTATTAAGAGCTTCATTATTGAAAAATTGTTGCTACAGGATTATCTTTTTCAGTAGAGGAAACAATGGTTGAAATAACAGAGGCACGGGAAATTGGAATCGATGCCATAGGAGGCCTAGATTTTCTATCCATTTTGACGTTGACCCTCAATAATTGAACTAGTTGTTCCAAGATGGGTTCTTTAATTGGGTTGGCCATGGAATAATGTACCCTTGACCAGAAAGACCCCCTTTCCAGCCTCCTCAGAATATCCCTGGAATTCATGTTCCTCCACATGTGTCTTTGCAGCCTGAAGTCCCCGCAAATGATGGTTGGCAAGAGATCGTCAATGAGCATGTCTCTCACCATTGTTGTTGGCCCACTATGTCCTTGCCTTTACCACCAATTGTTAATCCCAATGTCCATATTTCCCATGTTGTTTCACTAGTTCAGTCTTCACACTCGAGTAAGAGATTGAAAACTGATATTCCCCAACCTGTGCAAAACAAGGGAAAAGAAGTTGCTTCCCCTTCTTCTCCCTCCATTGATTCTTTGAAATTTGTGTCTTCCCGCCTGCATTTAAAGTATGACTACTCCCATGTGATTAGCGATATGCATCCCCAAGGGTCCAATCAGCCACAGGCTACTTCAGAAAAGTCTAAGGGAAACAACAGTGAAAAAAGGAAAATTACCTCACAAAGTGGAAAATATGGTTTTAAAATTATGTTTTATAGGATTGTAGTTGATGAGGACAATGCTTAATGGTTTTCATCATATTTGGACAACAAGCTTTGTTTTTTATATAATGTGGATAATGTGGATATATATATTCTTTCTTGGATATGATATAAATTATTTCTGATATTTAAATATCCAATTTAAATGATATTCAAGGGAGTTACAAGGGTGGCATATGGGAAATATTATCTTTTTGTGTGTTTTATTTCATGATTTAAAAGGAAGAAATGACGGGAATCACAAGGGGTCCCACCTACCTAGTTATTATTAATTAAAGACCCTTAACTATATTATTATTATTTATTTCTCCTAAACTAATTAGTTAAGTTAAATCAACTTAACTAAAGAAATTAGTTGAACTACTTCCACTTATTTGGAAAGAATAAAATTTGAATGAGAAGAAGAGACAAAAGGAGAATAGAAGGAGAAAACAAGACTAAGGTTTGCTCTTTAGTTACATGCGATAGTTTCAGTTTTCATTCATTTCTGAGTTTATTCAAAGCCTAATTCTCTTCTTGACAGTAGGGTCTTATTGTAGACAACAAGGTTCAAGAATGAACCACACTTTCAGACTCTTTTTTTAGAGGTGTTGATCCATCCTTGATAGTCTGTATATTATTGTTTGTTTGTAAATTAAGTTTTATGGATGATAAAGGATATCTTGCAGAGTCAATATGGCAACAGTTTGTGGCAAGTTGATCCAGATTATTAATTTCAGTTTTACTTTACTGTCGAAGTCTTTTTGTATGGTGTTCATCGGGGATCTCTAAATCATAATTTGGTCCATGCCCTCGCAGGGGTTTTGTAAAGAGAAAACACTTTTGATATCTCATAATGAAATAAAATCATATTGCTATTCTATCTCATATATGTGTATTATTGACTTCGTTACTTTTCTCTTTTTGATCTCCATGTTTACTTAGTCGCAAAATCTGTGTACCTTCCAAAAGTTTTTTATTTTATTTTATTTTTGCAACATATTTAAACTATAAATCAGCCTTAGTCCTTGTAATTAATACTTGCGGATTGAGAGAATATTTTGAGGCTATAAACCCCGGGTGACATTCCCAACTATCTTGTCCTAGCCACACAAGATCTAAATTGATTGAGTAAGGTAATTCATACCTTTTTCTCAACAATGATTATTTCGATGGAGTAGCCAATGTTAACCCAAACACCAGTGGGGTTAAAGGTCTATTGATAATTACCCCATCCCTCAAAATCACATTTTAATTGAGTTGAAGGAAATACCTTATTTAATGTTACTATTTATGGGTCATGGAGTGGAGAAGTTGGAAATATATGGGGATTCTAGCTCATGATCACATAGTTAAATGGATTAAGACAATAGAGAAATATTCTTCTTCGTGGAAGCCTTTGACAAGCTGAAGAGATAAAAAAAACATTCTCTAAGATCAAATTCAAGAACATATGCAATAAGTATAAGAAGGAAGCAGATACACTATCAAAATAAGCTTGTTCTCGAGATTTGAGCTCCATGGTAATCAAACTATGTTAAAGATGAATGGAGGAGACTACGCTTCCTAGGTACATGGCTCTTTAATATTTCATAAAAAAAATTCTATAATTAGGATGTCTACATAGCATTGAATATGTTTTCATTTACTCTCCAAGTCTATTTAGAACACTGAAGATGTAATATTCTAATTTTTAGGAAATAGCTTCATGCCTTCTAAACTAGGTTTATCCTTTCTTTGTTGACTAGAAGTTTCAAGCCTAAGCATATCTAAAATATAATCCTTTCATTTTGATAAATGGAAAGGTAACAAGTTTTTTTAGTTGGAAAAAAATATTGATTTAATAAAACCAATGAATGAACTAAATTTGATATGAAGATAAATTTGATTAAACATTGTACATTAACACTATAAAAAGGGAACATCATAAACAGTAAAATGCATATCATAAATAACAAATTTAAGGTGATGATGATGATGATGTTTAATTCCCCTTAAAACCAATCAAATCTATCATACATGTTACCCTTCATACTGTATGATAGGTAACCATGTGATTCTCATCACGTTCTAGAGATCTTTGCACGAGGACCACCCTCCTAGTGGCATGATGTTCTAGCTCACGATTTATCATGATCACTTCATATTGATCTTCTAGATCACATATGTCAAAGATCTTGTTGCATTATGATCTTCCTTGCACAGTGGATATGCCTTTGATGATTTATTGATTATGATAGCATGGTTCATTTGATTTGATATAGTGATGATGATGATGTACACACATGATCCTCCATTTATGATTATGATTATGAGGCTTTATGTATTGTACACTATCATATCTTTATTTCCTTTCCCATGTATGGTGATAGTGTTTTATGTACTTTTCATCACTGTGGTGAACATTAACATGCTTATGAGGCTTAATGTATTGTACACTATCATATATTTATTTCATTGCTCATGTATGGTGATTGTGTTTCATGTACTTTTCATGACCGTGGTGAACATTGGTTAAGTCTAGTAATGTATCATAACACTCTAAATTGTTATTATTTGCCTTGTTGTACCATGGTGGATCATAGTCATCCTTTAGATAAGTGTTTTCACTCTTGGCTTGAGCTATACAACTAGAGGCCTATGAAGGTGTAGCATGTCCATGACCCAAATCATACTTAACACTTTTCATCTTCCCCATTATTCCATAACATTATGTTTTCCTTCTCATGCTTGGTTTGTCATATGTCATAGCAAGGTTCATGTTTCATAGTCCCATGACGAAAGCCTCATCTTCAGAGTTATAAGATCGAGCTTTATGCAACCAAAATGTAGAAGCCAAACATAAACCTTGAGCTATGCCAGCTCATTATGAGGCCAGTGCTCCAAGTCCCATGCTTAACAATGCATATCTAAAGAAAAAGGATTAATAAAATAAATAAAGGAAAAGGAAAGAAAAGGGGTAGTAAGAAACGATGTCGAGGAATGGTAACTCAATGATAAAAGAACTCCCTCATCTTTAAAGGTGTCATATGGATGAATATATTTAACAAACCTTATGTGGCTATGCAATTCAAATCATAAAGTTACCTTCATTTGTCATATCATCCATCATAACATATACCCTTCACTTAGTGTCCTAGGAACTACTTCTTGTCTTAGGAGTTGTCACATGTAATAGAGGTTGTTGTTATCCCCACCATGGTTAAACTTGTAAAATGCTATACATTATATGAGCTATTGTGAAGTTAGAATATGATACTTTACTATTTCTCCACCTAATGGCACTTACATTTTGACATGAGTGATCATTTATGTTGCATTCGGATTTGTGTACTACCTCGAGATTCATGTACCTACATTGAGATGTATGACTTCATTGGGATCTATGATTGCCTTGGGTGTTGTGTACATTGCCTAAAGAATTTTGATATGCTAAGGGCATTGTGATACGTGTATTGGGCATTGTTACATAGTCATACACACTCTCTTGGATACCACACGTGCCACATTATCACTCATTTTGAGAGGTCAACTTACTCTCTTGGACCATTTGACTGAGGTTGTTGCATTTGAGGACCATACGAGCCTACTTTCCACTCATTCAGAATCTTTTGAGGAGGATGTTGGGTTATTTAGAGGAGTGGACCACCTTGGGAGGCCTCATTCTCACATGTGTGGGGAATATGAGCATTTATTAGAGAATTTGAGGGGATGGCCCTCTTATTTTTGTTATATCCACATGTGTGAGGGTCTCATGGAGCATTCTGAGGACATATTATACTATTTTGATGTGGTTGACCTACCTATATGGAGGATTTAATTATATTTTGACCATGCATATTCCCCTTTTGAGGATGAAATCCACTTTGTAGAGGCATATCTCCTCATCCATTGTACATGATGTGGCATTTGTCCACCGTATTTTATTGTGGTTGACTAGATCCTCCTTTGTTTGTTAGAGAATATTAGTTATTTGAGCATATATCTAGGAGTTTGTTGAGATCTAATTATATTCTATTATAGGGGTTGTTGAGTTATTCTCTTATAAATAAGAGCCTCCTCCTCATTTGTAAATTGTTTGGAAGGATTTGGAATAAAACTCCTTTTCACTTGTCTCTTGTATAAGTTTTTCTGGTGATAGATGATAACCTTTCATGAAATGTGGCAAATGTTTCTTGGATCATACTATTTAGGGTTTTATTGTATCTTTGGAATTGTCAAAAGCTACTTGGGAATCATAGTGGAGTGGTATCATATGTTGGAGAAGTAATTTATCTCTTATTTATTTGCTTGAAGTGTATGCATCTTTGCCCTATTATTTCATGTGAACAAAAGAAACACGCATCCCCTCGTCAAGTAAAAGCACTCCCTGGTAGTTTTGGAGGTGGTGCACCCCTCCCTTCCATTCATTTGTATTAATTCCTTGCTAATCTGTAGAATAATTGCCCCATCAAGATGCATCTTGACCCCCTTTATCAATACAAATCAAGGCACTCATCTTATTCCCTTCTAAACCCCTAAAAATCCAAAATTCATCTATCTTTTTACCCTTTTTTGTTTATTTTGAAATCTAAAATTTACCAAAGAAACTTTAGAAATCAGATTGCAATTGAGCCAATAAACCCCTCAAATTTCCATCTTAAGTTTGACTCTCTTTCCCTCAAGCAAATCTTTAGAAATTGCCCTCAAAATCCTAGGAAGTATTGCTTGTAAGGGCCCTTGACGTGTGCTTTGTTGCAATATATTAATAGGGCATTGAATTGTTGTTTAGATTAGATTTATTTCATAGAATAAAAATCATAAAAATAGATTTGAACTTAGCCTAGATAGTTCAAAGGAAAATCATCCCACTTTTAGCGTAAAAAATCTAGATGTTTTGCCTTTTTTGGGTCTCTTTCTTATTGTTGGCTGGAAATCATTTAAACATGCATAAATTTGTATTTTTAAGTCTCATTTTGGCATCTAAAAATATCACACATGCATATTTGAGATTGGAATTGTGAGTTCTAAGCCTAAAAACCTAGGCGCCTTGCTCTTTCTTGCACTAGTTTAGCATTGTTTTATTTCTTGTGAAATAGCATTGTTGAGGATTGGTTATAAATCTAGAATTTACTTTTGTGACACCATTTACACATATTAAACTTGAAGTACAAGACTATAGGCCTAAAAAACCCAGATGTCTTGTGTGATTGTGCCCTAGTTTCATGTTTATTTCATCTTTGCCAAGGGCATTTGATAAGTTGGTTTTAAAATCTTGAATTTATCTTGAAATGATATCTTAAATCAGATTTTGATTGACTTATGTGTTTAGTGGGAAAATCTAAATTTATTTGGTAAAAAATATTAAAGTCGATTTGCTAGAACAAGCCTAGTTGGACACATGTATTATCTTGGAAAAGTGGGTTGTTCATAGATCTATTTAAATCCAAAATTTTCTACATCTATTATCTTATAAATATATTTAGAGGTGATCTTTTATCTCTCGTGGGAAAGTGCATTGAGTTTCATAGCATAACATTGAATTTACTTGCTTTTACTTAGCCTTGTGTTGTGTTGGATAATCTTTAAGGCTGATTTCCTTTTCATTTAAGTGGATTAGTTAAAGGCACCAATCATATACATTAAATCAAATAATAACATAAACACTAAGCCATATCTTTCTCCCACTGCACACTATAACATGTTGAGCTTAGGTGACCTGTGGTAACCCCCCTTGACTAGGAACCCCTATAGTCTAAGGTGAGAAATAAAAAACCACTGAGGTCGCAATGGTGGCTTACCTATAGTTTCCCTTAGGGTCTCATTCTCATGCTTAGGAATTTTGTACCTAGGAGGTAACAGGACAAGTAAATGGAATCAAATTAATTTTTCTTCAAAATGTCATTTCTATATTTGAACATCGTGGAAATGAAAGTACAAATATCATTATGGTTCTCGTAAGCAATAAATATTGAATATTAGTTAAACTATGAAACTAGGGAAAGTCTTGTCATATAGTCAATTGGGTCTATCTCAAGTGGTTAGGAAGGATAAATTTATACTCCCCACCTAGGTTCAAATATCACTTGTGACATGTGAACCAAATGTTCCTGACATTGTGAGACATGATAAGTATCTCACTCTTGCTTATAGGTTAGAGGGTGCAGTGAACAATTGAATCTTAATAATAATAATGATAATAATTAAGTGTAGGGAAATTTAAAAGGAAATGGTGTTCATCCTTGTTCGAAAACATAGGTATTCCAACAGAGGAAGAACACCTTCAGTAACCACTCACACAACAAGATAAAAGATCAACACACCGATGTTTTCACATGGTAAAAACCTTACGGGGAAACATCCACAACCCCAACCAATGCATACATTTGGAGTAGTTTATTAATGCAAAATAAAAATATTACAGAGAGATTTTACAAGAGACTTTCTCACAATCGATCATCAGAAAATGACCATCCATGCTCTTTAAATAGAGATCATGGACCAATCAAGTGTTAATCCACAGATCAATGGTCGTTAATATCGAGGAGAATATGAACCATCAGATCACTCTATGTCGGGAACATATTGTGACCATCGGATTTCCTAACTACAAATGCATACTAATGCATACTAAAGAAACACACTAAGAAACACACTTTTACCTAACAACACATTAGACCAAGTATATCTTAACTAACTCCTAAGTGTCTAAATATCCTAACATCCGCCCTCAAGAACAACTTGGGATAGGATTGAAGGATTTACAATAGTGACACAATAGGAGAAGGAAGGAGGCATTAGAGCCTATCCCCCCTTAATGACAACTTCCTGAACTCCTAACATAGATCGAAGTTTGGAAAACTTTGCCTTGATCTTTTGTAGGGAAAAAGAGCACTTCAATAACTTGATCATGAATGAGCTTTCTGATGAAGTGCATGTGTAGCTCGATTGTTTGTTGCGTTGATGTTGAATTGGATATTTAGCGAGCTTGATGGCACTCTGATTGTTGCACCAAAGGTTGGTTGGATGTTGTTGTTGGAATCCAAACTCTAAAAGGATCTGTCGAAGCCACAAGGCTTCCTAACTTTCATTTACTAATGCTCGATACTTTTCTTCTATTGAAGAAAGTGCAATAGCCTATTGTTTCTTACAGGCCCAAGTGACAGGTCCTGAACCAAGGATGAAAACATAACCTGCAGTAGACTTCCGATCATTAGGGTCTTCGGCCCAATCTGAATCAGTGAAACCAACCAATAAAGGAGTCCCCCCTGAACTGTAATGTATCTCGAACTGAAATGTACCATGGACATAGTGAAGTATCCTCTTAGCTGCTTTCGAATGTATTTCATGGGGTGTTTTCATATACCAGGAAACAAGACCAACAACAAAGGAAAGGTCAGGATGGGTATGCGTCAAGTATAAGAGGCTACCAACTAACTGACAGTACAGGGTGGCATCAACTTCGGGAGAATTACAGGTGGAAGTAAGCTTGAGTGCAGACTGGAAGGGAGAAGGGGATGGCTTACAATCATCCATGTGAAAGTGATGAAGAAGGTCACAAGCATACTTAGATTGGGAAAGAAAAACTCCTTCATTGGTTTGCAAAACTTGGAGGCCAAGGAAATAGTGCAAAAAACCTAAGTCTGTCATTTCAAATTTCTTCTTGACGATGGTTTTCACATGGTTTAAAAGTTTTGAGTAACTACTAGTAAGGATAAGGTCATCAACATAAAGTACAAGGATTATGAGATGACTTCCTACTTTCTTGGTATTGACAATAGGATCATAATGGAATCTAGAAAATCCAGTGTCAATAAGAAAGTTGTTCATTTTGGCATACCAAGCTCGGGAAGTTTGCTTAAGACCATAAAGAGATTTCTTAAGGAGACAAACAAGGCTAGAGTCATTCTGGACATAGCCAAGAGGTTGTTCCATGTAGATTTATTCTTGCAAATCTCTGTGCAAGAAGGCGGATTTAACATCCATCTGATGGACCTCCCATTTATGTGAGGCAGCAAGGGGAAGAACAAGGCGGATGGAATTCATTTTGGTTACAGGGGAAAATGTTTCATTATAGTCAATTCCTTCAACTTGGGAAAATCCTTTGGAAACTAACCAAGCTTTGTGTCTTTCAACACTTCCATCTGATGCATACTTAGTTCTGTAGACCCATTTACATCTGACAAGTTTTCTTCCTTTTGGAAAAGGTACAAGATCCCAAGTATCCTTGGCCATTAAAGAAAAATACTCTTCATTCAATGTTGTATCCCAATCTGGATTACTTGAAGCTTCTTCAAATGTCTATGGATCATGAGTCTCTCAAAATTGATCCAAAAGAGAAGAGGATCAATGGAAATGTGAATGTGTCTGACATTGATCTGAAGGATCACCGATAAGATCACCGGTTGCTTTTCATGTTGAATGTACCCATCTAGGAAGTTGTGGAGTTGGTGTTGGTTCAGGTTCAAAGGAATCATCCGGAGGAAGGTGAGCAGGCGAAGGTGTATTTTCATCCTCATTGTCATCATCTAAAGAAGAAACCAGAATAGGAACAGAAGAAGGCACAAATGTCAAAGATGGATCATAGGTCGAAGAAGGCACAATCGTCAAATTAGGCTCTCAGAACAAGAGATTTTCATCAAATTTAACATCTCTTCTAATAATAATTTCATTACAATGTGGTTGAAGAAGTCTATAACCTTTGACATCTTCAGAATAACCAACAAATATACACTTCTCACTTTTAGGCTACAATGCTTTCATTTTCTCATCAGGACTATGAGCCCATGCTATACTGCCAAATACATAGAAGTGACTTACATTTGGTTTAATTTTAGCCCAAGCTTCTTCCAGTGTTATATTTTTAAGAGCCTTTGTGGGAGTGAGATTTACTATGTAATTTGCACAGTTGATTTCTTCCACCCAATACTTTATACTTAATCCCTTAGATTGGATCATACAATTAGCCATTTATTTTAATGTGAGGTTCTTTCTCTCAATACCACCATTTTGTTGTGGTGTATATGGAGCAGTGTGTTGCAATTGGATGCCATGTGTAGTGCAGTAACGTGTAAAATTATTGTTCACATATTCACCTCCATTATTTGTTCTTAACTTTTGAATTTGATGTCCAGATTCTTTTTCTACAAGGGCCTTGTAGGCCAAAAACTTGTCAAAATTTCGCTCTTAAGTTTTAATAAGTAAACCCAAGTATGTCTAGGAAAGTCATCAATGAAAGTTAATAAATACTTTCCAACAAAAAAAGAAGGAGAAGAAAGTGGACCACACATATCACTGTGAACAAGCTGCAAAGGGCCCGAGGCGTACTAAGAGGCATGTTTGTCAAAATTGTCCTGATGATGTTTGTCAAGAACACAACTGACACAAACACCATCTCTGCATGAAACAAGAGGAATAACAATCACCATTTGTTGATTACATAGTTGTTGCAATGAGCGATAGTTTAGATGACCAAACCGCTCATGCCAAAGTTTTCTCAAGTCATCGCTATGAGCAACAAAAACTGATGAAAAAGATGATGACCCAAAGTTGTCAAACTTGTACAACCTGGTAATATCATCAACAATTCCAGTTGCAAGAAGATGCTTAGAATCTTTTAGATCCTTGATTACAACTTGGTGAGGTGAAAAATCTACGGTTTTACCTTCACCTGAATGAGTGATTTGATATACTGATAAAAGGTTACAAGAAAGACTTGGAACACATAATACATCATTGAAATGATCGTTTTCTAATTGAATTGTGCTAGATCCTTCAACACTAAGAGATATATCATCACCAACAAATATTTTCTTGGTGTTACATTCATTTAGTGCAGAAAATATGTCTTTATCCTTAGCCATATGATAAGATGCTCCAAAATCAATAAGCCACTCATCAGAAGAAGAAGTAGAATTGTATTGAAGGAGAAACCCGAAGAAAAAAGTGAATGTCCATGAGAAGAAGAAGAAGTAGTAGAATCAATATTGATGTTGTGCTTCTTCATCATTGCTTCTAAAGATGCCATCTTCTTGAAACATTTGGACTCATCATAACCATCTTTATCACAAAATTTGCAATGTATGTCAGTCTTCTTACTTTTATATTTTTCTCCTTTGTCACGATTAGGAGTAGAAGTTGCCTGAGTGGGTTTGGGGCCCTTATATTGCTTGTTGTTGTGGCGAGGATTTTGCTTCTTGGGATTTTTGGGTTTATCTTTCTGATGGACGACTAAGGCTTTGTTGGAGGTACTTGCAGTGCTAATCACTCCAAGTTGTACAAGATTATCTTGCTCTCTAATCAAATAATCACAAAAGTTATCAAGACTGGGTTTTTTATAAGTTGTTCCTATATCCTCTTGCATGGCATAAAATGTAGATACAAACACAGAATATGAATTACCTAGATTATAAAGAATAAGATAGATGCAATGATATTCTTCTATCTTTATCTTACATTGTTCACATAACGTTCTGAGTGTTTTAAACTTATATAGATAGTCTTCAATGCAATAAAAATCATTTGGACTTAAAGTCAGTACTTGATTTTCTAACTGTTATGCTCGAATAATATTGTGTTTACCAAACACAGATTCAATCTTGTCCCAAACTTCTTTGGGTTGATCAATTGATTGAAGGTGCAACCTTAAATTAGGAGAGATGTGAATTTCAATTAATCCATGTGCTTCACCATTCCTATTATCCCATTTGACTTTCTTATCAGTAGTAGTGGGTGTTGTTTCCTTTCCCAAAGTAATCTGGTACAAGCCTTTACTTAATAAATCCCCCATATGGGATTTCCATTGGAAGTAGTTGGTGTTGGTAAGAAAGAGATTACTTGTAGAAAACATATTAAATATGCAGATAATATCAATTTAAAAACTGAAACTAATGATCTATATGGAAAGATCTCGAAAATTTATCCAGTTAAAAAAAAACGGCACTGAAAATGGACTTTGGATGTGAGAGTTATGCCCTTTTTAAAAAAGGCATAAACAATAATCAAAGGACCACGTGGTGGTGTAGGTTGCTTTATGAAGTGACTCACTTTTATAAAGAGAAGTGGGGATTACTTTTACAATGAATTTACTTTATAAAAGAAAAGTTTCATGCAAAATAAATAACTCTAAAATAAAATATTAAATCTAATTATAGTGATTCACTTTTATACTTGAAGTGAAATACACTTTACAATTTTAGAATGAACTTTTTCAAAAAAAAATAACAAAAGAGAGACTTGAACTCAAGACCTCTTACTTAATAAAACATTTTTTGTTGTTTTTGTTGTTGTGGAAGACGACCTCAAAGAGCGTGCTAAAAAAAATTTATTTTCACACAAGAAAAAAATTGTGCTTCTCGATAACAACAAGGGTTAGATCTCGATTAGCTTACCTGGAAGATGCACATTTTCCTATCTGTTTCTGATTTTCTGAGATCGCACAAGGTGTGGGGCAAATAAAATATGCATATCTAAAAGAGTAGTAACTCAGAAATAAATAATATAAAACTGAAATAAAACCAAATAATACTCTGCAAAAATTTAAAAAATGTGTATTCAGGCTTTATACCTCATGATCTGACTGAAATGGTCGTATCTTGGGAAAATGGAAACCTTTTCGAGTGAAACGAAAAATTTCCCTGACTGAAATGAGATCTCTGGATGCAATGGAATAGTCCTCTCAGCCCATAAATGTACGAAAATGACAGAAAATGGATATGAGGAAACTCGGCTTCACGATCTCGATCTACAATAGGAGAGGGTCTTCAAACAGGCTCTGATACCATGCTCGACAACACAGGTATTCCAACAGAGGAAGAACACCTTTAGTAACCACTCACACAGCCAGATCAAAGATCAACACACCGATGTTTTCATGTGGTAAAACCCCTACGGGGAAACATCCACGGCCCCAGCCAACGCGACCACTTGGAGTAGTATATTAATGCAAAAGAAAAATATTATAGAGAGATTTTACAAGAGAGTTTCTCACAATCAATCATCTGAAAATGACCCTCCATTCTCTTTAAATAGAGATCATGGACCAATCGGGTGTTAAGCCACAGATCAATGGTCATTAAGATCAAGGAGAATATGAACCGTCGGATCACTCTATGTCAGGAACATATCGTGACTGTCGGATTTCCTAGCTACAAATGCATACTAAAGAAACACACTAAGAAACACACTTTTACCTAACGACACATTAGACCAAGTATATTAACTAACTCCTAAGTATCTAAATATCCTAACAATCATCACCTCATTTGTATAACAAATCGTATAAATTTGCTCATCCCCAAGATGTTTTTAAGTTAGTCCTACAACAACTCTCACTGTGTAGGTCATGAGCATCGGTCCCGATGTTAACAATATTATGTTTGTTGTTTAATATCATAATGTTGGAAAAATAATTTTGATAAGTCAAATTAATATTTTTTTAAGTACACAACGCATCCTTAAAAAAATTCAATTTTTGGGTACCACTTTCACTTTTTGACATTTCTTGTATGTCCTGGTGTTTTATTCTTTCACTGTATTTTTGGTATTCTTAAAGTTTCTACATTATTGTTCATTTTAATTTGTGTCTAAAGCTTGAGACAATTCCACAAAAAAAGTAATATCATATTTGCATAAATAGGAAAAAGAAAAAATAAGCAAAAAAAGAGCTTAAGAAAAAGAGTTTTCAAAAGTGTCGATGCGATTATCATGATCGGAGAAAACAAGGATGAGTCAAAATAACCTAAATGTCGATGATGACGAGAGATTAACCAAAGCACCGATGAACCATTGGTCTTGGATATTTCAATCCAGTGCGGAAATAGGGAATATAGATGTTTTCATCGATCACTGATGAAGCCATTGGGCATTGGTAGAATTGGTTGGAGTCTTAAATAAAGAGGGTTAGTGTTTCCTTCAATCGTTGGGGAATCAACATCGGTGATAGTTTCACAAAGACTGGAAGGGGAAAGAAAAATATTTATTTGATCGTTGATGATCCATCGACATCGGTGGAAATCATACTAGTAGATAACATAATAAGCAACACATCTTTGCCGATGCCAATGAACAATTTTTCCAATGAGGATGGATCTTGACCATTAAGCCTTCCACGTGAATTTACCCACCCTACTAACCATACGTATCCACGTCACCATCCATACATTTCCATGTCATCATGCCACATCCCAAGTTGTACGTTATTTTATCCATGTCAACATGACACATCACATACCACATCATCTACTATACATGTCCACATCACTAATCGGGATTCGTCTTCGACACATCAATTTCCATTTCAACATTCCATGTCAATCGTCCATGTCACCAACCATGTCATTATTTTTCACAAACATCTTCCATAATTTTATAAAGAGTTTCGATAACCACTCGATGGGTCAAGTTTCACCGCCGATGTCGATCATCGGTGGTCGGATCTTTGATTACATGTTTGTAAGTCACAAAAAATACAGTTTTTATGAATCTAATGAATATGACTAAGTGAATCTATGGTCAAATCAGCAGTCAATGATAGTGTTTATATCTAGACATATCATTTTGGAAACCCTGAATGAAAAAAAAAATACCCTTTCTCTATTTCCATGGTAAATTTTGGTTCAAAACTATGTTTGGGACATTCCTTATACCGTTGGAAATGTTTTGTCGAGATATATAACTTTGTGGTTATAAGTTTTCCTTAATTATACATTGTTTGTTTCATATTTATAAAATAAAGTAAATCGACCTCAGGGAATGACTTGAATATTTTGTTTTAAGATCAATGGATTTTTTTATCTAATAAATTTGTTACGAGAAGATATTTTTAGTCCTAATATACATCTATTATGGTCCAGAAATGGGTGAAGGAAATTGTATTGTAGGATGAGAAGGATTTCAATTTTGTATGATGAAAACTGGTAGATTTTTGTAAGCTGGCAAACAAAAGAAAGAGATCGTAGATGGAAGGATTGTTAACTGGGTGCATTACCATTCCAATTTTAGTAGTGGATAAATACTAAAGATAGAAAAAACAACTCAGCTGGAGTTTGTTGTGCTTAAAATATAAAAAATCAAATTTGAAGATGCATACATGAGATTGATAAAGAAAGAACAACAGGGTGAATTACTTAATCAAGGAAAGATTAATGAGGTTGAGCATGCATGAATTGAAACTTTTAGTCAACTGCAGATGAGGTTGATGCATAGCCTTTTGTATAGTTATTTTAATAAGACTTTTGTTCACTAAAGATGTAGATTTCATGACTTTTTACATTATCATTTTATTTTATTCCATAATTAGATTAGTTTGTATCTTATAAATAAAGAGATCGACCTCTTAGTAAAGTGTGTTTTTATCTCTGGAGTGATTTCAAGAGGACTATAAGTGGAGAGCTGTTTCAAGGTTGAATTTAGAAACTCTTTAGAGTCAAGACATTTTGGTTTACTGAATTTATATGTGTTTATTCATCATTGTGGATTATTCTACAACTGATTAAATGTTACAGGCATCTAGTAAGTATTTCAATACTTTTAAGCTATCTTATTTGGTTGAATGAATTGTTGGATACTTTCGATAAATTATTATTTGTTGTATTAGTTAATATTCTTTTCAGTTACTTGGAACAATGTAGAATTATTTTGTAACATCCCGTTGTATTGAGAATACTATTATCGACTTATTCTTTGAGGACACTTAGTTGCAAGTGATCCGGGTATGGAACACTGTGCTTTCATTCAGATTATGGGTTATATATGATGATGTTGAGGTGTTATAGCTTCTTGATTTTATTGATGTATGTGTGTGTGTGTGTGTGTGTGTGTGTGTGTGTGTGTTGACATGTTCTTTTGACAAGTAGTCTTGAGTGTGCAAGACACATGACAGGTTATGGATGTCGGTGGCATCAAAGGGATTCCTTGGACTCCGAATTGAGTCAGGGAGTGGATTGTATTGTTTGAGTATTTCATTATTATGCACATATGATGTATGATGGATTTTAGTATGATTTATATATATGGATTTTTGACATTGTTTTTGTCAGTGGATGCAGGCTTCATGATGTGTGTTAATTAGAGTCACATAAGGAGTAAAGGGGCCTTGCCCAAAAAACCATATATTTAGGGAGAGGGGTGGCAACATCCCTGTCACATCCTACTAGCACTCCCGCCATGGCCAAAACTATAGGTTAACGATTACCTATTGGGTGGTACACGATGTCATGGGGACAAACTGAGACAATCTCTCACGTAGATTTCTAAAGGGCGCGCAATAAGGAAGAATATGTATCCTTAGAATCCCTTAGTCTCTCACAAGGTCGACCGAATGGAGTTTTGACTCCAATGGGTTGGAAAAACTTCCAAAAACAAGTCAAAGCTAGTGGCACCCTTGGAGCACGAGATGCATCTTGAAGGGAACGTCAGACAATTGAAAATTGAGTCAATAAACATAGGTGGCATAGAAAACACTGGAATGATTAGACCTTGTTGGATCAAAATAGTTAATTAAACAATAGATTACTAATTATTAAATCCAACCAAAAGTCTAAGTCGAAGTCTAAATTTTAAATAAGGAGATTAATTGAATTGTGACATGAGTAAAGATTTGAAGGAAATCAAATGTTAGGAAATAATAAGTAAGGACCTAAAGAATTGAAAAAATGCACAAGGGTGCATGAAATTATTAAAAAAGAAATCCTTATTTAGAAATAATTACAACTTGAGAGAATGGGTTGTGCATAGAATAGAATTTGAGTCAACCAACCCTAGCCTAACTAAGAAGACTCCTAAACCAACTCTAATTAAAACCTAGTTAGGAGACACCCATTAATTAAGGGGATTGGGGAACCAAGAGACAACTAAGAGGGAAATTAGGAACACATGGGGAAATGTGAGGAAAAGGGGATTTTAAATAAAAGCAAAAGAGAAATTACTTGAGAAACATGAGGAGATGTGACACCTGTAGTGGGTGAATAATCCTTTAAATGAATTATGAAAATTAAATGAATTATGCATGAGGGACAGATGTCTGTGAGAGAGAATTCTATAACGAGATTGATGCATAAGGGAAGCGGATGGAAATTTTGGGAGGAACTGTTATGCTATCGAATTTTTGATTGAATTTTTCTTTACTTGTGAGAGTTGGGAGTCCGAGCGGGTGAAAAGAGTGGAAGCTCTTCCTTGCGGGGAAAACCTGGAAGCTATCATGTTCTGGTTTTGGTGTGCTTGGCCCCTTTGTGGCTTGATGGGCTAAGGGGGAAGAATATTACCCCTAGTGTTGGTTGGGAGGTATCGGTGAAGTATCTGTGATTAGCAAGCAAAGGAAAGGAAGGAGCGCAAGGTCTGGAAGGACATTTTCAACACACGGGTTTCATTTCTTTCTGGTATTTATAAGAATAATTATTTATATTACGAGAGTATCAGTACAATAGATGGATAGAGTCACTATAGAATCATTGGAAGGTATAAATTCCAAGTGTTACGTTTTCTGAAAAATGAATAATAGCTACAATGTTATATTTTAAATATTCACTGTAAATTTCATACATTTTCAGAACTTTGTATATCGGTTTGATCCTCCTTGTTTAGTGAAAAAATTATATTTCATATAGCTTATGTTTAAGTATGGATTTTAATCCTTACCTGGAATATGTTTGATCATAGTTTTAAGGGGATTATGTAGGACCTTATCAATGTATTGCTCGCTGGTCATTGAGGGTTAGTTCTGATTTGTATCGTAAGTCCTTGGGGAATTTCATTTAAAATCCAAATCAATTCTATTGATGGGTTAGTTGTCAAGAGGTGTATTGGATCTAAACTTGTACCATAACTTCTTTCTTAAGTTTACGATATTTTATTTCTGTCAAATTGTGGATTCTCAATGATTTGTTTAACCCGAATTTTTGTGTTCCTCTGATATAAATCTTTGGTTAACCCAATTTATTAGTAACGAGGAGTCCCCATGCTAGTATGTTAAATTCAAACTTCGAGATCTCGGGATGTATGGGAAAAGGTCTCCGAACTTATAACTTTTATTTACTTCTTTCCCAGGCATTAGCCCATTTTCCTAAACCAAGTTATGCATGTGACCAGGAGCCAAAACTTAGCGTTAGTAAAAAAGAGCGTTATTTGGGACTTCGGAACTCCGGTGCTCTGGAGGTTCCTTAAACTCAACACTCCTTTCTCCTGGAGTTTTAAATGACCAAAGTTGGTCATAAGATG
The DNA here is from genome assembly GCA_009831015.1 of Picea engelmannii. Lineage (NCBI taxonomy): Eukaryota > Viridiplantae > Streptophyta > Pinopsida > Pinales > Pinaceae > Picea > Picea engelmannii. The sequence goes on along the minus strand of ML780452.1, from coordinate 617,034 downwards.
AATTAACCGGCATTTGTAGGTTACCCAGCCCTACTGCCCTCCTTTTTTTGACTTTTAATAACTTAATCTAACAGTTGGTGGAGTTCTCCTAACGCGAGATTCTATGGTGGAGATCCACTACGAAACTATGGACTTAGGGGTTTTCCCGCTTTCACAACCTTAGACTGTTCACCCAAATCACCGAACCACAGAAGAGATCATGGATATAATGGCTTACACTCCTCCTAAAATCAATGGTTGCCGTCTACTCCGGTGTTCGGAACTCCAGGAGTTCATCACCTTTTGAAAACAACCACTCCTTTCCTCCAGACTCTCGAACTGCCGAAACCTCTGAAGGACTAAGACGTGAATATCTACAGATCTTGATTTTTCACTAGATCTACAGATATCCTTGACTCTGGAGGTTCGGAACTTCGGGGTATTTGTAATCCTTTACTTTACCTGTTAACTTAGCCAGAGAGATGAATCCAATTTAACTCAGAGATCAATGTTCCCTTTACCTTGCTCTGATCTATGGCTAGAAGTAACTTCAAATCTCCGACACTTTGAAGAAATGTGTTTCTCTGGATTCTATTCATTCAAAGTGATGTGGAAGCCACGTTGTCACAATCGATGATGTGTCAAAACAATTACGGTGACACGTGTCACCTGAATTAGCGTAGATGACATAACCCATGTACCCAAAATGACTACCATGTGTCATTTGAAATCAGTTGACAAGTGGCATTGACTTGTCAGCGGAGATAGAGTTTACGATAATGGGGTTCTGAATACTCGGATCTTTGGACACGTGTACCCACTGTTGGACGACAAGGATTTACTCGGGAATTCGGGACTCCGGTAGTTCCTTCACCCTAAACCTACTGAATCTAGTTGCATCAGAGTAGCGAATTACCAAACCATTGAATAACGTAGGGTCATATATCCAATGGTCTGTGATCGTTCATCAGATCTATGACTGTACTTAACTATGAGACTTTGGAGTTCCAGGGTTTTTAGACTCTTATCTATTGTAGACTCAAACTCACTGAATCATTGAATTATTATTGATCCAATGGATAGTATTCGCCCACCGATCTATGGTGTAGATCTACCTCGCGATTTAGGATTCGGGGCACAGTCAACTAGCCCTAAGGGCCTAGTCCTCCCTTCGTATGACTGAGAGATATGAACTTGGCTCAATTCTGTGAGTGATAATCGATGGTTTAATTCGACATCCGTGATTACAACAATCGTGAAGAATGATGGCTAGGAAGGATTGCAGAGTCTCGACTAGCACGATGTTTAAACCCTCTCTTGATTTATGAAATAGAAATTGCATTTTGATAGTGGGATCAACGTCAACCATTTATTTGTTTGTAGGTGACGTTCAACGGCCCATGTGGATTGTGGAATCCGAACTAGCGCGAGCATTAACTCGACCCTTTGATTCTGAAATGGCTCCCCATCGTTGATCTACCCTTACTGAGATCCGACGATCAGGACTTAATCGAATGTTGATCTAACGGTCCTTCTCTGCAACTCCCAGATATGACGGCTACTATAGCTTTCTCCTCGTTCAATGGTATTGAATCCTCCCTGGAACCCTATGCACCTTGTACCTCTAGAGCCTTTTCTTGAAAGGAACTCCAACGCTCAATAGTTCATCCCTCCTGAGCTATGGATTCTAATTGTTGATTGTGTACTTTGTGCCTCACCTATGTATGTTTGCACTATCTCTCATGATCTTGAACTTCCGAAAGTTTTGACATCTGCTCAACTTGAGAGGGTGTTTGTTCACTTTGGGTGTTGTATATTCTGAACCTTGGGCCTTCAAGTATCCATCTACACACTTCTAGAATTGGCTCTGCAAGTGTTGCACTGTGTTACTAGAAGAGAAGCTTCATGCTTCTTACTGAACTTTTAACTCGTTCTTAGATCAGACCTTCTTTTGGTCACAGGTTATTTTCTTCACAGTATCAGCTAGTTCATAAAAGTATAGAGTAGACTTATAGTTTCTACCTTGTGTTGAGATATTTTCTTCGTTGTTCCTCTCCCATTTTAACTTGTGGTACAGATCGGATATCTAAATACTTGGTTGCATGTTGTAGGGTGGTCACACCTATTCCAGGTAAACATAAGTAAATTGAAATTGGCATAATGATAGTTTGTCGATTTAAGGGACTTTGTTTTACTGTAAGGTTATTGCCTTGATTTTACTGAAATTGCTTCTTGTCCTTTACTGAGGGAGGTGATGAATTATTGAATAGTATGTAATGATGTTATGATGAAATGATATGTTACAATATTTTCTATGTTTGAAGAAAGGTGGTTAAGAACACTGGAATTTATATTGAGTTTTGAAATAAATTGAAAATATGGGAATTAGATACTTCCTTGTTCCTCAGAACAATCGTCAGTCTTGAGACCTTAAATGGCCAAGATCAATCGAATGAATCCTAGAATTGAGCATTTATTATGTGTCTTGGAAGTCATAACCTTCCGGGATAGGTTGGGTGGTAGGTTTGTATGTCATCTTATGTGAAGTGACAGATCCTTCATGCTTTAAGTAGTATCCAAATCTAGTTATGTAATAGAATGAAAGAAATAGAATGGGTATTCCTGATGTATGTTACAAATGTCTCTCTTGTTCTAATGATGGTTTATTAATGTTTCAAAAAACAATTCTCATACTATTTCTCAAGTACTTATATGACGTAACATAGGGGTTGTTACATATGGTATCAGAGTCGGTTCAACCCTGCAACATTGGACCATTACGCCATATGCTATTAAACGAAATGGTTGAATTAGATCACTAATAAAAATATAGAAATTCCTCTTACATGTAATCATGGTTAGAGGATGCAGGGGAAGTAGAAGACATGGTGTTGGAGGAAGGGGTGTGACACCTCTAATAGAATCCATGCCTGAAAGGTCTAACCCCCAAGAAGATGAGAAGAATGTTGAGAAAGAGAATATTGTTGTGGGAGATGAAGTAAGTATGATGAGATCCTTCCATAGGATGTCAAAGGCGTTGATCAACTGCCTGGATAGAGATGAGGGCAGAGCGTTTGTACCCAATGAGGTTCACAACATGCCCCAGCTGGTAGTAGTAGCATACAACGAGAACTTGAGAAGGTGAAATTTCCTAAGTTATGGGGTGCCCCAGACGGCTTAGCTATCGAGGCATGGTTGGATAAAATGGCAATGTGCTTCACACTTTGTGATTACACCTCCAACATGAAATTTTGCATGGCGGTATTTCAGATGAAGAGAAGTGCTCTTCTATGGTGGAAGACTCTCTTGTCTCAACTAAACATCACCATTTAATACGTGTCATGGGAACTATTCGAGGAACAGTTCCAAGAAAGGTACTTTTTCGAGGAATTCATTGAGCACCAGATGAATGAGTTCAACGGATTACGACAGAATAGTCGTATGGTGCTGGAGTATGAGGCTAGATTCATGGAGTTATTTAGGTATGCTCCACACCTGAACAAAGAGAAGTTAAAGCTCAAAACATTTTTGTTTGGCCTTAACTTCAACATTTGTGCGAAGGTGAGGATATTGATTCCTCAGAATTTGCGTGATGCAGTTCAGAAGGCTCTCGTAGCTGAGGAATAGTTGAACAGTGGGGGTCAGGAAAAGACTCCTTAGAGACAGAATAGACAGACTTCATCAGGATCACAACAGCATCAGGAACCATCCAGACATAATGCACGGCATCGAGTTACGCCTAGAGGACCGATGTTTACGAAATCACAACGACATACTCCTCAACAAAGGACTCCTTACAGAGGGCCACAACAGCAGCAGTGTCGACTGCAACATCAGTTTAGGCCTATTCAGCAGAACAGACAGGGATCATAGGTTGTTAGACCAACAACTTCTACTTCAGTGACCAAGAGCACTGGACCAAAGACTAGATGTTGGACATGTGGTGAGCCACATTACCAGCGAGACTGTCTGATTAAGGAGGCCAGAGCAGTTGGATCATCAGAACCCACTAAAGTTGGATATTTTGGAAAGGCCTACAAGATACATGCAGCGGTGAACAACCACTAGGTTGAGAATCAGTCCATTGTGCTAGAGACGTCAAGTATGATCACAGAACAAAACTATAGTGTATTGATAGATCCAGGTGCTACATAGAGATTCATCTCTAGTTCAGTGTTGAAGAGAATTAAGGTAAAGGCAGTCAAGCAGGATGATTTCAAGAACGTAGATATGGCATCGGGTGCCAAACAAAAGGTTGGAGGAAAGGTTATAGGTTGTAGCCTTAAATTGGGAGACGTTCTAACAGAGGTAGATCTTTATGTCACGATACTAGAATATTATGACATAGTGATTGTGATGCAGGAGCATCGATGGAAAGCACGTGGAGAAGGACCTATCAGTGTCTGGGAGTCTGTACGGAATCTCAGCGCTGGAAGTTGCAGAAGATATTTTGAAGTACACCTTAACTTAGCGCCGGAAAAATATTTTGAGGCATGCTTGAGTGATCGCGAGCGAAGTGAGAGTTTCCACTCCATCTCTGGAATGAAACTACACTAAGATAGCCATCGGGATAGGTTTTGATGTAGAAATGTAGTCAGGGGGGACCCTAAGAACCTTATGAGATAAATAGAGGTTATGTATGCCCAAATGAGGCTAGCTGCAAGTTAGTAGGAGATTTATGAGTTTTCAGTTTTGGTTTTGATTTCAGTTGTAGCCATTTTCACTTTTGAATATAACAAAGCAAAATTGACCCAATGCATGGTGTGGACATTGTTTTGTAATTATCTGTTATTGTGCTTTCATAAATGAATGAATGAATTTTGTTATGAGTAGACGGAACTGTGAAAGTTAGGATAAGTTTCAATTGTTTCTCTTATGTCAAGTGGTGTAAGGTGTGTACACAAAATGAAAGGAGTGTGTTGACAGAATCTTTTTTGGTTCCGAGGCTCAGAAGAGATAACACGAAACTTCCCTTTGCAAGGAGTGCAAAGAGACTAGTGCAAGGTGTTGGAGCCACCTTTTTCAACTGGTTTAAATGTATTTTTTAAAGTCAAATGTTGGTCTTTAAGTTATCTTTCACTTCGTGGCATTTACGAACTAAAATTTTCAGTAGTCCCGACATGCGAAATAACGAACAATGTTATTTTTCATAAGTCGCCACCTTTTATCGTTAAACAAAAATTTTTACTTTTTGTACCTCGGGATATCGCGCTTTGGGAGTTACAAGTCACAAGATTTACAAGCCTCGATGTGCAAGGTCGCGAAAAGTTGTTAAAATCTTACCTCAGGTTAAAGCTAAGAGTGAAATTATTTACACCCCAGTCAAGTGTTGTCGGGATTTCGCTTCTCGGCGTTCACTCTCTCCAAAAGAATTACCGTCATAACTCCGATAAGCGAAGCCGCGAGAATTTTACATAAGTAACCCAGGTTAGTGTCAGGGGTGGTTAGTTTTGACCATGGTTAAAGCCCGTCGAGATTTCGCGACTCGGCATACTCTCCTCCCGGAAATTATACCTTTGAAGCCCCGAGTCGCGAAGTCGCGATATAAATTAAAACATGATTAATTAAACACTTAATCCTATTTACGTTCTCTCTTAAATAAATCCAATCATCGTGATCTCAGGTTTTAGAGACTCGAAAGGTTATAATGAAAACTCTCGATAAGGCGAATGCTGAAAGGTTGATTAAAGTTTAAGAAAGCCTAATTAAAGAAGCTAAGTGAGATTAAGCAGTATTTAATGCAAATAATAATATGCACAGTCTACGAGGTAAATTTAAACTTTCCCTATGCCAACTTGTGTCACGAACCGTCGAAATTGATGGCATTAATTAAGAATGAGGCGAAGCGGCAAGTAAGGATATGGTTTTTATTGCTAAATTTGTCTCTAAAATTGATTTGACCATTCTGTTCATAAGGACGTCAAGGTTTTAAATGGTCAAAGATATAGATCTTTTTTTTCCATGTCACAAAGCTCATTTCTATTTTACGCAGAGAAACTTTCCTCAGCAAATTGATTTCTGTATGTATACATATTTTTATCGCAGGAGAGCTAAATCAGAATCCCCCATCGTGGCCCCACGAAAAGCGTCCAAGGAAAGTGCTGAGATTTCAGGGCAAGGCTCGGATAACGTTTATGATACTTCACCCCAAAGCGTTGATTCAGTTAGAACCTGGTTGTATATTTTTGAGATTCTGTAGTCTGAATTGGTAGATTGTTCAGATGATTCCAGTGACAATGAGAAGGACGACCTGGCCACCAAATACAAGATCGTTGTCCAAGCAAAAATGCATAAAGTAGCAGCCAGGACACGTCTGCTTCCTTACTATGATATGATCCGATGGGCGCTAGACCATGTAGATATCCCAACCAGAACCATCGTCAACGAGTAGAAGGTCACTATTGGGACCTTTAGACCGGAACAATTACAGGCGATATACAAGTTTCCACCCACGTCAAATTTCACATACAATGCTGAGTTTATGGAGGATTTTAAACAGAAGGAATGCGAGCAATACGACAAAATCTTATCTGATTTGATCAAGGATTGGGTCTCACACCCCGCAAAGTTCAGGGCCGACAGCACCGGAATTTATTCCATATCTTCTTTGGAACCACAGTTTAAATACATAGCCATGATGACCTGTAGATTATATGGGAGGGAAGACACCACACATTTTTTCCTCCCATGGGTGCCTTTGATACATACAGTCGTGGAAGGTTGTTCCTTGGACTAGGCTAAACTATTGTCAGATAGTCTGACCAGTCGGATTACAAAATATCGAATGCAGAGGGCGAGCAGGAAAGCCGCTTCATTTTTTATGTCTGCATACATCATGGACGTCGTGTGTTGCATAACGCCTTTTCCCTTAATGAGATGGAGCTGGGCTCCATCGGATGCCAAGCCTATCCACTTCTACCATTCAAAGCTATGGGAGGACAAGGCTTCGGATTTCGTATATGAAATTTTCAATTAGGTAATGGTATCAATGCATGTCACCATCTTCGGTAATCCACCACCCAGGATATCAGATAGCATCGCGGTAAATTTGAGCAATGTGGTCGACTGGTACGTGGAAGCATAATTTTCATACCTTAGGGTTTTCGGTGCTTCTGTCCCTCTGCATCCTCTACCATTATTTATACTCGATAGGCTGGCTTGTTGCGAGATCGCCAGGCAAACCGTGATTGGTGGTGTAAGCAAAGATCTTAAGGGATATTCAAAAAAGGTATGGCCACCATTCCCTATTCATTTGAACGCCTATTCTTTATTAGATTTCAGGCATGCAAAGGCTAAAGAAGCAACCTTGGAAGACATTAAATTGGTTCACATTTAATTTAAGAAACACGGCCCACATAGGGTCGTGAGTAATCAATTGGATAGTTGTGGCCTCAAAAGGTTTGAGCACGAGAATTTGCCTCATGATGACATTTTCCGAGGTGCGAGATCTTATGCCAAGGTTTTGGCTCAGATACAAGCCCTGTCGCCCGAAGAGAGGGCCGATATGTTCAAATTCCAAGAACATCGGCGGAGCTGCCTTCCCCCAGTAGTACGGGGTGAGAATACAATGACCATAGAGGTGCAGAAAATGGAAGCCGAAGGCTCCAAAGATTCAGCACCCGGTCGAGAAGAACACCAGGACAAGAAAGAGCAAAATAGGGGCCCGAAACGGGAAGCTGAGACATCCTACCCTCCAAGCGAGCCAACCTCGGTTGTTACTCCAGGGAAATCATCTAAGCAGGTCGGCAATCCCATCATTTCTATTACCCCCTTACAATCCACGAAAGGGGTCCCAGACACAGGGTGGGTTTTTGGCCAAGAATTAACACCCATAACAATGGAAGAGCTACCTCCGAATGAATTCTTATTTGATAAGAAGAAAAAGGTTGTCGTGAAACGGGAATTTTATCAAGAGGCAGGTAAGGTAGCCAAGAAATTTAAAATCTTAGCCGATGGAAAAGATGTGAAGAAGCAAGAATTTGAGACTCAAATAGAAGGAACGTTGGGGGCTTTCACTACAACCAACCAATATTCAGTCGGTACCCTAAAGGATCAATTGAAGCAATAAAATCGTTTGATCAAAACATTAGAGGCTAAACTAGCTACAGCAGAGGCCGCTGCCACAGATCAGGCGAACACAGGTTTGGAATAAGATAGAGTAGGTGATCAAAAGTAAATTGAGCGGCTCAAAGCTGACCTCGAACAGATGCAGTTGATGGCTCAGACAAGTCAGACACAGGTAGACCAACAAGGAGAATTGATAGAGAAGCTACAAGTCAAATTAGACTTCGCCGAAATCCAAGTAATTGATATCGAGATATTTCAATCCCAAGCTATAGAGATCAGAAAAAGAGTGTCGACAACTCAACAAGGCCTACTTGCTAAGGTAGAAATGATTCAAAACAACTGCCAACTCATTGATCGAGTATTGGAAAACCTCACTCTCAAAGAAAAAAAAGATGGGGCAGCCCGAGTTGCTTTCCAAGAGGCTATTATAGCCACAACGAGAAGGGAGACAAGCAGTAGTTCCAGGTTTTCTATCTCGGAGTAGACCCGAGGTAACATCTTGTTGAAAGAATGGGAGTGTGACATATCCGAAGGCAGACAACAAGCTAGAGAGATAAGAAAATCTTGTGAAGAAACCTTCGGTTTTCTAGATGGAAGTTGGTTGGGTTCCAATGATGAAGGTAGCACTGAAACACTTGGCCAGATCAATACAGCTAAGTATCTGCTCAAGATCAAGGAAAATGAAGAAAGAGAATTTTCTGAAATATCACAAATAACCCAGATGGACATAGTCCAAATAGATAAATGGTTGATTAAACCGAGTGTACAATTATGTTCTGTCAACACCAAAGACCAACAGGTGGAGGGAAAGTTGCCAAAATTGGTGAAGGATTGTTACACTTTCAAGGCCAACAATCAAGCAAAACCTTCTAAGTTAATATCCCATCTGGTGGAGAAGTGTGTCATGTGCACGGAGCATGTGAAGAGGCAGGTTTCCGGTACCAAATAAGGATAGAAACCAAAAATCGAAACGATTAATCTCCTTTGTTGTAACCGAAAACCTCTGGAACGTTTGAGATTCCGTACTATAGAAATTTGTATAAATATACATTTTGTAGAAAGAACAAGGGCTAGACCTACTTTGGTCGATTGTAATAGAGACCCTCCTTTTTTTGAATATTAATACAAATCAATCTGAAGACTCCTGATTATGTCAAGACTGTGTTATGAGTTTGTTTCCTCTCTGTTTTCTTATTCAATTTCATTTCGCACATATATGTTTGATGAATGTTACACTGCAATTTAGTAAAACCTCTACTGTGGTGATTAATTTTAATTGTCTATATAGTTTATAGCTTTTCCTCTGTATCGGCTATCAGCAGGTACAAGACCTGTGGACTCATTAGATTTTCATATTTTGTGCATTCGTCAGATTCCTTCTCACCTTTTTCTTCTTTTGTTTACAGGGCGAGATTCTCCCTTGATAGGAGCCTTGTATTATAAACAACTTTATGTTTTTATTGCATTTCACCCACACCACTTATTTACTAGATAACACAGTTACGGGAAAAGGCCTTTGGTTTGTAATTTATCTTTAACAATAAATCAGATAGTTCTCTTTTATACGATCAAATTAAGACAACATTTAAAACTGTGAAATTTTCTTTTAATTTTACTGTTCCTCTATGATTGTCCCTGTTGTAAGACAACCTAACATTGAGCCCGGTTTATCGGACCAAACACATATCTCTTTGAACCTTTTCGATACTATTCTTAAAACAACCAATACCTGGGTAGAACTTGAGCATTCGCGGGCTACGATTGAGCGGGATATAAACATCCAGGAACAATTAGAAGCTAGACAGCGACAACCTGGAAATCAGCCTTAGCGTCTTTTCCCGAAGGTTGATGCTTTCCCTTTCTCTATCCTTTACTCACTTTCAAATGCCTAGACACTGTACTTTCTAAGACTTAAGTACAGACTCTAGAACAACACAAGGCGTGCACAATCATCCTCAAAAATTCAAACCTTGCGTAAAGATATGGTGCAAGGAGTGCACAGGTTCGATATTCGACTAAGTGTCGAAGGGACTTTGCAAGAATTCGAAGAACAAGGAAAGGAAAATGTCGGGAGGGTGAGAGGAATTTCTCTTCAAGAAATCCTTCGAACCTAAGTTATCGAAATCCATGAAACGGAAGGAGTGCATGGGAAGTCGAAGTCTCCACGAGACCAATCTCAGAAGGGATAACGATTTTCATAAGTGTGGACGAGATCCAAGAAACGGGCTCACAGGAAGGATAAAGGTCGAAGCCTTTGAATGTTTCAAAAATATCCTAAGTCTGAAAAAAGTGTAAGCTCGGGGAGAAAGATCTAGACCGTCCAGTCAATGTCCAGACAACGAGGGGCAAGCGTAGAGTGGGAAAGATATCAGTCGTTCGGTCTGAGTGCAAAAGAATCGTAACCACCCGATCAAGGTAAAGTGCACTAACGATAAGCCTTAAAAGTATACAGGAGGAGTAGGGTTATGAAAGTTCCAAAATCATTGGAACCATCCATCAAGGGGGACACGTGGCGAGAGATCGGCGTTTCGTTGACTCGTGACTCAGAGAAGTCAAAGGCAGAGTTATAATAACTCACGAATCACGAAATCACGATTTGATCATAGTCGTTGATCGGGAGAAGGGAGGTGAGTGATCCTCCAACTTCATGAAACACTAAATACTAATACGTGAAAAGGATATCAGGACCGTTGGATCATGGGGATTGCGAACCGTTGATTTGGTGCTCCGAAATATCAGTATTTCAGTAGTTCGGAGTGAGCGTTATTTGATATGATCCGTCGAATCGAGGGAGGATTTGGGCCATCAGATATGAAGCGTCGAGAGTTCAGAACTCAGGAGAACGAAGGTGAATCTCATCGGGAGTTCCCGATACGCGAAATCATGACGTGCTCAAAAGGTTGGCCCATGGTCATGGTGAAGGGTCACATTGGTGAAGGAGAATAAAGGGACTAGCATGCGCTAGTCTCCTGTCAGGATTTCAGAGGTTGGGAGAGTCGGGGTGACTCACATGCGAAGACTCGATACACAAAGTCGTGACACGCCTTTTTATCAGGCAAGTGGTCACCGTCGTAGTCACGTAAAGGAAAGGGCTTAGCCAGAGAAGAGCTAGCGCCCATTTGGTGCTGAGGTTTGAAAAACGCTCAGGAGAGGGCCCACGAGTATCATACGACCCGCGTATTTGGAGAAAGGACCTATGTAAGTGGGTTTGGGTTCTAGTAGAGACTCAGAGAGTCAATCAGACTTAGTTTCTTGATCGATCCTAGACTGGGAGGTCGCGAATCCCTTAGGAGAGAAGGGGGGTCTGCACCAAGTGGTATCAAAGATGAAGTTTTTCTTCCAGACAGCAGGCAAAGGAGAGGAGATAGAATAACTCAAAGTTGTACTCTGTGTGTGACAGACAGTCGACACAATTCCACCAAGGATACAAGCGGAACCACTTTTAGCCAATCGAGCTATAGAAAGGGAGATGCAAGAACTTCATGCAAGATTAGAGGTGATGGAGGCAGCACAGAGACGATCACCTGATGTTGGAGACATCAACGATGCAGAGAGAAAAGACGTAGAAGTCGAAGAAGTTGTAGGAGAGGACGTTGTCAAAAAACGCTTGCTAAGAGCAATTGCTAGATTGGGAGGTAGAGCCAAGATAGAGGTCCCAATGTATGAATGTAATTTAGATGCTGAAGAGTTGTTGGATTGGATAAGTTCCATGGACAAACATTTCGACTATGAAGATGTTGATGAAGAGAGAAAGGTGAAACAGGTTGTCACTAGGCTAAAAGGAAATGAAACACTATGGTGGGATGAACTGCAGGCTGAAAGGAGAAGCAAAGGCAAGCAGAAGATAAAGAATTGGGACAGAATGGTAGCCAAGCTGAAGGCTAAGTTCATAACCAAGGATTATGAGATTAATCTATTCAGGAAGATGCAGAACCTGAGACAGAAGGGGATGGCAGTTAAGGAGTACACAGAGGAGTTCTATAAGTTGAACATCAGAACTGGACAAAGAGAGAGAGATGAAGAAAAAGTTTCCAGATATATGAATGGCCTCAATTATGAAATCAAGGATGAGCTCAGCACGATGTCGGTAAAGATAGTGGAGGATGCTTATCAGTTCGCCCTGAAAGCAGAGGAGAAGTTGGCCATAAAAAAAAGCCAGCGAGGAAGACATAAAATCCCAGCCCCAAACAAAAGCAAGAGATTTACCCATGACAAGTCACATAAGTCTAATGACGATACTGAGAAACCACATAATCACTCGGAAAGAGGAGGATGTTCCCGAGGAAGACAGGGTGGTGGAAGAAGTTCTTCTAGAGGAAGAGGAAGAAGAGGAGGAGGAAAAGTAAGATGATATGCCTACGGAAAGACAGGGCACATGTCTTGGGAATCCCCAAGAAAAATAAAGAAGGAGGTGAAGCTCACATTTCAGAAGCACAGAGAAGATATGTTGAAGCAGAATGAGCAGAGGATGGAAGATCCCTGTTGTTGAGGAAGGTTCTCTTAAAAACAGAGGCAGAAGTTCAAAAGCCAGTGCAGAAGAATAGTATCATCAGGACAGCTTGCAATACTAAAGACAGAGTATGCAAGGTGATAATCGACAGTGGGAGCACTGATAACTTAGTATCCACATAGATGGTGGAGAAATTGGAGCTAGAGACAACTGCACATCCGAAGCCCTACAAAGTCTCATGGTTGCAGAAAGGAAACTAGGTAATGGTTACTAAACAATGCTTGGTTGAATTTAAGATAGGGAAATATAGAGATGAAATTATGTTTGATGTAATTCCCATTGATGTATGCCATACTCTGTTGGGAAGACCATGGTAGTTTGACAAGAATTCCATTCATGATGGGAGGAAGAATACATACACCTTGGAGACGAATGGTAGGACACACATGTTTCTTCCAATAGAGGAGAAGAAAGCGAAAGAGGAAGACAGCACAAGCATACTTCTCATGAGCGAGAAGGAACTCCTGAGAGAAGTCAAGAGAGAACAGGAGATGCAGTTTGTTGTGGTGAGGAAACCCAAATTTATCCTTACAAGTACTTCAATAGATGATTTTCCTGAAGAAGTTCATGAATTGTTGGATAATTTTGATGACATTGTGGTGGATGAGCTACCTAATTCATTACCACCCATCAGAAGTATTAGCCACCATATTGACTTGATACCAGGAGAAAGTCTATCGAACAAAGCAGCATAGAGATTGACACCTCAAGAGAATGAGGAAGTGAAGAACCAAGTCCAGGAACTGTTAGAGAAGGGTTTGGTCAGAGAGAGCTTGAGTTCATGTGCAATACCAACTGTGTTGAGTCCAAAGAAGGATGGAGGATGGATAATGTGTACAGACTCAAGAGCCATTAACAAGATTGCCATCATGTATAGATTTCCTTTACCAAGAATGGACGATTTAATGGATTGTTTAAGTGGAGCAAATTTATTTTCTAAGATATATTTGAAAAGCGGATATCACCAGATTAGAATGAGAGAAGGTGATGAGTGCAAGACAACCTTTAAGACAAATGAAGGTTTGTATGAGTGGCTTGGTATGCCATTTGGCTTAACAAATTCCCCGAGTAATTTTATGAGGCTAATGAATGAAATACTAAAAGATTTCATTGGCAAGTTTGTGGTTGTATATCTGGATGATATACTGATATTTAGCAGGACTAAAGAGGAGAATTTGAGGCATCTAACGCTAGTGATGAGGAGACTACAACAGGAGAAGTTGTTGATAAATCTGAAGAAGTCCTCTTTTATGAAGACATAACTCATTTACTTGGGTTTTGTGATCTCTTCACATGAACTGAAGATGGATCCAGAGAAGGTGAAAGAAATCAAAGAATGGTCGTCACTAAAGAGTCTGTTTGAGGTAAGGATCTTCCATGGATTAGAAATTTTCTATAGGAAGTTCATCGGAGACTTCAATGGAATTTGTGCACTGATGATGGATATAGTAAAGAAGAAGCACAAGTCTTTTAAATGGATAGAGGAGGCCGAGAGGAGCTTCAATATACTGAAGGAGAAAATAATAGAACGACCAATTTTGGTCTTGCCAAATTTTGAAAAGATATTTCAGGTGAGATGTGATGCAAGTGGAGTTGCGAATGGAGTAGTTTTGAGCCAATATAATAGACATGTTGCCTATTTCAGTGAGAATCTGAATGAGGCCAAGAGAAACTACTCCACGTATGATAAGGAGTTTTATGCCATAATTCAAGCCTTGAATAAATGGAGACATTACCTTGTCCCACAGTAATTTATCTTGTATAGCGATAACCAGGCCTTACAATTCATAACCAGATAGGAAAAATTGAATTAGAGGCATGAAAAATGGGTTGAGTTTATGCAGAATTTTACTTTTTCATCAAAAATATTGTTGGCAATGCTAACAAAGTTGTTGATGCATTGAGCAATAGATGTTTGATTCTACAAGAATTTCAGTTGAAGACCTTGGGGTTTGAACACCTTAAGGACATGTATGGTGATGATACAGATTTCAAGGAAGCATATGAAGCATGTTCAAATCATGTGTTGAGAGACAAAAGTCAGTGGATAGAGTATATGATTCAAGAGGGATTTTTGTTCAAGGGAAATCAGTTGTGCATACCAAAATTCTCAATGAGGGATAACCTTTTGAAGGAAAATCATAGTGGAGGATTGGCTAGACATTTCAGCCATGATAAAACATTTGCACAATTGAGCAGTTCATACTATTGGCCAGGTATGAGAATAGAAGTGATAAAGTTTGTGAACAAATGTAGAATCTTCCAACATGTAAAAGGAAAAAGATAGAACACTAGATTGTATCAACCATTGCCAATACCAGAGAGGCCTTGGGATGCAATAGAACACAAAAATGATTTGATTCCATATTTGTGGTAGTGGATAGATTTTCAAAGATGGCAAACTTTATCCCATGCCATAAGACCAGTGATGAAACACATGTTGCAAATGTGTTTTTCAAGGAAGTTGTGAGACTTCACAGCCTACCCAGAAGCATTGTCTCGGACAGAGACACAAAGTTTGTTGGTCACTTTTGAAGAACATTTTGGAAGAAGTTGGGGAGATATTTTCCATTCAACTCAGCTTATAACCCTTAGACATATGGGCAGACTGAGGTGGTAAACAGAAGTTTGAGAAACTTGTTGAAGATTCTAGTTAATGAACACCATAACCAGTGGGATCAGATTCTGCCACAAGCAGAATTTGCATACAATGACTCACCAAACAGGAGCACTGGAAAGAGCCCATTCCAAATATTGTATGGAATGACACCCAGGGGAGTATCTGAGTTGAGATACTTGGAACAGAGTGAGATCAGGAGCGTTGGAGCAGGATATTTTGCTGCAGAAATGCAGAAGCTCCATAGCTAGGTCAGAGGACAGTTGTAGAGTTCTAACCAGGAGTAGAAGTGCAAAGCTGATCAATATTGCAAAGAACTTCAATTTGGAGTGGAAGATCAGGTTCTAGCACATATCAGGAAAGAAAGGTTCCCTAGGGGAACATATAACAAGTTAAAGATGAACAAGATAGGACCATGCAAGATCTTGAGGAAGTTTGATGCAAACGCCTATGATATTGATCTTCCATATGGTGTGGGTATATCACCCATATTCAATGTTTCGCACCTGTATCCTTACAGGAAAAATGACACAGAGGGATCAGAAGATCAAGAGAAGATACAGTGGGAAAAACAAATGAATGTAGAAGAAAAACCATGGGTGGAGAAGATTGTTTATCAGAGGATTAGCAAAAAGACCAAGAGGAAGACCTATTTTGAATATCTGGTCAAGTGGAAGGGACACCCAATAGAAGATGCCAGTTGGGAAAATGAAGTTGATATCCATTAACTCATGGACATGATTCCATGAATTTTTTTCAAGGGGAGTATGATGCAGGAGAATCGATGGCAAACACATCGAGCAGGGCCTATCAGTGTCTGGGAATCTATACGGAGTCTCAGTGCTGGAAGTTGTAGTAGATATTTTTAAGTAAGCCTTATCTTAGTTCCAAAAAAATATTTTTAGGAACGCTTGTGTGATCGCGAGCGAAGTGAGAGTTTCCACTCTAGCTCTGGAATGCGACTGGACTAGGATAGCCATCAGGATAGGTTTTGATGTAGACAAGTAGTCAGAGGGAACCCTAAGAACCCTATGAGATAAATAGAGGTTATGTATGCCCAAATGAGGCTAGCTGCAAGTTAGTAGGAGATTTATGAGATTTTAGTTTTGGTTTTGATTTCAATTGTAGCCATTTTCACTTATGAATATAACAAAGGAAAATTGACCCAATGCATGGTGTGGACATTGTTTTTCAATTCTATGTTATTGTTCTTTCATAAATGAATGAATGAATTTTGTTATGAGTAGATGGAACTGTGAAGGTTAGGATAAGTTTCAATTGTTTCTCTTATGTCGATTGGTGCAAGGTGTGCACACAGAATGCAAGTAGTTCATTGACAGAATCTATTTTGGTTCTGAGGCTCAGAAGAGATAACACGAAACTTCCCTTTGCAAGGAGTGCAAAGAGACTAGTGCAAGGCATGCACAATCATCCACAATAATTCTAACCTTGCGTAAAGATCTGTTGCAAGGAGTGCACAGATTTGAGATTCGCCTAAGTGTCGAAGGGACTTTGCAAGAAGTCGAAGAACCAGTAAAGGAGAACACCAGGAGGGCGAGAGGAATTTCTCTTCGAGAAATCCTTCAGATCTAAGTTATCAAAATCCCTGAAATGCAAGGAGTGTGTGGGAAGTCGAAGTCTCCATGAGACCAAGATCAGAAGGGATAACGCTTTTCATAAGTGTGGACGATATCCAAGAAACAGACTCACAGGAAGGATAAAGGTCAGAGCCTTTGAATCTTTCAAAAATCTCCTAAGTCTGAAGAAAGCGTAAGCTCAGGGAGAAATATCTGCACCATCCGGTCAACATTCAAACAATGAGGGGCAAGCACATAGGGGGGAATATCTTATTAGTTCAGTCTGAGCGCAAAATAATCATAACCACCAGATCTAGGTAAAGTGCACTAACGATAAGCCTTGAAATTATACAGGAGGAGTGGGGTTATGAAAGTTTTGAAATCATCAGAACCTTCCATCAAGGGGGACATGTGGCGAGAGATCAATGTTTTGTTGACTCGTGAGTCAGATAAGTCAAAGGAAGAGTTATAAGAACTCATGAATCACGAAATCGTGATTTGATCACAGTCATTGATCAGGAGAAGGGAGGTGAGTGATCCTCCAACTTCGCGAAACGCAAAATCCCGATATGCGAAAAGGATATCAGGACCATTGGATCGTGGGGATTGCAGACCATTGATTTGGCGCTCTAAAATATTGGTATTTCGGGAGTCGGGAGTGAGCGCGATTTGATCTGAGCCATCGGATCGAGGGAGGATCTGGGTCGTCAGATCTGAAGCATCGAGAGTTTGAACCTCGGGAGAACGAAGGTGAATCACATCGGGAGTTCCCGATACTCAAAATTGCGACGCGCTCGGAAGGTTGGCCCACCGTCATGGCAAAGGGTCACATCGGTGAAGGATAATAAAGGGACTAGCACGCACTAGGCTCCTGTCGAGATTTCAGAGGTCAGGAGAGTCAGGGTGATTCACATGTGAAGACCTGATACGCAAAGTCACGACGCACCTTTTGATCAGGCAAGTGGCCACAACTGTAGTCACGTAAAGGAAAGGGCTTAGCCAAAGAAGAGCTAGCACTCGTTTGGTGTTGAGGTTTGAACAACGCTCAAGAGAGGGCCCGCAGGTCTCAAGCAACCTATGTCTTTGGAGAAAGGACCTGTGTAAGTGGGTTTTGGGTCTAGCAAAGATCTAGAGAGTCAATCAGACTCAATTTCTTGATCGATCCTAGACCAGGAGGTCGCGCAGCCCTTAGGAGAGAAGGGGGGTCTACACCATATTGGTATGGATTGGGTGGAATCGCATGATGCGATACTTAACTGTAAGATGAAACGATTAAGTTTGATGGATGATTTGGGACAAAGTAGAGTGATTGTAGGAAGAAACCATGGAGTGTCCTTGAGGTTCATTTCTTCCCTACAATTGCAGAAGAGTATGTGCAAGGGATGTCGACTATATGCAATATTAGCATTGAATGAAGAGGGTGAGGCAGAAGGACTAGAAAACCTTCCTATAGTACAAGAGTTTGCATACATTTTTCCAGAAGATTTACATGGTTTACCGCCCAAAAGAGAGTTGGAGTTTACAATAGACTTGAAACTAGGCACTAAACCTATTCCAAGAGCTCCTTATCGGATGTCAACGCCTGAATTGTAGGAGTTGAAAATGAAATTGAAGGAATTGTTGGATTTGGGACTTATTCTCCCAAGTGTATCACCTTGGGGTGCACCAGTTATTTTTGTGAGGAAGAAGGATGGATCGTGGAGACTTTGTATTGACTATCGTCAATTGAACAAAGAAATGGTCAAGAACCAATATCCGTTGCCAAGAATAGATTATTTGTTTGATCAGATGAAAGGGGTGACGGTATTTTCGAAGATTTACTTGAGATCAAGATATCACCAATTGTGGATTAAGGAAGAAGATATCCATAAGAACACTTTTAAGATGAGATTTGGACACTATGAGTTTACAGTTTTACCATTCGGATTGACAAACGCCATGGTGGTATTCATGAGTTTGATGAATGGGGTGTTTTGTGAATACTTGGACAAGTTTATTCAAGTTTTTATTGATGACATATTGATTTATTCTCGAACGAAGGAAGAACATGATGAACACTTGAGGCTGGTATTGCAGTGCCTAAGAGAAAACAAATCGTACAAGAAGTTATCAAAATGATCTCTTTACCAATTTAAGATTCACTACTTGGGACATATATGGCGAAGGTATCACTGTGTATCCAATGAAAGTGGAGGCTATTATGGAATTTTCAGCACTGAAAAATGTACATGAAGTACGCAGTTTAATGGGTTTAGCAAGATATTACCGACGATTTTTCAAAGGATTTTTGAAGATAGCAAAACCGATCATGGAATTACAGAAGAAGAACAAGAAGTAATTGTGGAATAAGAAATGCACAGAAGCATTTCAAAGGCTCAAAGAGTTGTTGATGACAACATTGATTCTAAAAGTCCCTGACATGGACAAAGAGTTTTTGGTATGCACAGACACATCCAAGGAAGGGTTAGGAAGAGTTTTGGTGCAAGATAGACAAGTGATCACTTACATTTCACGAAAATTGAGAAAGCATGAAGAAAAATACATAACACATGATTTGGAGTTATTAGCTATTGTTTACGCCTTGAGAATATGGAGACATTATTTGATTGAACAAAAATTTGAATTAAATACAGATCAATGTGGATTGCGACATATTTTTACACAGAGTGACATGAACACGCAACAAAGGCGTTGGTCAGAATTTCTTAGAGAATATGATTTTGAAATTTCTTACATTAAAGAAACTGTGAACCGAGTGGCAGATGCGTTGAGTAGGAGGCCACACATATTTTCGGTGTTACCTCTTAAGACAGACCTTTGAGAAAATATTCCAACTCTACAAATCGATGATGATTGGTATAAGGAAGTTAAGAATAATATTGGACAAGATACCATGATGGTAACAAGGTATGAAGGTTATTCACTAGACGACGATGGATTATTGATATTTAACGGAATAATTTACATACCACCTAACATTGAACTAAGAAGTTTGATCTTAAGTGAAGTGCATCAAGCAATATACATGACTCATATGGGAGTCACGAAGATGAAGGCAGATCTTAAGCCTTTGTTCTTCTGGAAGGGAATGAAAGAAGACATAGTTATTTGCATGGTGAGATGTCTAGAAAGTCAGCAAGTGAATTATGAAAATAGACATCCAGCGGGATTTTTACAGCCACATGATATTCCTGAATCAAAATGGGAATTCATTCCAGTGGACTTTATTGTTGGATTGCCACTAACAACAAGAAGACATGATTTGATTTTTGTGGTAGTTGGCACTCTGACAAAGAGTGCACACTTTATTCCAGTACGTACGATGTATGATCCAATTGTATATTGGTGGCCACCCATCTTTTTTAACTGGCTCAAAACAGTCTTCTGGCAATTTTGGTAATTTACTATTTTTAGCAGTTTTTAACTTCCGGGGCCATTTTGAGGGCCTAAATGAATGTTTTTTGGGATCGATATTCTCAATGTTAGCCAAAGGATTTCATTGAACCCCAAAAATAAATCTCCTCGGCGATACCTTTCCAACGAGATATCGTGCGCCCCAAACTAATATCGTATGCCAAACTTACACTCCTGGGAAGTTGATACACCAAACTACCCAAAACGGGATCCACAAAATTGTTGGCTTTTCATCTTTCGGGGTTAGGGTTTTGGATTTTCTTTATGATAAAAAAAAGGCCTTTGGAGCCTCGTTTTAAAATCATCTTCTCATAGATGCGAGTAGCCATCGCATCTCTTCTTAGAGATAAGCTGCCACCATTCTAGCGAGTCTTTCACTCGATATTTTACAGTCTTTGTACATTTTCGCTCATAAATAGAAAATTGTGCATTACTGTATATCTGTGTTTATTGTTGCATATCTGATACATTTATGTTATAATATTGGATATCCAATATATCTCTGTACATTTCTTTATTATATCTTCGTTCTCATTTTGTTCTCAAAAATAATCTGGATCAGTGGTATCAGAGCAGGTTGTTCTTGAACATTTTTCAGTGCATGTCCCCGACGAGGTCCGAGCATAGAAATTTGGATCTCGAGCTTGTATCTCTTGAGTAAAATCTCTCTCTCACAACCAAGAAACCCTCCATGGCGGAAAAAAATAAAAAAGACGGAGAATAATATTGTATTCATCTGTTGCTTGAGTAAGCTCTCACACGACAGAGAGACGAAATGATGGAGAATTTTTCCCACATCCTTCAACGCCTGTCGATATCAACAGATGCATATTCATCAAGCAACCACTTTAAAGGCACCTCTTCTTTCAAGGTACAGGTCAATTTTGATATTCCTATATTTGAAGGTCAGATAGATGTGGATTCCCTAGATAAATGGTTAAATATGTTAGAAGGTTATTTCTTTGTTTACAATTTTTCCGACAGAGAAAAGATCACCTTCGCGCTCCTTAAGGCTCTCCACCATGTCAAACATTGGTGGGAAACTTACTGGGAGAAAATTTCCACAGAGGAGTCTGGAATATATGGGGTCGAGCCCACTTGGGATTTTTTTGTGGATGCAGTAAAGGAACAATATTACCATGTTGGCAACTATGAGGACTAGTACATGAGATGGATCAGACTGCGGAAAGAGAGGGGCCAAGTAGTGTCAGAGTTCACCAATACCTTCCATACCTTGCGCACCAAGCTAGGTATCAAATACTCTGAATGACATTTGTTTCCAAAATACCGTGGGGCTCTACACAGATACATCCAAACTTAAATGGATTTTTTGGACATCTCATCACTCGGTGTTTCTTATCGATATGATGTTAAAATCGAGAAGAAATTTAAGCACCAAAACAGAAGGGAGTTCGGGTTTGCAAATCCGCAACAACCAAAGTATGATAAAGATGACCCTAATAAACAGTCTCCCAAAAACCAATCCAATCCATAGGAAAAGAAGGGTCACGGGAAGACGAAGAAGGACACCGGAAAATGGTGCAATATCCACAAAATCCCCTGGCACAACACCGATGAATGTCGCTCAAAACATTCATTGGTGGCTGAAATCAAATACAAGGAGCCGAACCCTGATTAAGAATTTGATTCAAAAAATACCGACATAAGACAGATCATCGACACAGACCCCACTTCTATTGTCGTGACCGCAACAATTCAACTAGAAGAACAAACATATCGTGAAGAGGGGGAGAGCCATTTTCATTCACAAATGTGGATGAAGGGGACCTTGCTTCATTTTATTGTGGATAGCAAAATCCAAAAGAACCTCATTTCAGCAGAGGTTGTCAAACAGTTGGGATTGTTGATAACACCACACCCACATCCATACAACATTGGGTGGCTTCGCCAGGGAGGCAATATTTGTGTCAGCCAGCAGTGTCCATTTTCATACAACATCCAGCCCTTCAAGGATGAGGTACTATGTGATGTTTCCCTATTGGATGTTTTTTATGTTCTCTTGGGCCAACCATATATGTGGAAGCGCCATGCTATCTATGAGTCTCGATCCTGTAGTTTCATTGTTACTTTGGAGGTTCATCTCTACATGATACCAGAGGTGGTTCCAACTATTATCCCACCTAAACAGTGTCGCAAGGTAGTATCTCATACTACAAAATTCAGCTTCTTCATTGTTTGTTCAAAGAGTGAACAGAAGAACACCACTGCAGCCTTAGTCCAAGCACCTTCTATCCAACAGAAGCAGGTCGACAAGATTCCAACAAATTGTAAAGATTCCATCTGCACACAGGAATCTCATGTAGCCAGACTGGTTAAAAAGGTCCAACCCTTCCAGCCATAGGTTCGTGACAACCTTCAACAAGCTAAGCAGTGCAACTTCTCCAACAAGGCAAGCAACTCATCAAGATATAGATTCAGCAAATGCTTTTACCTCTCCCCTGGGAAATCAACGCAATGGAGACCATTTCTTCCTAAGGAGGGAGGATTGATCCAAGTGGATATTGGTGGCCACCCACCTTTTCCAACTGGCTCAAAACGGTTTTCTGGAAATTTTGGTAATTTACTATTTTTAGCAGTTTTTAACTTCTGGGGCATTTTGAGGGCCTAAATGAAGGTTTTTCAGGATTAAGCTTCTCAATGATAGACGAAGGATCTTATTGAGCCCCCAAAATGAATCTCCTTGACTATACCTTTCCAACAAGCTATCGTGCACCCCAAATGATCATATGCCAAAGTTACGCCCCCAAAAAGTTGATACACCAAACTACCCAAAACAAGATCCACAAAACTGTTGGATTTTCATCTTCTGATGTTAGGGTTTTGGATTTTATTTATGATAAAAAAATTCCTTGGGAGCCTCATTGTAAAATAATCTTCTCACGGATGCGAGTATCCATCACATCTCTTCTTAGAGATAAGTTGTCACCATTCTAGCGAGTCTTTCACTCTGTATTTTACAGTCTTTGTACATTTTCGCTTATAAATAGAAAATTGTGTATTACTGTATATCTATGTTTATGATTGCATCTCTGATACATTTATGTTATAATATTGGATATCCGAGATATCTCTATACATTTCTTTATTGTATCTTCATTCTCATTTCATGCCTAAAATAATCTGGATCAATGTATCAGGCACCTGACATAGCTAGAGTATTTGTCAGTGAGATTACATGGTGTGCCAAAAAGATTTATATCCGATCGAGGATCAGTGTTTATAGGACAATTATGGACTACTTTCCAAGAGGGT
This sequence comes from Picea engelmannii, assembly GCA_009831015.1. Taxonomy (NCBI): domain Eukaryota; kingdom Viridiplantae; phylum Streptophyta; class Pinopsida; order Pinales; family Pinaceae; genus Picea; species Picea engelmannii. Next base: position 593,597 of record ML780452.1, on the reverse strand, counting down.
TTGGGAACACGATTAAACTTTAACACATCTTATCACCCAGAGACAGATGGGAAAACATAAAGGACAAGCCAGATTTCGGAGGATATGTTGTGTATGTATGTAATGGATCAACAGAAATTTTGGGAAGAATTCTTACCACTAGTAGAATTTGCATACAAAAACAACTATCAGAGTATGATTAAGATGGCACCATTTGAGTTTCTTTATGGGTAACCATTTCGAACGTCGTTAGATTGGGATCGAATTGAGGACAGGGTATTGGTAGGACCAAAAGTGATTCAAGAATTGAAATAATAGGTGCAATCGATTAGACAGAGGATTAAAGAAGCACAAGATCGACAAAAGAAGTTATTTTGATGCGCATTGTGTTGACCACAGTTATGAAGTTGGAGATAGAGTCTTCTTGGGGGTAAAACCACAGAAGAGTTCGATCAAGTTTGGAAAGGGTGCTAAAATCTCTCCTAGGTTCGTGGGACCCTTCGAAGTAGTGGAAAAGAAGGGACATGTGGCTTATCGACTAGCCTTTCCTGATTATTTGAGGCATATGCACAATGTTTTTCATGTATTTGTTTTGAAACATTATATTAGTGACCCTTCACATGTTATTGACATGAGTTCCTTGTAGGTGTCAGATGAGGGTTCTCTCAAGGTGGAGCCAATCCTCATTCTGGACCATCACATTTTATAGCTACAGCATCGAACAGTCGATCAGGTCAAGGTCTAGTGGGACAATTATAGTCCAAACTCGGCTACCTGGGAGGACGCATATGAGATTTGTCAACAGTTTCCTTACTTGTTTGATAGATTAGACATATATATCTATATCATATACATTTATTTACATGCTTTTACATATACTGTACAAACTTGGGATGAAGTTTAAAACAAGAGGGGGCCTACGTAACATCTTGCTCTATTGAGCCTACTATTATTGACTTATTCTTTGAGGACACTTGCATGAAAGTGATCTGGGTATGAAACACTGTGATTTCATTCAGGTTATGGGTTATATATGATGATGTTGAGGTTTTATAGCTACTTGATTTTCTTGATGTATATATGTGTGTGTGTGTGTTAACATGTGATTTTGAGAATTCATCTTTAGTGTGCAGGACACGTGACAAGTTATGGATGTCAGTGGCATCAAAGGGATTCCTTGGACTCTGAATTAAGTCAGGGAGTGGATTGTAATGTTCGAGTATTTCATTATTATGTGCATATTATGTATGATGGATTTTAGTATGATTTATATATATGGATTTTTGACATTTTTTTTGTCAGTGAATGCAGGCTTGACAATTCTTTCTAATCAAACTCACATAAGGAGTAAAGGGGCCTTGCACAGAAAACCAAATATTTAGGGAGAGGAGTGGCAGCATCCCTATCATAGCCTACTAGCACTCCCATCATGGAAAAAACTGTAGGTTAATGATTACCTAGTTGGGTGCTCCATGATTTCCTGAGGGTAGACTGAGACAGTTGCTCACATATATTTCTAAACGGTGCACAATAAGGAGGAATAATTATTCCATATAATCCCTTAGTCTCTCACAACGTTGACCGAATGGAGTTTTGACTCCAATGGGTTAGACAAACTTCCAAAAACAAGTCAACGTGAGTGGCACCCTTGGAGCACGAGATGCATGTAACCAGGAGCCATAACCTAGCGCTAGTCAAAAAGGGTGTTATTCGGGACTCTGAAACTCCAGCGCTCCAAAGGTTCCTTAAACTCAACACTCCTTTCTCCTGAAGTGTTAACCAGACAAAGTCGGTCATAAGTGGAGTTGACCGAAAGTTGTAGGTTACCCAGCCCTACTACCCTCCTTTCATTGACTTTTAACAACTTAATCTAATGGTTGATGAAGTTCTCCTAACGCGAGATTCTACGATGGAGATCCACTACGGAACTTCGGACTTCGGGGTTTTCCCGCTTTCACAACCTTATACTATTCACCCAAACCACCGAACTACCGAATGGATCATGGATCTAACAACTTACACTCCTCCTAAAATCAACGGTCGTCATATACTTTAGGAGTTCAACACCTTTTTCAAATAACCACTCCTTTCCTCAAAAGTGTCAAACTATTGAAACCTTTGAAGGAATAAGACGTGAATATCTACGGTCCTTGATTGTTCACTAGATATACGGATTTCCTTGACTCCGAAGGTTCAGAAATTTAGAGTCTTTGTAATCCTTTACTTTACCTCTTAACTTAGATGGAGAGTTGAATCCAATTTATCTCAAATATCAATGGTCCCGTTACCTTGCTCTGATCTACGGCTAGAAATAACTTTGGAACTCCAACACTTCGGAGAAATGTGTTGCTCTGGATTCCATTCTCCCAGAGTGACAACCTTCTGGAGTGATGTGGAAGCCACATTGTCACAATAGATGACGTGTCACAACAATGAGGGTGAAATGTGTCACCCGAATTAACACAGATGAAGTAACCCAAGATTCCAAAATTAGTGCCATGTGTCATCTGAAATCAGTTGACAAGTGGCATTGATACGTCAGCTGAGATAGATCTTACGAGAATGGGGTTCTTAATACTTGGATCTTCGGACATGTGTACCCATTGTTGGATGACAAGGATTTACTCTAGAATTCAGGACTCCGGGAATTCCTTCACCCTAAACCTACTGACTCTAGTTGTGTCGGAGTAGCGAATTACTAAACCATTGAAGAACGTAGGCTCGTAGATCCAACGACTCGTGATCATTCATCAAATCTATGATTTTCCTTAACTCCGAGACTTCGGAGCTCCTTGGTTTTAAACTCTTATCTATTGCGGACTCAAACTCGTTGAATCGTCAAATTCTTACTTATCCAACGGCTAGTATTCATCCACCAATCTACAATGTATATCTACCTCGCGATTCGGGCTTCGAGGCACAGTCAACTAGCCCGAAGGGCCTAGTAATCCATTTGTATGACCGAGAGCTATGACCTAGTATCAACTCCGTGAGTGTTAATCGATGGTCTAATTCGACGGTCATGATTAAATCGATCATGAATATCGATGGCTAGGAAGGATTGTGGAGTCTTGACTAGCACGATGTTTAAACCCTCTCTCAATTTCTGCAATATAAATTGCACGTTGATAGTGGGATCGATGCCAACCGTTGATCTATTTGTAGGTGACGATCAACATCCTGTGTGTATTATAGAATCGAAACCAACATGATCATTAAATTGACCCTTTTATTTTGTAATGGCTCCCCGTCGTTGATCTACCCTTACTGAGATCCGACGGTCAGCACTTAATCGGATGTTGATTCGATGGTCCTCCTCTACAACTCCTAGATATGACAGCTAATATAGATTTATTTTGGTTCAATGGTCTTTACTCATCCCTGGAACCCTGCGCACCCTATCCCTTTGGATCCTTGCCTTGAAAGGAACTCCAACGCTCAATAGTGCATCCCTCCTGAGCTCTGGATTCTAATTGTTGAGTGCATACTTTGCGCCTCCCCTGTGTATGTCCGCATTGTCTCTTATGAGCTTGTACTTCTGAATTTTTTTACCTCTTCTAGACTTGAGAGGGTCTATGTGAACTTCGAGTGTTGTATCTTCTGAACCTTTGGCATTCAAGGAGCTATCTATGCACTTTTGGAATTGGCTCTAGAGGTGTTGCATTGTGTTACTAGAAGAGAAGCTTCAGGCTTCTTACCGAACGTTTAACTCATTCTTAGATCAAACCTTCTTTCGGTCACAGGTTATTTTCTTCACAGTATTAGCTAGTTCATAAAAGTATAGAGTAGGCTTATAGTTTCTACCTCGTGCTCAGAGACTTTCTCCCTTGTTCCTCTCCCCTTTTAACTTCTGGTATAGATCGGATATCTAACTACTTGGTTGCATGTTTTAGGGACTCTATAAACATAAGTAAATTGAAACGAGCATAATGATAGATTGTCAATTTAAGGGACTCTATTTTACTGTAAGGTTATTGCCTTGATTTTACTGAAATTGCTTCTTGTCCTTTAATGAGGGAGGTGATGAATTATTGAATAGTATCTAATGATGTTATGATGAAATGATTTGTTACCATAGTTTTTGTGTTTGAAGAAAGGTAGTTAAGAACATTGTAATTTATATTGAATTTTGAAATAAAATGAAAATATGGGAATTAGATACTTCCTTGTTCCTCAGTGTTGAGATTCAACAAGAAGATCCTAGTGAAAATTATGCACCTACACTAGGATGGAGCCTCGGGATATTTTTAGGTGGAAGTATATTTTTAGATGATGAGCAAATTCTATTTATAGATGATGTTCTATTTATAGATGTATGTCGACTATTATTATCCCTTAATAAAAGTTGGACAATAAATATTAGTCTATTCTCAATGAACACTTGGAAATAGTTAACTGAAGTGGAAAATCAGTTAGCTATAGGAAATTCGAGTTCAAAGGTTGACTGGTGGGACATGCAAGTCAAATTAGGTGTAACTGAGTGATTCGAAGTTGTAACAGAGTTGGATGTGTAGTTATGTGAGTTGTGAAGTAGTTTAACTCAGTTAAGTAAGTTAATCTCAGTTGCACTAGTTGTAACTGAACTTACACTAGTGAGAGATCAGTGAATTAATTATTAATTAATTCACAATCAGTGATCTCACATGCAACTGAAGATTTACCAATGTTAACTACATGCATGTCAGATCCAGTGGAGACCCAGTTGAGATAACAGGTGAAAGGGATAGTTTGAATATCATTTGTGACATTAGTGAGTGCACTCATGCAACCACACACACATTGGATGTTCCCATGAGGACTGTGCAACCTAGGCAAGAGGGATTGATTCATTGTGGGGATTTCCATTAGCAAGGATTACGCAGAGGAGGTAGGTTGTCTGGAGGCAGTAAATTAGCAGATGCATTTGCCAATTTTTGTATGACAGTGTGAGACGATTGTATATTGTACTGAGATCTCTTGGATTAGAGTTTTGTATGATATTGTTTCATGATCCATGATATATACATAATATATGATAGTGGGGTTTTTAGCTTTATGCTTTCCCAGTAAAAACATTTGTGTTATGTGTGATTGATCTTTTCTCTTGATATTGCAATTGGCGATCATGTTTTAAATTCCGCAAGAATATTATTAGAAGTGATTATGTATTTAAAAGTGGCATACAATTGTTAGATCAGGAGAATCCAGGCAATACATAATTTGTATTAAAATTTCTACATGGTATCAGAGCGCAGAATATTGCAGAAGCTCAGTTTGTGATTGGATAGAATTTGAATTTGCAGAAAAACTTCTTTGGTGCTACAGTTGATTCAAGATAGAAATGGATTTCAATGGCTTGAGGTTAGAGTATGCACTCGAGGGCATCTCGAACTACATTTCTTGGAAGGACAGGATGGAGTCAGTACTCGAATAAAATGGCTTGAAGGAATTCATTGACAAAGATGTTCCTAATCCAGATGTTGTAGACGCAACAAATCTTGATGCATGGCAAAAGAAAGTGGCAAAGGAAAGAAGGATCCTGTTGGAGGGAGTACGAGACAAAATTCTATCAAACCTCCATGGGAAAGACACACCATATAAAATGTGTAAGTCTTTGATGGATCTATTCCAAAACAGCAACGACCATAGGAAATTGGCGCTCAAAGATAAACTCAGGAAGATCAAGATGGAGAAGGGCGACTCCATCCCAAAATATCTCACGAAGTTTGTCCAATGTTGGGATGAGATGGGGAGTGTGGGAATAACAGTCGTTGATGATGATTTGGTGAGCTTGGCTCTCCTAGGACTTCCCAAGAATTGGCACAGTTATAAAGACTCTATCAATGGAAGGGGAAAATTGTCAGATTGGGAACAACTATGGTCATATTTGGTGCAGGAGGAGTTCATGCGAAACACTAGAGATGGCTCTTCATCAAATCATGATGATGAAGAGGATTGTGTTTTGGATACCAAGGAAAGTAAAGGGAAGGGGAAGAAATTCCATTCAAAATCTGAGTCTAAAGGAAAGAAGGTGGATTTGTCCAAAGTGAAGTGTTTTTACTATCATGAACAATGGCATCTCGCTACTAACTATTTGAAGAAGAAGAAGAAGAAGAAGGTTTCTAGAGCTACAGTTGGTGAGGACATTGCCTCACAATTTGAACTTGACTTATCCTTGATCGCATGCATGGCGTCAAGTGCACTGGGATCAGTGTGGTATTTGGATAGTGGTGCTTCCTTCCACATGACGAAAGATAAGGAGATTTTCAGTGACTTGGAGGAGAGAGATCTAAAAATGGATATAGAGATGGGTGACGATGGATGATACTGTGTGACTGGCATTGGTACCATTACCTATCATAGGGAGTTAGGTAAACCATTTCAATTGAAATATGTTATGCATGTTCCATGTCTGAAGAAAAACTTGGTATCAGTCGCAATGTTGGAGGACAGAGGCTATGATGTTGTTTTCAGTGATGGAAAAGATTTCATGAGACATAAAACAACGGGTCAAGTCAAGAAGATAGGGATTCGAGTTAAGAATCTCTACAAGTTGGAGGTAGATGGTTGCACTTCCATGATGGGAAAGGCAGAAAAATTGGTGAGCTAGGATGAGGGTGAATTATGGCACAGGCGATTGGGCCATCTTCATCATGGAGCCTCGAAAATCATGCAACAAATATCTACTGGACTTCCAATGGGAACACTTGCTCAGTTAGATCAGTGCAAGGGTTTCACCATGGGGAAGTATGTAAATTCCACCTTTCATGAAAAGGAGAACCGTGATTTGGTGATCCTGGAGAGAATTCACACAGATGTGTGTGGACCATTATCAGTTTCTTCAACAACAAAACATAAGTATTATATTATTTTTGTTGATGAATTTTCTCGTAAATGTTGTATATTCTTCATGGAGAAGAAGGATCAAACATTCTCAAAGTTCTGTGAGTTTAAAGCATTGGTGGAGAAAGAGTTAGTGAAGCAAGTGAACGCTCTGAGGAGCGATAATGGTAGATAATACATCTCTAATGAATTCAAATACTTCTGCAGCAAAGAAGGAATTCGAAGAGAACTCATAGCGCCTCATAACCCACAACAAAATGGGGTCGCGGAGAGGAAGAATAGAACGATCATGGGTTCAGCACGAGCGGTGTTGCATGATCAAGGCCTACCAATGCATTTGTGGGTGGAAGCATGAAACACTGTGGTTTATGTGAAAAACTATTGCCTCATAGAGTACTTGGCATGAGTACACCTGAAGAAGCTTTCACTGGTAAGAAACCCGATGCTTAAGATTTTTGGTTCATCTGTTTATGTGCATGTGATCAAGAATGCCAGGAAGAAGCTGGAGCCGACTGCTGAAGTTGGGATATTTGTGGGGTACATAGAAACACCCCATAATTATCGTGTGTATTTTCCTAACAGTAAGATGATTGTTATGCAACGTGATATAAAATTCGATGAGGGGAAATCCATGTGGTTGTCGCTTGAGAGGGAGCTAGACTTGCATGAAAAGGAGGAACTGTTGGTTCCCAAAGATGAGTCTCAAGATGTGGATCAACCACATGAGGAGGTTCATGGACTGGAGGAAGCCACTCATGCAGAGACATCCATAAAAAATGGCAGAATGCACACCACGCAAGCTGATAGATTGAGACTAGATGTTGCACATAATGTAGGAGCCCCTACTTCATAGCGCAGACAGAGACAGTCTCCTGATCGATTTACTGGATACATGGATCTCATGAGAAAATGTATTGTGATTGAACCATATTCCTTTCAGGAAGTAGTGCAGGATCCCACTTGGGTTGATGCAATGGTGGAAGAGTATGACTCCATTGTCAAAAACAGTGCATGGGAAATGGTCCCAAGACCGGTTGAAAAATCAGTGGTAGGTTCGAGATGGATCTACAAGGGTAAGCTTTTAATCATTGTTCTTTATGTTGATGATTTAATACTGACTGGTGATGAGAATTTGATACATTCATGCAAGGAGGACCTTGCAAAGGAGTTCAAGATGAAATATATGGGCCTCCTTCATTATTTCCTTGGATTGGAAATATGGCAGCGAGATGGTGAAATTTTTGTGTCTCAAGGCAAGTATGCAAGGGAGATACTGGGTAAGTTTCACATGGAGGGATGTAAACCCATGGATACTCCTCTTCCAGGAAACTAGAGGAAAGAGGATGCTACTTCTGGAGAGGTAGTGGATGCTACTGTCTATTGATAGTTGGCGGGTTCGCTAATGTATCTAGTGAACACGAGACCAGAAATTTTCTATGCGGTTAACCAGTTGAGTCAAGCGATGGTTAAGCCTACCAAGATATTTTGGAAGGCGGGTAAGCATGTCCTAAGATACCTGAGGGGAACATATGAGTATGGCTTATGGTATAGGCAGACGGATGAGGTGAAGTTGCATGGCTTCACGGATGCAGATTGGGTGAGCAGCGCAACGGACAGAAAGAGCACATCAGGAGGATATTTAGTATCGGATCTACAGTTGTTTCTTGGTACAGCAAGAAACAGAGATCCGTGGCACTCAGTTCAATGGAAGTGAAATACATGGCAGTGATTCAAGCTGCATGTGAGGCTATCTGGATGAGAAAGATATTGGTTGGTTTGTTTGGTTCTCATTTAGATCCGAAAATGATTCATTGTGATAATTAGAGTTGCATTAAACTCTCGATTAATCCTGTGTTTCATGATAGATCTAAGAATATAGATATCCAGTATCATCATATCAGAGATTGTGTGCAGCGAAAGATTATGTTGCTTCAGTACATTCCTACAGAAGATTAGGATGTAGACATTCTAACGAAGGCGCTCACCAGGAGAAAATTCGAATACCATAGAGACAGGATCGGGGTGAAGGATAATCCCTTTCTTGTTGAGAGGGAGTGTTGAGATTCAACAAGAAGATCCTAGTGAAAATTATGCACCTACACTAGGATGGAGCCTCAGGCTATTTTTAGGTGGAATTCTATTTTTAGATGGTGAGCAAATTTTATTTATAGAAATTTTATTTATAGATGATGTTCTATTTATAGATGTATGTCGACTATTATTATCCCTTAATAATAGTTGGACAATAAATATTAGTCTATTCTCAATGAGCACTTGAAATAGTTAACTGAAGTGGTAAATCAGTTAGCTATAGGAAAATCAGTGATTCGAAGTTGTAACAGAGTTGGATGTGTAGTTATGTGAGTTGTGAAGTATTTTATCTCAGTTAAGTGAGTTAAGCTCAGTTGTACTAGTTGTAACTGAACTTACACTAGTGAGAGATCGGTGAATTAATTATTAATTAATTTACAATCAGTGATCTCACATGCAACTGAAGATTTACCATTGTTAACTACATGCATGTTAGATCCAGTGGAGACCCAGTTGAGATAACAGGTGAAAGGGAAAGTTTGACTATCAGTTGTGACATTAGTGAGTGCACTCATGCAACCACACACACATTGGATGTTCCCATGAGGATTGTGCATCCTAGGCAAGAGGGATTGATTCATTGCAGGGATTTCCATTAGCAGGGATTGTGCAGAGGAGGCAGGATGTCTGGAGGCAGTAAATTGGCACATGCATTTGCCAATTTTTGTATGACAGTGTGAGACGATTGTATATTGTACTGAGAGCTCTTGGATTAGATTTTTGTATGAGATTGTTTCATGATCCATGATATATACATAATATATGATAGTGGGGTTTTTAGCTTTATGCTTTCCCGGTAAAAACATATGTGTTATGTGTGATTGATCTTTCTTCTTGATATTGCAATTGGCGATCGTGTTTTAAATTTCGCAAGAATATTAGTAGAAGCGATTTTGTATTTAAAAGTGGCATATAATTGTTAGATCAGGAGAATCCAGGCAATACATAATTTGTATTAAAATTTCTACACTCAAAACAGTCACCAGTATTGTAACCTTAAATGGTCAAGATCAATCGGACGAATCCTAGACTTGAGCGTTGATTATGCGTCTTGGAAGTCCTAACCTTGCAGGATAGGTTGGGTGGTAGCTTTGTATGTCATCTTATGTGAAGTGACAGATCTTTCATGCTTTAAGTAGTATACAAATCTAGTTGTATAATAGAATGAAAGAAATAGAATGTGCATTCTTGATGTATGTTACAAATGTCTCACTTGTTCTAATGATGGTTTATTAATGTTTCAAAAAAAAAAAAAAACTCATATTGTTTTTCAAGTACTTATATGACGTAACAAAGGGGATGTTACATATTTATTTTTGTTTTATTTATAAGTTTATTCATTATGTTGTTAGTGTTAGGATATTTAGACACTTAGGAGTTAGTTAATATCTACTTGGTCTAATGTGTCATAGGGTAAAAGTGTGTTTCTTTAGTATGCATTAGTATGCATTTGTAGTTAGGAAATCCGACAGTCACGATATGTTCCTGACATAGAGTGATTCGACGGTTCATAGTCTCCTCGATATTAACGGCCATTGATCCATGGCTTAACACCTGATTGGTCAATGATATCTATTTAAAGTGCATGGAGGGTCATTTGTCAATGATCGATTGTGAGAAACTCTCTTGTAAAATCTCTATGTAATCTTTTTCTTTTGCATTAATAAACTGCTCCAAGTGGTCGCATTGATTGGGGTCGTGGATGTTTCCCCGTAGGGGTTTTACCGCGTGAAAAAATTGGTGTGTTGATCTTTGATATGGTTGTGTGAGTGGTTACTGAAGATGTTCATCCTCTTTTGGAATACCTATGTTGTCGAACATGGTATCAGATATTGTTTGAAGACTCGCTCTTATTGTAGATCGAGATCGTGAAGCTGAGTTTCATCATCTCCATTTTCTATCATTTTTGTACATTTCTAGGCTGAAAGAACTATTCCATTGTGTCTAGAGCACTCATTTCAGTTAGGAACACTTTTCGTTTCACTGGAAAAGGTTTCCTTTTACCCAAGATACGACCATTTCAGTCAAATCCGAAGGTATAAAGCCTGAATACGCATTTTTTTAAATTTTTGCAGAGTATTATTTTGGTTTTATATTATTTGTTTTTGGGTTTCTACTCTTTTAGATCTGTGTATTCTCTTTTCCCCACACCTTGTGCGATCTCAGAAAATAAAAAATAGATAGGAAAATGTGCATCTTTCGGGTAATCTAACCGAGATCTAACCCTTGTTGTCATCAAGAAGCGAAATTTTTTTCTTTTGTGAAAAGAGTTTTTTTTTTAGCATGCTCTCCAAGGTTGTCAACAACAACAACAACAATCCTATTGTGAAACAATACAATATGTTTTGCTATACCATTTAGTTAAAATTTGCCTTATTAAATAAGAGGTCTTAAGTTCAAGTCTCTCTTTTGTTATTTTTTTTTTGAAAACGTTCATTGTAAAATTGTAAAGTGTATTTCACTTCAAGTATAAAAGTGAATCACTATAAGTAGCTTTAATATTTTATTTTAGAGTTATTTGTTTTGCATGAAGTAACTTCATTGTAAAATTGATCCCCACTTCTCTTTATAAAAGTGTGTCACTTCATAAAGCAACTTACACCACCACGTGGTCCTTTGGTTACCATTTATGCCTTTTTTTAAAAGGGCATAGCTCTCACATCCGAAGTCCGTTTTTAGTGTCATTTTTTTTAAACCGCAAAAATTTTCAATATCTTACCATACAGAACATTAGATTTAGTTTTTAAATCCATATTATCTACATATTTAATATGGCTTCTTCTAGTAATATTTTGCTTACTAGCACCAACTACTTCCAATGGAAATCTTATATGGAAGATTTATTAAGAAGTAAAGGTTTGTACCGATTACCTTGGGAAAGGAAAAAGCACCCATTGATGATGATAAGAAATTCAAATGAGATAATAGGAGTGACGAAGCACGTGGACTAATCATAATGTCCATCTCTCCTGATTTAAGGTTCCACCTTAAAGAAATTGATGACCCCAATGAAGCTTGGGAAAAGATTGAATCTGTGTTTGGTAAACTCAATATTATTCGAGCACAACAAATAGAAAATCAAGTATTGACCTTAATTCCAAGTGATTTTTCTTGCCTTGGAGACTATCTATCTAAGTTTAAAACACTCAGAATTTTATGTGAAGAATGTGACATAAAAATGGAGGAAGAGCATTGCATCTATCTTATTCTTTCTAAGATAGGTAGTGCATATTATGTGTTTGTATCTACCTTTTATTTTATGAGAGATACTCTAGGGAAATATTATCAAAAACCCACTCTTGATTCCTTTTGTGTTCCTTTGATTAGAGAGGAATATAAGCTTCTAAAACTTGGAGTGATCATCACTACAGGTACCTCCAACAAATCCTTAGTTTCCCAGTAGAAAGATAAACCCAAGTATCCCAAGAAGAAACATCCTCGCTACAACAACAAGAAACATAAGGTTCCCAAACCTACTCAGACAGCTTCATCTCCTAATGGTGACAAAGGAGAAAAATATAAAAATAAGAATACTGACAGACATTGCAACTTTTGTGATAAATATGGTCATGATGAGTCCAAATGTTTCAAGAAGATGGCATCTTTAGAAGCAGTGATGAAGAAGCACAACATCAGTATTGATTCTACTTCTTCTTCTTCTTCTTATTCTCATCGACATGCACTTTCTGCTTCTGGTTTCTCCTTCAATACAACTTCTACTTCTTCTTCTTCTCATGGACATGCACTTTCTGCTTCTGGTTTCTCCTTCAATACAAATTCTACTTATTCTTCTGATGAGTGACTTATTGATTCTGGAGCATCTTATCATATGGCTAAGGATAAAGACATATTTTTTGCTATAAATGAATATAACACCAAGAAAATATTTGTTGGTGATGATAGATCTCTTAGTGTTGTAGGATCTGGAATAGTTCAAGTAGATAATGGTCATTTCAATGATGTATCATGTGTTTTGAGTCTTTCTTGTAACATTCTATCAGTATATCAAATCACTCATTCAGGTGAGGGTAAAATCGTAGAGTTTTCACCTCACCAAGTTGTAATCAAGGATCTAAAAGATCCTAAGAATGTTCTTGCAACTGGAATTGTTGATGATATTACCAGGTTGTATAAGTTTGACAAATTTGGGTCATCATATTTTTCATCACTTTTTGTTGCTCATAGAAATGACTTGAGCAAACTTTGGCATGAGCGGTTTGGTCATCTAAACTATCGCTCATTGTAGCAACTATGTAATCAACAGATGGTGACTGGTCTTCCTCTTGTTTCGTGGAGAGATGGTTTTTGTGTTGGTTGTGTTCTCGGAAAACATCATTGAGACAGTTTTGACAAATGTGCATCTTGGCACGCCTCAGGCCCTTTGCATCTTGTTCACAGTGATTTGTGTGGTCCACTTTCTTCTCCTTCTTTTTTTGGGTGCAATTATTTCTTGACTTTCATTGATGATTTTTCGAGACGTACTTGGGTTTACTTATTAAAACTTAAGAGTAAAGTTTTTGACAAGTTTTCGGCCTACAAGGCCCTTGTAGAAAAGAAATATTGACATCAAATTCAAAAGTTAAGAACAGATAATGGAGGCGAATATGTGAAAAATAATTTTACAAGTTACTGCACTATACATGGCATCCAAATGCAACACACTGCTCCATATAGACCACAACAAAATGGTGTTGCTGAGAGAAAGAACCGCACATTAAAATAAATGGCTAATTGTATGATCCAATCTAAGGGATTAATTCTAAAGTATTGGGTGGAAGCAATCAACTCTACAAATTACATAGTCAACCGCACTCCCACAAAGGATCTTAAAAATATAACACCGAAAGAATCTTAGACTAAAATTAAACCAGATGTAAGTCACTTCCGTGTATTTGGCAGTATAGCATGGGCTCACATTCCTGATGAGAAAAGAAAAGCATTGCAGCCTAAAAGTGAGAAGTGTATATTTGTTGGTTATTCTAAAGATGTCAAAGTTATAGACTTCTTCAACCACATTGTAATGAAATTGTTATTAGAAGAGATGTTAAATTTGATGAAAATATCTTGGCCTGTGAGCCTAATTCGACGGTTGTGCCTTCTTCGTCTTGCGATCCATCTTCATAGTTTATGTCGTATTATGTTCCTATTATGGTTTCTTCTTCAGATGATGACAGTGAGGATGAAAATCCACCTCCACCTACTCACCTTCCTCCAGATGAGTCCTTTGAACTTGAACCAGCACCAGTTCCATCACTTCCTAGATGGGTACGTTCAACACGAGAAGCAGTTGGTGGTCTTGTTGGCGATCCTTCATATCAGCGTCGAACACGTTCACAGTTCCAACGAGCCTCTTCTCTTTTGGCTCAAGTTTCAGAGACTCATGATCCAGAGACATTTGCAGAAGCTTCAGGTCATCCAGATTTGGATACAACAATGAATGAAGAGTATCATTCTTTAATGGAAAACGATACTTGGGATCTTGTACCTCTTCCAAAAGGAAGAAAACTTGTCATATGTAAATGGGTCTACAGAACTAAGTATGCATCAGATGGAAGTGTTGAAAGACACAAGGCTTGGTTAGTTTCCAAAGGATTTTCCCAAGTTGAAGGAATTGACTATAATGAAACCTTTGCCCCTGTAGCCAAAATGAATTCCATCCGCCTTGTTCTTGCCCTTGTTGCCTCACATAAATGGGAGGTCCATCAGATGGATGTTAAATCCACCTTCTTGCATGGATATTTGCAAGAATAAATATACATGGAACAACCTCCTGGCTATGTCCAAAATTACTCTAGCCTTGTTTGTCGCCTTAAGAAATCTCTTTATGGTCTTAAGCAAGCTCCCCGAGCTTGGTATGCCAAAATGGACAACTTTCTTATTGACACTGGATTCTCCAGATGCCATTCTAATCCTAATGTCTATACCAAGAAAGTAGGAATCCATCTCATAATCCTTGTCCTTTATGTTAATGACCTTATCCTTACTGGTAGTGACTCAAAACTTTTAAACCATGTGAAAACCAACCTTAAGAAGAAATTTGAAATGACAGACTTAGGGTTTTTGCACTATTTCCTTGGCCTCCAAGTTTTGCAAACCAATGAAAGAATTTTTATTTCCCAGTCTAAGTATGCTTGTGACCTTCTTCGTCGCTTTCACATGGATGATTGTAAATCAACCCCTTCTCCCTTCCAGTCTGGAGTCAAGCTTACTGCCACTTGTACTTCTCCTGAAGTTGATTCCACCATGTACCGTGAGTTAGATGGTAGCCTCTTATACTTTACTCATACTCATCCTGATCTTTCCTTTGTTGTTGGTCTTATTGCCCAGTATATGCAAACACCCCATGAAATCCATTAGAAAAAAACTAAAAGGATACTTCGTTATGTTCATGGTACAGTTCAGTTTGGGATACATTATAGTTCAGGGGGGACTCCTTTATTGGTTGGTTTCATTGATTTAGATTGGGTTGGCAACCCTGATGATCGGAAGTCTACTGCAGGTTATGTTTTCAACCTTGGTTCAGGACCTGTCACTTGGGCCTATAAGAAACAACATGCTATTTCACTTTCTTCAGCAGAAGTAGAGTACCGAGTAGTGGTAAATGTCAATCAAGAAGCCTTGTGGCTTCGACAGATCCCTTCAGAGTTTGGATTCCAGCAGCAACATCCGACCAGCCTTTGGTGTGACAATCATAGTGCCATCAAGCTCACCAAAGACCTTGTTCAACATCAGCATAGCAAACAGATATAGCTACGCATGCACTTCATCAGAAATCTCATTCATGATCAAGTTATTGAAGTGCTCTTTTTCCCTACAGAATATCAAGTTGCAGAGATTTTCACAAAGTCTCTTACAGAAGAGAATTTTTCCAAACTTCGATCTATGTTAGGAGTTCAGGAAGTTGTCATTAAGGGGGGATAAGCTCTAATGCCTCCTTCCTTCCCCTATTGTCTCAACATTGTAAATCCTTCAATCCTATCCCAAGTTGTTCTTAAGGGGGGGTGTTAGGATATTTAGACACTTAGGAGTTAGTTAATATCTACTTGGTCTAATGTGTCGTTAGGTAAAAGTGTGTTTCTTAGTGTGTTTATTTAGTATGCATTAGTTATATGCATTAGTTATATGCATTTGTAGTTAGGAAATCCAACGGTCACGATATGTTCCCGATATAGAGTGATCTGACGATTCATACTCTTCTCGATCTTAATGTCCATTAATATGTGGCTTAAAACCTAATTGGTACATGATCTCTATTTAAAGAGCATGGAGGGTCATTTGTTGATGATCGATTGTGAGAAACTCTCTTGTAAAATCTCTCTATAATCTTTTTCTTTTGCATTAATAAACTGCTCCAAGTGGTCGTGTTGGCTTGGGCCGTGGATGTTTCCCCGTAGGAGTTTTACCACATCAAAAAATCGGTGTGTTGATCTTTGTTCTGGTTGTGTGAGTGGTTACTAAAGGTGTTTGTCCTCTATTGGAATACCCGTGTTATCGAACAGTTAGTTAGTTACTGTTTTCCTGGATAATATCTGATAAATAATAAATTTTTAATAGAATTATTTCTTCAAGAATAAAGAACTTCAGATTTCTTTCATTAATTGTTTCTGAAGGTTACCCTTAGCACATATTTCTTCAAGCCCTTTTCATTTATTTATTTTCTTCAATAGATAGACATAAAATACAAAACAATATAAGAACAAAAAGATTGAAATCGAGCAACTTTTAAAGCCCATCAAACACTTGCAAGACCATTATCCTGGAGTATTATTCCATACCAAATATGGAGGAGTCTAATTGGGCCTTTTCCTTAGGTTTAATACCTATTTTTGAGCATTAGGAATCCATCCCCCTAAACAGAATTGGCGCTAGAAGGAGGGTCGATGCATGACAACATAAAAACAACCCACATATAGAAAATCGACAACCTGAAGATATTCCCCTTGGCAATACTTCACCTCAGATTGAGTAGAGTTCTAGATATCACCTTCAAATCTCATATGTAGTATCTCATGAGGAAGTAAATCCCTTTATGTGCATCACTAGAGCATGTGCGAGACAAATTGGGGCATTTCCCGTAATTCTTTTGCTTCCTTGAAGAAGATGAACTGTAAGACCTTTATTATCCACATCATAACATACTTTAGTGCATACAATTGAATATCTAGTTGAATTATCCCTACAAGAAATTGATTAACCCTTTGGCCAAATTCACAATACCCATGTTAGCCCTGCAGTCACTCCTCCAACAAGTTATTATTCAGACAATAAGAGCTACTTAGAACCAAGGGAGGAATAATTAGATCCAAAGTCATAAGTCGTAGACCAAGACTCAAATAACATGGATAATGATAATAAAAATAATGATCAAACCTGGTTGACTAGGGATTCTTTAGCATTACCTGGTCCACTACATCACTTACCCAAACATCCATAAAAATTACTTTCGAAATATGATCAAGAAAAGTTTGGATCTTCCAAAGATCATATCAATAATTTTATTCTCGTTATTAGGTTAATGAACGATCAACATGAGGACATGGTCTGCCATATTTTCCCTTACACATTTCAGAACTCATCCTCTAATTGGTATTTCAATCTACTTGTTGGATCCATAAACAATTGTACTAAGTTCCAAATAGATTACTTAGATACATTTGGGGAAGAAACCACCATTGGGGCCCTTATGGTTGAATTATTCATTTCTACCATGAGGCCCAATGAAAAAGTAAAGGATTTAAATCAACACTTTACCACCATCCTAAAAACATTTCAATGGGGAACAACCCCTGCTCAGAAGCTACAAATTGAATTTTATGCTAATGTCCTCCCAACATCAATCTTAATGTTCATTAAAAGAGCCAGTAAAAGTACCTTCACCGCTAATTTTGAAGAATCCAAAACAATAGAATTTAAAATGAAAGGTTGTAAGGAGAGCCAAATTTTATTAGGTAAGAAAGAAGCAACTCAACCCAAAAGAGGCCTTCTGTTGACAAGACCACAAGGTAAGCAACCTAATGAATATTGTAATTCCCTGCTTTTGAGTCCCCGAATTAATAATGTATTTTGTTTGTTGATGAAATCTCGGAGTGCCTAAACAATTGAAAGAGGTTGAAGTTCCTAGGAAATGTTTAATGTAATACATTGATCATTACTAATAAGAAAAATCATCATTGACTACTAGATGGACAAGGACAAGAGTTATAGGGGACTATGATTCCATGAGAGAGGGACTAAGTTGAGGGGCTAAGCCATTACATTTTTTTAATTATTTTTAATTACCCACCCTGGAATTTTGGAGAGAAAGAGGGGGTTACATGATATGATTTTGATATGTAAACCCTGTCTTGATTGTCTTGGGGAGTTGGCCATTCATCATTACTCAAAAAATCATTTATGGAGTTGTTCCACTCTAATTCACTCTTCTTCTCATTCTTGGTTATGCATGTGGAAAAGAAAACGAATTGTTGAAGGAGAGAAGCCATGATTGGTTGTCTATAATTAATCATTGATTATTCCAGGAGGGAATAGATTCATATGGGAATGAAAATAATGGAAGTTGAGAGAGAATTGTCCACAACTGAGAATCCTAGGATTTTCCAGCATTGATATTTTCTGACCAGAAGCATTAGATCCCTATAAGGAGGTGAACAGCCTGAGGGACTATGTGGTAATGAAGGGGGGTCATTCTCTTTGGGTGGTGCGGGATGAAGGGGAAGAGAGATGGTAATTTGATTTGTTTTGTGTTTGAGAAACCTGTGAGAGATTGGTTTTTGATCAGTTTGGGAAGTTGAGTGTCAGAATGAGACTTGCCCCTGTGGATTCATAGCCCTGACTCAGGGGTGATATATTGTTGAGACTTGGAAATACAGTGTCTAAGGTTGAGTGGAATGTCCTTGGTCTGCAACCAGGTTGTGATTGGATTTGTTAAATATAAGTGCTCTCTATCATGTGTCTTGTTGTTTGTATATTTACTTCCATTGTGTATTAATTATTATCTTTGAGATATGATGTATTTATGCTATGTCTGCTTGTTATTTATTGTTGTGCATGGCATGTAAATATTTTATTTTACAGTTAGAAAGAATATTGAATAATGCATGTGTTCCTTTCATGCTTCTTGGTTAATTAATTGGTATCAAAATTTTGAATCATCCCAAGAGGGCGAATTTAGAGGTACCCAGGCAGTGGATACATTTTAGATCAGATCATAGAGAAAAAAAAAAAATTGGGTTTGTTGATCTGGGTACGTTACAAAGTGGTATCAGAGTTATAGGTTACAGTGTCGGGAATTTGAAGGGGTCTTCTACAAAACAAAGAAGAAGTTCTTGATTTTTTCTTTTAAATTAATTAATTAAATTGGATGGCAGCATATGGGGATAAGTTTTGCAGTTTAACCTTGTCTTCTAGCCCTAGAAACCATGCTTAGGTGATTCATCACAGTCCTAGCTTTCCATCAATCCCTCTCTTACTCAATTTGGGCATTGGAATCGATATATTTTCCCTCCCATAATTTCAAAGCACATTTTCCATCGATTTAACCTCTGCATGGAATCTCCACCATAGATTTGTGATATGCCCATTTATTTTATCCCACGTGCATGAGGAAGAGCTCGAGTGAATGGTTTATAAGAAAAACGATACTTTATCTTACTTGTGTGTGATAAAGGAAGCCACGGAACCTTGCAAATTTTTCACGTGATGTAACTTTTGTTGGAAACCCCACAAGAAAATCATGTTCACCGGATTGGGGTCCACTGAAAGGGAGCTAGATGGAGGTTGTGTGGGGCGCCCATTGGACCAGATCGAACTGGGGTCTTTGGATGAAATATTGTGTGGAGAAGCTTGGTGGGCTGGTGGGACATATCGGATCGGATCTTGTTTACGGGAGTTGGATAGAACTTGATCCTGATGGGACAGTGCCCCAGTGGCCCGGTGGTCGGATCAGACTAGAGCCAATCGGGGAAATGAATAGAAGACTTGCGCGGGGCACCCGGTGGACAGATCGGACCTGAGATAGAGAGCGGAAATATATGGAACTTGATCCTGGTCATTCGATACCCTGGATACTAGATATCAGAACATATGAGTAGTGGCAAGTGCAGGGAGCTGAAACCCAATATCCCGGTGAGTCGATATCCCGGTGGGCCAATGCCCCAGATACCACTCACCAGATATCGAAAGTGTTTAAGTGTTGATACTGGCATGTTAGAGATACCTGATACCCCATTGGGTCGATGTTCTAGTGCCACATCATTTTCCATGTCACAACAACATCAAAACCACATCAATGTCGGGTCAGCAGATTGCCACATAGGCAAGACCATCCATCAGTCTCAAAAAATGAGTCTGGAGCCATTTTCTTATTTTGGCCATAACTAGAGTATATTAAGTTAGAGTGAGATGAAACTTATTGGTTTTTTTCTATAAAGAGGATATCTACTAAAGTTCTAGAGATTCCCACTATCCATTTATGCTTGGAATTGTCAAAAATTGTAAAATAATGGTCTTTAAATATTTGGGTGTCGATCATTGGGAAAGACCCGGATTTAGCATAAAATATTGGAGAGAGTCTAGAAAGTAGGCATGGAAATAACCCATGAAATAACTAAATAAATTATAAGGGGGTTGGAATGGAGATGTTGAAATAGGCCAAAATCCACTATTCTGAGCCACTTTTTGGGGACTTTTGATATTTTCAGAGGAAAAGTGACCCCATATCACAAAACTAGAAAATTTTATCTAATAGAAATTTTATATACTCATCAGTACAGACAATGGTTTTTTAGTGAAATTTTTCTAGAAGTACACATATTGAGAGAGAGTCAGTTTTGCTAAAAATTCAAAGTTTGGAAAAAAGATTTGTAAAAAGGACAAAGTTGCAGATTTGAGATTGCTGCGGTTTTTTACTAGAGCATCAGATTTAAAATATGAGAGTTGATATAATTCATTGTTATTATTACTATATATGTCCCATACAAAATTTTCTCTAGTTCCTGACATATTTTCGTCTGCAGGTGACAGAAGTTGGCCTTTCAATAAAATCACACCAATGGAGAAATGCACAAATGGGGTGAAGAAGGATTTTTCAAGAAGCCGTAACTTTCAGCTCAAAGATCGGATTGGAGCATAAGAATAGTCATTGAAAATATGATTCAGAGGAAAATAACCTAGAATTATTAGAATTTGGAGAATTATAATATAAATCTTCTTGAATTAAGAAGAAAAGGGACTTGTAGCGTTAATTGAAAAAAAATCTATAATATGCTTAATTTTAACAAAATGGTTGCTTTCACATTTTGCAGAATTAAGGGATATAAACATATCAATTCAAGCTAAGAATGCATATTTTGGATATGGAGGAAGGAAAGGGTGCGTGTAGATTTTAACCTTGTACATTATTTACTGCAAACATATTTCAGTAAAAGAACAGAAAAGATACAATGGAAAATACAAACATTACATAGAGATTTTTCCCCTAGAAACCCAAACCGGGAAAACCAGCATATTCTATATTCATTCATTGTGATACATTGTTTACAATACAATATACATATAGAAGCGAGCGGCATCCAAAAACCTAACCCAATGACATGGATTAGTCAACAACCCTAATTCCTTAACCAAAAATAGAAACCTATCGGAAAAAACCATGTGCTGAAAAATCACCCAACAATGGACATGAAAATCGAGGAAACACACAAAATGAGGCAAAAATGCGACACGTTTCCCGAGTAAAAAAATCAAGTTGAGAAAAAAGAAGGCATCTAAAGAATCTCCTTCTGCGGAAGAAATTACCTCCAAGGAAGAAGGAGGGTATGTGTACTTGGCTTCTTCAAGCACACATGCAGATCATGAGGCATGGTTGGTTGACTCAGGTGCATCCTTTCATATGACTCCCCACAGGGATTGGTTCTGTGAATATAAAAGGTATGATGGAGGTAATGCTTTCTTAGGTGATGACTCGACAACCAGAATCATAGGTCGAGGAAAATTCAAGTTGAGACTCATAGATGGAAGGAATAGAACACTATTTGGTGTTCTGCACATCCCAGGATTGGCCAGAAATTTGATTTATGTAAGAAAAATGGACGATGCAGGGGTAAAAACAATATTTGAAAAGGAAACCTGCAGGATGGTTCAAGTAGAAATGGTATTGTTGAAGGGAGTTCAGTTTGGAACTCTGTATAAGCTGCAAGGAAGGACTATTAGTGATGGGTCTAATAGTTCCATGTTTCTTGATATTAGATTTGAAGAAGAAAGAACTCCTATAGTCTCTGGAGAAAAGGTTATGTTGTGGCATCAAAGACTAGGGCATATCGGAGAGAAGGGTCTTCGACTACTACATGTTAAAGGTATGGTTCAAGGCATGTCTAACTCCTCTCTGGATTTTGATTTCTCTGAACATTGTGTATATCGGAAGCAGAATTGGGTAAGATTCCCCTTTGGTGCAACGAGGGAAGAAGGAATTTTACAGCTAGTTCACAGTGATGTGTTTGGACCTATGTCGGTTCCATCATTTGGAAAATAAGTGTACTATGTCTCATTATAGATGAATTCTCGAGGAATTCTTGGATATATTTCCTCAGAAATAAATATGAAGTGTTTGACAGGTTTAAAGAGTTTAAGGCTCTTGTTGAGAATCAAAGAGAGAAAAGAATTAAGGTGTTGAGGATAGATAATGGTGGAGAGTTCGGCGGGAATGAATTTGAAGAATTTTGTAAGAAGTGTGGTAAAGAAAGGCATAAGGCTAATCCATATACACCTTAGTAGATTGGAGTTGCAGAAAGGATGAACATGACCTTGATGGAAAAATCAAGGTGCATGCTCAATGGTGTCGGGTTAGGGAAAGAATTTTGGGCAAAGGCAGTGGGTATTTCATGTTACCTTGTCAACGGATCACCCTCATCAGCGTTGGATGACAAGACTCCACAAGAGGTATGGACTGGTAAGAAACCTTCTCTCACACATCTCAAGGTATTTGGTTGTGAGGCCTATGTTCATGTTCCAAAGGAAAACATGAGTAAGCTAGATAAGAAGGTTGAAAAGTGTATCTTTATTGGATATAAATATGGTCTCAAAGGTTATAAGCTTTGGAAGCCATAAACTAAGAAGTTTGTGTATATCTGAGATGCGGTATTTAGAGAAATGAAGGATGTTGTTAAAAAATAAGTCCTACCAAGTAAGGAAGAACTAGAGAAAATAGAGTTTGATTTAAAGGATGATGAATCGAACTCTACAGAAGAACAAGAAGCAGAAGAAGAAGATCCTCATACTCCAGTATTGAGGATATCGGTTTGAGAAATAAGGCTACCGGAAATGTATACACCATCTGATTTATGTACAAATTTGTCTTTGTCTATTACTGATGATGATCCTAAAAATGTCAAGGAGATAGTGAATTCAGAGGATGGAAAGCTCTGGAAAAAGGCCATGGATGAAGAAATGGCAGCCTTGGATAAGAATGAGGCTTGGTATCTAGTGGAGTTGTCGACTGGAAGAAATCCCATTGGAAGCAAACGGGTATTTAAAAAGAAGTTGAATGCAGAAGGAAAAGTGGAGAAATACAAAGCTCGGTTAGTAGCAAAGGGTTATTCCCTCATTGAGGGAATTGATTTTGGTGAGATGTTTTCTCATGTTTCCAGGTTAAATTCTATAATATTTATGTTATCTGTTGCTGTTGCATTTGATTTTGAAGTAGTATAGATGAATGTGAAGACAACATTCCTACATGGGGATCTGGAATAAGAAATCTATATGAAGCAACCAAAAGGATTTGTTGTGAAGGGAAAGAAGGAGTTGGTATGCAAGCTGAAAAATTCCTTGTATGGTTTAAAACAATCACCAAGGATGTGGTATCAAAAATTTGATACTTGTATGTTGGGGCTTGGATTCACAAGAAGCAAAGAGGATCACTATGTGTATTTTAAATTAATTGGTGATCATTTGATTTATTTGGTCATGTATGTGGATGACATGTTGTTGATAGGAAAAAACAAGGAGATTATCCAGGATGTGAAAACTCAGTTTTCCTCTAAATTTGACATGAAGGATCTCGGTGCTTCAAATTTCATTTTGGGCATGGAAATTAAAAAAGATCAAAAAAAGAGGAAACTCTAGTTAAATCAAAGAAAATATGTCAAGACAATATTGCAGAGGTTTAATATGTAGGAATGTAAACCGGTCAAGGTCCCTATTCTTATTGGTGTAAAGTTATTTGTGGATCAGTGTCCCAATACATAGGAAGAGGAGGAGGACATGTCTCGTGTTCCATATGTGAGTGCAGTTGGCAGTTTGATGTATACAATGGTCTATGCTAGACCGGACATTGTACATGTAATGGGAGTTTTGAGAAGGTATATTTCAAAACCAAAGAAGGAGCATTGGACAATAGTAAACAATGTTTTCAGGCATTTGTGTGGCACTGCTAACTATGGATTGTGCTACAAATGAAGATCAGGATTTGACAGAGTGTTGAACATACATGGCTTTGTGGATGCATATTGGGCTAGAGATATGGATAGTAGGATATCTACAAGAGGGTATGTGTTTAACCTATTTGGAGGATAAATCAGTTGGATGAGCAAAAGACCAGCTATAGTGGCAGTTTCAATTACAAAAGTTGAATACATGAAGCCACTCATGCAAGTAAGGAAGGAGTATGGTTACAAAGATTTTGTTCAGGTATTAGGTTGGTACAACAAGCTGTAAGGAGAGATTGTGACATTCAAAGTGCAATTTTTATGGCAAAGAGCCTGACTTATCATTCAAAGACAAATCATATTGATATTCAATATCACTTTGTGAGAGACATGGTTGAAGAAAATAAACTGTTGTTGATGAAGGTGGACACTTTGAAGAATGTTGTAGATTCATTAACAAAATCTATGAGCACTGAGAATTTATGTTGGTGAAGAGGATCCATGGGAATTGTTGCCCTGGATTGTTGACTATATAACCCTGTAACTCCCTGTATGCAAAGAAAACAATAAGTGGGAGAATGTTGGGTATGTGTTATATTCATGACTAGATTTAGTGTCTAGTACGTTGTGGCAGGCGTGCAGGGGGGTTTGAGGGGGGGTGTTAGGCCCCCCCTTCGGGGGTCGCAGGGGGGCTAGGGTTCGGGGGCAACACCCCTGAGAAAAATATTTTACCTCAGGAAAAGTGTCGCTTGTTTGCCTCGTTTTTTGTGTCACCTCTATTTTCATGTCCATTGTTGGGAGGTTTTTCGGCACATGGTTTTTGCCGATGGTTTTCTATTTCCAGTTAAGGAATTAGGGTTTTTGACTAATACAGGGCATTAGGTTATGGTTTTGGATTCCGCTAGCTCCTATATGTGTATTGTATTGTAAACAATGTATCACTATGAATGAATATAGAATATGTTGGTTTTCTCGGTTTGGGTTTCCATGGGAAAAATCTCTATGTAATGTGTGTATTTGTCATTTTATCTTTTCTATTCTTTTATTGAAAATATATTTGCAGTAAAATATTGTACAAGGTGTTGAGGGGTATGATATCCCTTTTACTCAACAATAGGAATCAAACCCGCCTAAGAGGCCCAATTAGACTCGTAAACATTTGATGAGTGGTAAGGTTATCCAGATTCGCGATCTGGCTAGGTTTATCTATGGGCTTTAATTGTGATTAAAAGATATGTCTTTTCTATTAAGCCTTCTCCTCATGCTAGGAACTTCTTTGTTTTGGTACTTTTTCTAACGCTAAAACAAAAGGAAGATAAAACTCTAGACTAGATGACAGAGAGAAGCTAACTATGTGTTTTGGGGGAAGGTTGGGTTTAGGATAACCTTTACCCTAGCATGCAAACGAAGAATATCTAAACAACTTCAAACTACCATTAATACCATTTTAATTAGTGGACATTCAACATCATCTAAGATCACAGTTAAAGAAAAGAAACATACATGTGATAAGAAGTTAGTGCAAAAAAAGTAATTTCCAATACTCTATTATCAATCACAAGTTAACACAATCGATTTCTAGTCACCAATTAGAATAAAAAAATTGTTACAACATCATAAGGTAACTTTAAATACAGGTACATAAACTCTTACTCAACAAAGTAGGAAATATTGAATACGAAGACAAAGATAATCCCCCTCGGTCCAAACACATTCACGCCTTAGATGATACAAGTGTCTTTGGTTCTAAACAGAACTTATTAATTAAATTAAACTTGCACAGAAATAGTTCTATTACAAAATTTCAGAAAAGTATTTCTCTCCAAAACCATCGACCCTCAAACACAAGGTCGATATCCCTATTTATAAAGAATCACTAAGCTAAAAATCACTAATAAAAGTCATGTTAAGTGAAACAAAATGACATGTGGAAGATTTTATCTCTTTGTTCTCCTAAGATCATATGATCCTTTCATTATAGTGGATTATTTATATCATATTTTGACCACTAGAAGAAGAGGCTTTCGCATGTGTTTGCATATGGGAACCTATGTTAATCCATCAGGGAGGAGAGGAATTCCTTTATATCTATTGCATGTTCCTTGTACTTTATCAATTTGACACTTACGCGATGTAAGATTGCCATAGATTTGATCGGGGGTTCCATGAACTTCCTCGCTAGACACGGGATCATGCTTGAAGTCTGTGAAATATTTGTTTCCCATGCCATTTCTTTCTCTTCATGATGTTTATCAATATCTTGTAAGTCGGTGAAATCCTCCGGTGGACCAAACTATGGAAAATTAATGCCCTTCATTTCCAAGGTTATTTTCTCCCAGCTTTTCTCGCATTGTGCCACCCTTTCTTGCATTTTTCATTGAGGCTCTTGGAACATGAACACCCAATGTTCGGTTGCTTTTCGTATTTGAGTGATGCTACTTTCCATAAACACTTGAATACCAAACTACTTTGAATCATGGCCCTTTTGTATTTCACTGATGTAGTCAATTCGTTTTAAGGCATGATGTGCCTTTTCGAACCATCGCTGCATATATTTGTAGGTCGTCGTCCCCACTAAAGTATCTTCTTTAAGATAGACTATTTGAGTGGTGAAGAGGTCTCTTTCTCTTCTAAATTTCCCATACATTTCTCGGAACTCGCTCTTTAAAAGTACCACCACCTGTGTCAAGTTCTAGTAGTACTCGGCTTGATGACAAAGATGGTCCAATTCTTTTCTCATGGTGGTTGCCTCCTCTTCATCTTTCTTTTCTCTATCAAGTGTGGCATCCGTTACGACCATTCCAACTCCAATGAGTTCAGTCATCTTAGCATTCTCTGTATCAAATAATGTTTCTTCTGTGGTTATGAACATAGTGTTATCCAAGGTGATTTTTATTTTCTCAACCATTCTTTTCATCATGGATTTTATCTTCCTGTCATAAGCAATGGTCTACACATCGGTGATTTCATCTGAAGGCTATGGAATTTTATTATCTCCCTAGGACAACGTATTTCTGAGGCTTCCTGGTGTGTAGAGATGTTATATGGTTTCTTCATGTGTTGGTTCTTGTTTTGTTTCAAGTTTGGTCCCACTCGTCTCCTTGGCAGGGGAATTTCCTAGATGCTCTATAGGCTGGTCATCCTGTCTAGTTTCAAATATCAGTTGTGTTTTCACTCTATATGAAGGAGTAGGTAGAAGCTCAATACCAATTGAAGGTTCGGTTGGTGGGGTGTCAATTTTTGGTAGCTTCATTGTTCCTCCTTGTTCACCCATGTCCATGTCATCTTTGGAGCTGTCACCATGTTGTCGAGTCTCTCATGTCAGTTGTTCTTCCAGTGAACTGAGAAATTCAGCATCAATAGTGATTCTGGCATCCTGTCCACCCTCCCAAGGTTCTGGTACAATTTCATCAGGAGCCAAAGAAGATACTTTGCCTGGGATTTCCTCCTGGGTGATTAAAACCAGAGATATGTGTGAAACCTCTGAGCCTTCATCATCATCATATATAGTGATTGGGTCCACAAGAATGGTTGGCACGCGTGTCTCACTTGATACTCTTGTTGGCCTTTGTTGAACTACAGTTATTATCGGGGATCTCACCTAGACAATTTCTTCTTGATCGAAAATTTATGTTGGTGGATCGGCGCTTGAGCCATTTGGATCTACCTCCTGGTCACTGGTGTTGATCGGGGTAATCCTCAACAGTTCAATCAAAGGGTTAAGTGGTGAGTCTTGTTCTTCCCTTTGTATGGATCTTTGGGCATCTTCCAGTAATATCATCCCCCTCCTTCGTGCCTTTGTTGCTTCTATTGTTTTGATTTCGTCTCTTACCCTAAGAGCTTCTTGAGTTGTCTTCTCTATTGTCTCAACCTACTCATCCAGGGACATCACTTTGAACTTAGTCATACTCAAGTTGCCCCTTCTTTGCAGTACGTCCTCCCAGTCCTAGGTGCCTTCAGTGAATATTTCATCTTAAAAATTGTCATGATCATATGACCAATAGGAGGATACCTACGTCACGTGTTGGGGAACTAAGCCCTTGGGATCGTGCTTGCAAAAGAGACCTATATGAATTTTTTACTCGATTTGATTCAACCCCTCATGTTTCGCATGTGCAGTGTCTCTGACCATGTAAAATCCTATGTGAAAACCATAGGGAATGAAATATCTTTTATTGTCTTTGACCAAGGAGGAATTGGCCTTGCAAGATGGTCTAGTAGTATATCTCCCCCAAAATGAGGTGATCTAGGACATGAAAAGGGAGAAGGTGGGGTGTGTCGGTAGCTCTGAACACTCTAATAGAAGTGTTAGTTTCTTCGAAGTACCAGTGGCCAACTTTTTCTATCATCTTCTTTGCCACCACCAAAAGTCAAGGGCACTCTTTTCTAAAGATGAGGAAGTAAACCTTGGATAGGAACTCATCACATATTAAATCATATGATATCTTGTATCTATTTTCCCACAATATGTTGAAATAGACATGTATAGGCAATTATGAAATATGTCAGCTCAAATTCATACCTACAAAAATGTTCCTTGCGCAAATTACATCCAGCAAGTAGGATGCCATGTATAAGGTCGGAACCTCTCCTTCCTTTGGTGTATGAGCCTGTGAGATATTTATACTAAGTTTCTTGGATATAATGGATCCTAAATTGAAGCTACTCCTCAAAATTTCAATGGTGTATTCTAAGGGCATCCATGCCTCTGAAAATTTGGAGCAATCATTTTCTCCATATAATCGACAGATTAACGTCATCAGATACATGCATGGCTCTTGGAGATTTACTGTGTTGTACCATCTAGTTCTCCTATTTTTGAATTTCTTGTCTTCTTTCCACCACGAGGCTAGCAATCGGATAGTATCATGAATCTTGTAGAATTTGACCACGAAGTATGTGTTTAGCCTTTCCACTGGGTCTCTAAGTTTGTTGTATTTATGTACCTCTGTCAAAAGGAAAACACCAACACACTCACCTTGTTCATTGTTGATGGTGCACTTTACTATGTCGGCATGGTCAATTATCCATCCCAAGGTCTCGATGTAGGACAAAACTGGGGTTCGGCAAGACACCCGATACAGATTTGACCTATGAATGTTTGGAAATACCTCATCATCCACTATTTATACATCTGGATTGCTATGACGCGTGAACTCATGCTAGTCCTCCTGACTGAATTTGTTGTACAGGTCACTCCAATGCATGAGCACCACTTTAGACCATGTGGTCGTTTCTATGTCACTGAATGTTGGAGGCTGGAAAAACTACTTCTAGGTGGATGTGTGGATAACTGATTCGATATTTGAGGCGAAATCCAACTCCCTTGCAGCACTCGGTGTAGATCCTTCCCTGATCTCTTCTTCCTTTAATTTGGGTGTCTTTGGTGAGCGCCTGGTTGTCAAATTTCTTGGAGGCATTTTCTGCAAACATATAGAGTGAGATACCCACCTCTAAAAGTATTATGGATGCAATTTCAAATGTAGAAATGATGAAGAAAATGCATACCTCTTCCTAGAACAAGATTAACCTAGTTTAGAGTTAAAGATCGGTTGTAAGATCCTGGACGTGGTCTCTCACTCCTTCGACTGCTCCGGGGAATAAAATATTTGTGCACAAAATGACGCATTTGAATATGTATTTGTAATTTAAACAGAGAGCATACTTACCTTGTCGCATCAATTCTTAAATTCAAGGTTGTAAATGCACCCTGCACAATCCATCACTAAATTTGAACCACGCTCAGGATTAAATGAAATGAAAATTGGCGGTGCAGGAGCAGGTTACTTCGTAGTTCATTGGAAGATTCAAAATTCTACTATTAGGTCAGCGTGGGGGCTAGTAACGTGGGTTGAGAAAAACATTAATTGTCCTCTTAAATAAAAAAATTCGATCTTATCCCTGTCGAAAGTATCCCATCAAACTATCGACCCTTCTCATATTTTCAACACTAGTATGATCGGTGTCGAGGGAAAAAGGAAGGGGCTTGAAATGGAAAAAAAAACGTGCGGAGGCCAAGATCACCAATGTAGAATGTGGAAGGTTCGATGAAAACCCCCATCGTATGATGTCCTATTAGTCTATCGATAGAAAACGAGTGGATCGGTGTCGACACTTTTCTTAAACATTTTTCGTTAATACCTTTAGCTGAAAGCTTTGATGCCGACCGAAAACTTCGTACAGTGATGACATGGAAATTTTGACTTGGAGATGTGGGCATGACACGGGAAAGATCAAGAGATGATGTAGGGAAATAAAGTTGCGTTGTATGAACTATTTACACAGCAAAGACACGTGGCGGTGGATTTCAACCTTTTCGTGGGAAACATTTCTTCAGCATTGGTGATTTCCTTTAGACATAAGTTTGGTTTATGCACTGTATTTTTCCGACGTCATAATGATGATTGGCGATTGGCAATCGGCGAAGTGTTTAAAGTGAAATTTTCCATAGTTTCATCTCTCGAATTCTGCCGACACCGAAGATGTGTCGACGATCGGCAATCAGTAATGGCATATTCTTTTGTTTTTGATTTACCTCTCGAAACTCATCAATGCCGAAGGGTATCGGTGATGTTAAAAGACTATCATATAAGCCAAATTTCGTCGATCGGTGATTGTTAAAAATTTTACACCATGCACCTTTCGGGCCTATCGCGCATTGTTACTTAGAAAAAATCAATCCTTCAAAACCAAACAAAATGGTCGATGATAAGCTTTAAGGACATAAAAGAAAGAAAATTCATTCATCCACGATACAGACTCAGACTTAGAAAAATGAAAAGTGGTACCCAAAAAGAGAAATATTTCACAAATACTTTTAGGGTGTGTTGAGTGTTCAACAAATGGTGATTCTTTGGGTGAAAACAAAATCTATGCTCCTTCCTTCGATCTTAGTTGGTGCAAAAATATGATTGAGAAACCATTTGGCGTTTCTTTCAACAGAGCCCTTCCTATGAATGCGTACACAACTTCCCAAGGTTCCTGAATCTAGATCCACTTATGGATTTCATCCCTTTTTCCACCTACGTTCCTTTTTAACGTGACCCACGCCCTTATTTGTCAAGAGTCGAGCAAGGAATCCACTGATTTGAGGCCATTTTTCAGTTATTATTATTTTGTTGCTACGGTGTCGCTCTGCTGCCAGTGATCGTCCATAGCCCCGGTAGAGTCACCCTAACATCACAGACCTTGATCTGCTTCCAATGAGCGTCCATAGCCCCAGTGAAGTTATCTGCATACCCTCTCGGACTTTGCACTCCTTTTAATATATATCATTTTCTTCTGGAATAAATGTCGTGAGTGAGTCGGAGAGGAGGACATTTGTTATTGGCAAGGTGAAACTGTTAAGGTGAATCCTTTCCTAGCTCTGTCTAGAAGTACATGTGATACTTTCCAACTATCCATCATTTCCTTTCATATTTACCAGACCATCGGGCGACTATTTCATCACTTACGAAGGTAGTACACTTAAAAAGAAAAGATGTAGATCTTCTTTGAAAATTTGTGTTTGTTCAATATCTCTTATTTTGCATGCCAGTACGGGTCATAAGAAGAGTTTATTCTGCTATATTTATTAAAATCAACCACTTCTTTACAAAAAACAACTTAATTAAAGAAAATAACATTCAAAACAAAGAAAATAAAAGGTATTTGCAACCGGTCTCTACTAAACCCACACACTCAGTTTGATCAAAATCTATGCTAAAAAGAAAAATAAACTCAAACAAAACATCAAAAGACATTTTTTTTAGGAGAAGTATTGTTTTAGGGCCTGGCTATTTACCAAGAGGGTTTCAGACTCACCCCTCAGATTTTGCAACTGGTATGTTCCTGCTTCTATCTTCTCGGCCACCTGAAAAGGTCTGAGCCATAGATTTTGGAAATTTTAGTATTTTCCTTTGGACTCATTTGCTTTATCCCACTTTAAGACTAGGTATCCTACTTCAAAACTTTTTGTTGTGTCCTTATGTTTGTCGAACCATATTTTAACTATCTGCTTATGAGAGGTGAATTTAACTTTATGCTTTTCCCTTTCTTCATCCAACATGAGAAGGGTATCAATCCTTTTCTCTAGAGAGGATGAGGGCTGACCTCTTGATGCATGGGAAAGTTGTAAAGATGGAAGATACAATCCATTTGGGAGAATGGCTTCTTGCCCATATACCAGAAAGTATGGAGATTTTCCTATGGCTTCTTTAGGTGTCACTCTATCGTCCCAGAGAACATTATGAAGTAAATTATGCAAATTTCTTTGATTATCAACAACTGTCCTTTTTTAAATTCGCACAAATTTTTTATTAGTTGACTCTTCTACTCCATTCCCTTGCAAATAATAGTTTGTAGAATATCTTATTATGATCCCTTTATCGAGGGTGAATTATGCCAAGCGTGTGGAAGAAAATTAGGCAACATTTTCAAAAACAAGGATGGAAGGCATCCCAAACCTTTTTATTAGATGTTGTTCTAAAAATTGGATCACTACCTTTTCATTAATGTTCGTGAGAGATAGCCTATGTCCACCTTGTGAAATAATATGTTGCATTCAAGATATACTTATGTTGTTTCGAAGAATTTGGAGTAATTTCTCCAATGACATCTATTCCACATTGCTCAAAAGGTCTGGATATGGTCACTGGCTAGAGTGGAATGGTTGGTCTCTTTTCCCTACCGGCGCTCATTTGAAAAGATTTACATTTCCTGGCATATGCATGAGCGTCTCTAAACAAAGTGGGCCAATAATAACCAGCCCTTAATATTTTGTGAGTCATGGTTTCTCCTGCAAAATCTTTGTTTGTTGGGTCGTCATGGAGTTCTTTGAGTACCTTTTATGCATCATTATGTTCAAGACATATAAGGAGTACTCCATCGTAGTTCACATGGAAAAGCACGGAATTTATGAGGTGATATTGAGAGGATTTTAACCTAAGGGCTCTCCTTTCTCTAGGGTTTAGGTTTTCTGGACAAGTTCTATGATGCAGAAGATAAAACAAGTTTCCATAACATGATTCTTGCTCGGGAGGTACGTATAAGGCTTCTTCACACCATAATTATAGTTCATTTTCCCAACTGAGGTCTTCCTTGTTGATCGGATCTTGGGCCTCAGTCGCCAATTTACACAATCCTTGTCCTTTGACTATTTTGGTCGGTTTTATGTCTAGATAAAATTCTTGAATGATTTCCATCCAATTTCCCCTCCTTTCTCACATCTCATGTTGAGTGAATAGATATAGGACCATTGGATTTGGTACTATGACCTTAATGTGATTTTTCAATATATAGGATCTGAAATGCTTGACTGCTTTATATACTGCGTAAGCATGTTTGTCTATAGAAGGGTAGTTTGGTTCATCTCCTTGGAGGTTGGTTCTCATAAAGGACATTGTTTCTTCATTGTTCTCATCATCATTTTGGGTAAGTACTACAGCCAAGGATTGGTCAAAAGCATATGTATAAAGGAAAAAATATTTGCTAAAGTCAGGGCTTCGTAGCCCTGGTGCTTGGGAGATGGCAGTTTTGATGTTATTGAAATCTCCTCTCCTTTCTTCATCCCATTTAAACTTTGCATATTTGTGAATATTTTTTTGTAAAGGTTTAACAGCTTCAACGAAGTCATGAGTAAATTTTCTCACAAAGTTGGTTTTCCCAAAAAAAGATTGCATGGCCTTTTTTATTGTGAGGCAAAGGAAGTTGAGCTATCGGTTTGATCTGTTGAGGGTCGATGTTGATTCCTTCTCGAGAGATGATATGACCTAATCATTTTCCTTCCTCTACACCTAAGATGGTCTTCTTAGGGTTCAAATATATTCCATACTTCCTACACCTTTCAAAGATCTGAGTCAAATGTTGAATGTGGTCTTCCTTATTTTTTGAGTATATTGTTACATCATCTAAATAGACTAACACACATTTGTTAATCAATCCTCGAAAAGTTACATCCATTTCCCTCTGAAAATTTTCCCCTGCGTTGATCAAACCAAAAGGCATGTGTTTATAAGAAATGGTCTGCCACTTGGTTCGGAAGGTAGTTTTTAATCGATCATCTTCTGAAACCAGGACCTGGTTATATCCCGAAAAACCATATCGGAGCGAAAAACTTTCAGAGCCAGATATTGTCTGCAAGAGTTGTTCCATGGGTGGTACTGGGTAGTTATCTTTTTTTAATGTTATGTTAAGGTTTCTAAAAACCACACACAAACAGATTTCCCCATACTTCTTTATAACAGGCACCAGATTGGCTACCCATGCAGAATGTCTTACATGAAAGATAATCCTAGCATCTAATAATTTTTTCAACTCTTGATACATTAGGGGTTCCAGACATGGGTGGTACTTTCTAAGATTCTGTTGGAAGGGTTTTATTACATATTTTAATGGGATCGTATGTTGGATAATGCAAGTATCATACGTTTTCAATTCTTGGTAGGACCAAGCAAAGACATCTTGATATTCTTTAAATAGTTTAATATAAGCCTTCATGTATTCTTTGGATACTGCCTTACCCAGGTTGACATTCTTGGGGTTCTCAGGGATGCCTAGGTTTATAGTTTCTTATATAGTGCATGAGCTCCCTATTTTTGCATTTTTCATCCCTTTAAATCTTTCTCTTAGGTCGAAAAGGTTCTTCAGATTGGCCACTCCTTTTGGTATTGTGTCAAACTTTGGTTTTTCATTGGGGTGATCTAGGCCCCTTTTTGTTCGTGGAGATTCGATTCTGTGAGTAGCTGTTGGAATATTTCATCATCAATGGCCAAATCCTTTAAATTCTTCTAGTTAGTCAGGAAATCTACAATATGTTCATCGCCTTCAAAGACTTTCCAGTTAGAAATGTTGTTAGGCACCGACGGTATGTAGAGAAATTCCATGGAAAACCTTGAGGCTTCATAGTCTTCTAAAGGAGATAATCTTGAGGCTATTGTGGCCAAAGAATCAGTAAGACTATTTTTTTTCTTGGGAACAATGGTAATGTTGAAGGCCTCAAAATTGTCTATTAGCCTATGTACTTATTTTTGGTAGTTCCTCAAGTGAGGTGAATTGCAATGAATGGTATTCTTTACTTGTCTAACAATAATTATTGAGTCTCCAAAAACTTTCAATTCTTTGACATTTAAGTCTATGGCCTTGTTTAGTCCCTGGACTAGAGCTTCATATTCAGCAATGTCGTTAGTGCATTCAAATTCTAATCTGCGGGATAAGAATTTGTGTTTCCCTTTTGGGTCAATGTGGATACATCCTACTCCCAAACCCTCTTGCGATTTAGAACCATCAAAGTAGAGTGTCCAAACTTGTGAGGAAAAAATAGTAACTTCTTCATGCCTAGATATTTTCTCACTTTCATCTTCCTTGTATGCTACTTATGATGGAGAATCCTGACAGAAGATGTTTTCTTTTGAGGCTTCCAGTAGGTTTAATTGAAAGGTCATTTCGGAGTTTTGAGTGAGAGGTACGTCAGATGAGAGAGGGGAAAAATTGTCGAAATCATAATCGTAGGAGTAGTTTCCTAAGACAAGGAAATCTATCGATGAGGGTTCGTTTGGAGTCTCTAATTTAGTGAAAATATGTTTGAGATATCTTTCTCTGTCGATCCTAATCATGTTTGTATTTACCTTTAATGGAAACTAGAGGTGAGCCTAGTCAGTACTAAAGTATCCATTTAATCTCTCGGACCAATCTTGGCTAAGTAACAGTCCATAGGCCTCTGTGATGTCTACTACGATTATGTCAATTACTTGAAAAAAAATTGGGTGTGTAGCCATTTTGATCATGACATATTTAAGTTCCCCAATAACCTTCACCTGAGTCTTATCTATTTGTATAATGTGTTTATCAATTTTGAGTGGGGTTGTGTTCAATTTCTTTCAGATTAACAATGGCATGACATTGGAAGATGCCCTTGAATCGACTAGGAAATTATGCAGTTTTATTTTAAAGACTTCAAACATTAAAAGGAAAGGAGGAACAAAAGGCTTTCCTCTTTTGTCTAAAGAGAAAAAGTTCACACTTGGTTTATTTGTTAAATCTGTGGGATATGGGACCTCACCTAGTTCAGTGCTTGTCATAGGGGATTTTATTGATTTTAAGGCCTGTAACTAAATATCCTTTTCTTGAGGGATCCTACACATATCCATGACAGAAACATTAGCCTTCATCTTCTTCAAGTCTTCTACCACATTATAGTCTAGCTTAGGAGCTCACTGTGTGTGTATGTTTGTGGGATTCTTTTGAGAAGCAAATAGGGGTTTTGGGTGATCGGTCGCTTGATTCCCTCTAGATCACTAAGTAGTGGTGGGATTAGTTTGCACAGGTTGGCTTCTACCTCGCATCTGTATAGCTATAAATTCAGCGGGAGGTTCTTGCACTTCAGCGATGTCATTGAAATGAATTGGGTGGTTGGAATCCCATAACAACATGGTTGTCTCTTCCGGTGGCTCTTAACTTTCTTGATCGATGGTGTTTATTGCTGAGCCACTAGGTTGTTCGGTTAGGGAGCATTCATCTATGAATCGGTTAGCTATTAAATTCATAGAATGCACCCATTGGGGGCATCCCCTTTCTGAATGATTCTCTTGGTGGTACGTGCAGAAAGATTCATATGCTACAGTCCCTAAGTCTATGTTTAGGTTAGCTGGAAGAGGTTCTATAGATTTGAAAGGTGGATTTCTTTTTAAAAAGGTTTTATAAGGTCGTTGATTTTGGTTTCCCTTCCCAACACTCATTTTCATATCTATGATCTCATTGGAGAGTGTTTTTATCATTCGTTACAAGTTTTCTAGATCTCCTCCTTCTTTATTAGGACCTGGTTCTGTTGGTTTTATCGGGGGTCTTGTTAACAAAAGTCCTCTCTTAGGTAGAGGGTGGGTTTCTTTTTTTATCAGTGAGATCTGACCTTCTTTGCATCCTTTCATTTGGAATTCAATCATTTTAGCTTCCTTGAAATTTTCAACCAGGGTATGTTTGGAAGCCCTTTTTACAAACATGGAGATAGAAGTTGGGAGAGCGTTAGCGTATACTTCAATTTTCAACTCCCGGATAGGCTTATTTTTGGGTTGAAATTTGTTCAAGATAGTGGCAAACCTTCAGTTGAAATATTTTTTAATGTTTATGCCATTATTATAGTTCTTTTCATTTCATAAGATAAGAGCATAATAAGAACAAGATCACTGAGAAATACACATCCACAAGAGACGCAGCATTTATCCTGGGAAACCCTCTAGGGGAAGAAAACCCAGCAAAAACTTCCTTATCATAAATAACTTATACAATGTTCAAGAGATAACTCAACCAATACAAAAAATTCCTCCTCAAGAGATGTGCCACCCTTCTTCTCCTCTCTCCAACTTGAAATTGCAGCTTGCCTCATAAGAGAATGAGAAAGTGAAGTGTGTCTTAGAAGTGAGGTGCTAGCCTCTTACTTATATCAATCTGGCACGTGTGAAGAGTCACCATCTGGCAGGGCCGACCTCTCACACTGGGTGGGTAAACCCACCTTTAATTAATTCTAGCCCTTTCATTATAACTGCTGGGGCCGACTTCTTATTTTGCACTTTGTAATTGTTCGATGACCAATCCGCAAAAGGGGATTTGGTCCTTATACAATTACCAACATGATTAATCCTCAATGGGGATTAATACAATAACAATAATAATAATAATGACATGATTAATCCTCAATGGGGATTTAATATAATAATAATAATGACATGATTAATCCACAATGGGGATTTAATACAATAACAAAATAATAATAAGAATGTTCTTCGCAGTTACATTATTTTAACACTCCCCCTTAACAAGAAGGGTATTCTTCATCAGCATCAGGTGAGAGAGGTCTGCATCATCGGTGGCATATGGAGGACAGTATCGTCAATATCATCTTGAACAATGGTCTAGCACATTTACGAGTCATCGAAAGTTTTCTTCATCAGTAGCATCATCATTCTCAAAAGAATGTTATCATCATCTGCATCAAACATCTATCAGTAAAAATGATACCTCAACATAGCACTAGGTTGTCACATCCCAGTACTACACTAGCTTAACATCACAGCTCAGTGTCAGTCACATCTTGCTTTACGTCTAACAACTAGGTCAGAAGCAAGTAATATCATCATCTCGCTTTACATCTAACAACTAGGTCAGAAGCGAGGAATCACAACGTCATGCTTTACGTCTAACAACTAGGTCAGAAGCATGACTCATCTTTCTTTATGTCTAACAATCAGGTCAGAAGCAAGGAACACATCAAAATCTCACTTTACGTCTAACAACGAGGTCAGAAGCGAGGAATCATCGGCGTTATTCTTTACGTCTAACAATTAGGTCAGAAGCATAACTCATCTTGCTTTACGTATAACAACGAGGTCAGAAGCAAGGAACACACGTCGTCATGCTTTATGTCTAACAACGAGGTAAAAAGCATGACTCATCTTGCTTTACATCTAACAACTAGGTCAGAAGCAAGGAACCAGCGACGTTATGCTTTACGTCTAACAACTAGGTCAGAAGCATAAATCATCTTGCTTTACGTCTAACAACGAGGTCAGAAGCAAGGATCACACAGCGTCATTCTTTACGTCTAACAGCGATGTCAGAAGCATGACTCATCTTGCTTTACATCTAATAGCGGGGTCAGAAGCAAGGATCACATATACTCCCCCTTTCAGGGAAGGTCCTTTCGAACAATACCAAGCTTATCTCGAAAGTGTTCAAACTTTACACGAGATAGAGGCTTAGTCATCACATCAGCAACCTGTTCATCCATGCTAATGTACTGGACCTTCAAGGCTCCTCTCTGTACCATGTCGTGGATGAAATGATAACGGATCTCTATGTGCTTCGACCTGTCGTGGAACACAGGATTCTCTGTCATTTTAATACAGCTTTGATTTTCACATAGAATCACGGTTGCTCTCATCTCCAAATCAAAAAGGCTTGTCAGCAACTTTCAAATCCATATAGCTTCGCAGCTAGCAGAACATGCAGCAATGTACTCTGCTTCCGCTGTGCTGAGAGAAATACTGGATTGTTTCCTACTCTGCCACGAGATCATAGCTGATCCCAAACTGAAACAGCATCCAGAAGTGCTTTTTCTGTCAGCAAGGCTTCCTGCCCAATCTGCATCAGTATATCCACTCAGTGTGAAGTCATGATCTCCATCATAGTTGAGACCATAATCCATTGTACCTTTAAGGTACCTCATCACATGTTTTGCAGCCACTAAATGAACACGTTTCGGCTCCACTAGAAACTAACTCAAGGTGTTCACTGCAAAACAAATGTCTGGTCTAGTGTTCGTCAGGTACATTAGCGATCCAATAATCTGTCTGTACAGAGTGGCATCTATCAAATCTGACAAAGTATCGACCAGAAGCTTCAGCTTTGCTTCCATGGGTGTATTCATGGACTTGCATTCGAGCATGTCGAATCTCTTCAAGATTTCGACCGTGTACTTCCCCTGGTTAAGGAAGATTCTTTTTGGACTCTGCCATACCTCAAGACCTAAGAAGTAATGCATTAGGCCAAGGTCTTTCATTTCAAATTCAGCAGCAAGTCTCTGTTTATATTCGGCGATGAGATTTTCTTCTCCAGTTAAGAATAAGTCATCCACATACAGTAATAGTATTACTGGTTCATTATCCATGATCTTGAAGTAGAGATTTGAATCTTCTTTACTCTTGGTAAATCCCAATCTCGTCAATAAACTGTCTATACGGCCATACCAAGATTTGGGATCTTGCTTCAATCCGTATAAGGCTTTCTTCAATCGACAGACATGAGACTTTTTGTCTTGAACCTCAAATCCTTGGGGTTGCTCTATATACACTTCCTCTTCAATGACACCATTCAGAAAAGTTGTCTTCACATCCATCTGGTGCAGCTTCCATTTCATCTTGGCAGCAAGAGCTATAATGGTTCTGATTGAAGTGTATCTGG